>OU452228.1:8338128-8785628 GCA_911728455.2 Marthasterias glacialis
TGTTATCATAACACCCCTTACAAAGATTCTACCTTTGATTAGTTTGGAGGGAGTCATTGTTATAAGTCTTATTTTTTTTACTAGAAAGCCTTGCGAACGTAACGCGTGCAACCAATGTACTACCCCATAGCAACCAATGTGCTATTCCCACAGGAACCAATGTACCATACCGGTTTTTTGGCCGGAGATTCTTCTCGATCTGCAGACGCCGTCGTTCTCTTGAGGGTGCTCTTTACCAGTCAATAGTTTTTGGGTTTTTGAAACTATTTCCCGCTTTGCGAACTATTTCCCCCAAATGCAACCCTCGGGCCTGTGAGTGACCAGGAGAGTGTCCTATTTAGGACCCTCTCCTGGTCACTCACAGGCCCGAGGGGTGCATAGACGTGCACTATTGCCCGAATAATGCCAGTCCATGTGTTTTATAACACACCTCAGTTCAAAATGTCGATTAAAAGAGTAAATCGCGTTTTTTTTTTGGCCGGAGATTCTTCTCGATCCGCAGACGCCGTCGTTCTCTTGAGGGCGCTCTTTACCAGTCAATAGTTTTTGGGTTTTTGAAACTATTTCCCGCTTTGCGAACTATTTCCCCCAAATGAAGCGCGTGTGGTGCAGATTTCATGCATAAGGCTATATTAGTTTATCCCACGCGACTGTGTTTCAGCCAATCAGGATAAAGAACCAGGGAGAGGTGTGTTATAAAAAACAAATATTGACTGCTGTTACTCGTGCTATGAATAAAGCTACGACTCACTCGTTGATCTCCTGGCGTTTTATTTCCCCCCGGCTACGCCTCGGGAAATTAGAATGCACCCGGGATCACATCGGGAGTGGTAGTTTTGACCATCGCACGAGTAAAAGCAGTCGATATTTGTATACTACACAAGTGAAACCTGACTAACTTGGTGGAATTATGATAAACAGTATCAACTCATCTGGAACATTGGATTACTCTGCTTGCAAATTGTTATCATTTCATTCTTGCCAGTTTACTGTGTAGGCAAAGCGAAATGGTTTCAACTAGACTGCATGCTTGTTTGACTCGCACGTGGATTGTTATTGAGACTGAGCGACGTTGAATTTGGGGTTTTACAACTGAACTGATGCCTCCCGCTTGCAAAGTAAGAATTGACTGTGGTCTGGGTATGTTAACAGCAACTGCAGTGTGTATTAAATCATTATTTTTCTGCACGAAAGTTGGAAACAGCAAGAACATTGATCTCCAATTTTTCATAAATAATTTACTTGTCCGTCCTCATGTTTTTCCAACCCGCCCCGCATTAGAGACCGGAAGTTGGCAGGTCAAATTGCGGGTTCTGATCCTACTTCGCGTTCACACTTGTTTTTTGATCCACCTTGCGGGATCTGATCTAGTCCAGCGCTTGGACCTCTTTCGTTATTACTATACTAGCGTTTCCAACTACGCCCT
Organism: Marthasterias glacialis; assembly: GCA_911728455.2. Taxonomy (NCBI): domain Eukaryota; kingdom Metazoa; phylum Echinodermata; class Asteroidea; order Forcipulatida; family Asteriidae; genus Marthasterias; species Marthasterias glacialis. The sequence continues at coordinate 8,339,555 of OU452228.1, forward strand.
CAACGTCAGTACACAGCCCAGGTTATCAGTTATTTTGTCTCAGGTCTCTGAATTGGGCAAAGCGCCCTCAACGTAGAGGGTTGTCTGTGGAATCAGGAGAGCGATATAACAAAAAACGGCCAAAATCTGGACTAGATCTGATCCCGCATTGATCCCGTATTGAAGGGGGATCAAAAAGGAGGATCAGATCCTGATCGCTCTTGCGTTTACACTAGCTGTTGATCGCCCTTGCCGGATCAAGTGTAAAGGCGGTCTTTGAGGCAGTTTTTACAGTCTTGTTATCTGAAGTGTTTAGCACTTCAAATTTACCTCACGATTGTTGAGTAGTATTTGTCTTTTCGACATTTCGACGCTCTGGTCTTCAGCCACTTCATGGCAGTTTGCTTCACACGAGTGAGCAGCATCAACAGTGCGACAAATTCAATTCATGTCTCAGGAACTCACTATCACTGAGTAGGGTTTTGTTTCTGACGGATTGCTTCGACGTGAGAGCTTGTGATCGATTCTTCGATTCTCTAAACAAACGACCATGTTATGGTAAAAAAAAAATACCCCCAAATCAACCCGTTGAGTAATGCACTCTTGCCGCCGAATCAAATAAATCGTGGTCTCAACGTTTCGACTAACTTGCCATAAAACCGTAGTGTTCAGTTTCTTTGGAATTCCAGCTCCAATTTGGACATACCTGAACAATCCGGCCACGGTATGGGGAACCCACTGGGGTTGGTGGTCCATCTTCCTTGACCACATATGTACCAAGGGGCCGGCTTCTCGGCAAACTCAAAGTCCTGGTTGCAGTAGACACGACAGAACGTTCCGAATAACCACTGGTCACACGCCCTCGCCCCATTCCGTGGGTCCGGGTGATTTGGGCACTGTGAAGCTGCAATGTAACAAATCAAGTCATCATCAATCAAAGAAAACACATATTGCAGAGTTGGAACTCGAAAAGGAATCTTTGGTTTTAGTTCCAGATCAAAGAATAATGTTCCTTAGGAATATGACCAAATAAGCTGTGTGTTTTTCTTTAATTTTATACTTAGGTATATTTTAAAGAATAACAAGTAAGCTATTTTACTGTGGTAGTTATTAGTAGTAAATGCTTATGTGTATTGTTGTTGTTGCTGTTGTTTGTTGTTTTGTTTTTTTGTTATATTGAGGGGGATGTTGCTGATGGTTGTCTTGATAGCTTAGAACTTACGACCAATACGAATTCTGAATTGGCATTCGGTCGTCAATCCGGCAGCATCTGTTGCTGTATACGTCACGATATGTACTCCCGAAGTTAGCTCCACGCCCGGCTCATGTGACTAAAACGAAAAATGGCGAACGATAATTATTTACATACAGCTCTATACTCACTAGATTCCAAGGTTTGTCAGATTGATTTTTCTATGTTGGTTACAAACAAGATGAAAAATGAAGGACTCAGGGAACGATCATTTTACAATCCCATCGTGATCCTTGTTGATATGTAAGCAGCATACAGGAGCTTCTCCGGCGCTCCATCTTCATTTTCGGTTTTGAAAGAACTTTAAAATTTACCAATTCAACCAATTATTTTCTTCTTGTTTGCGCTATGTTTACTTGGTCAATGGCGCTTCATCAAATCATTTGCTATTATCATAATTATAAAAATGTTGTAAGAGAAAAATTGTTGTTTTTTAATGTGAATACCTTCAGTGCAAACTAAACAATTTATTATCAGCATTGCCTTACCTTAGTAATCGTGAGATCCTCTTCAGAGTTGTCAGCAAACAGAGGCTCCTGCCAGGAGACGGCTTTCACCTTTTGAGGCGAAACAATATATATGTCGTCGTCCATGCAGTTTTCTACCGTGGGTGGTTGTGTATCTGCATGGAAAACAGTTCAGAGTGAAGTCAGTGCTATAGTGTATAGGGAGCGAGGCGCAAACAAGCAGCCAGGTACCCGTGCTCGGCTACGGCTTCGCCCTTTGGCTTATTAAACCATTGTTTTTGCCCTTACTTCATCATTGGCGCTTAAGTCAACGTTAGCAGCTAAAGCCAAGATTCAGACAAAGTACGGTACAATTCAGACAAGGCCTTTTTTTAGTAGTAATGAAAAGTGGCAAGAAACGGCCACCCCCGCAACTTACAATTACTGTCTCTTGCTCGGACGTTTCTCTTCACGGGTTTCTTCAATATTGGGTAGTACAGTTATTGTATAATATTATTCGAGACACTTGAAAACCATTACTGCTTCTCTTCACCTAGGTACCTGTGAGAGAAGATGTGGTGATGAGCTTCATGCTTCCGAGAGAGTTTAAGAGCCGAGATAGTTTAAGAAATAAACTAACAACTGTCCTAATGATGGGGTTTCTAGGAATCCTACTTAACATCATAGCGGCCGTTAATAAGGAAATCAAAGTGTGGTGAAGAGTTTTTCAACGAGTTGTTTTTTGAACACGGTGAGGCCTGGTCCGAGACGAAGTGGAGGTAAAATTATCGAGAATGACTGAATTGAAGAAGACTAGATATCTCGGCAGTCGCTTCGACACTGAACAAGATATCCAACATAGAAAGCCACAAGCTTGGGCAGCTTAAATATGGCCACGTGATCTCCACTCGACCAATCAGAATAGATCAACTGTCCTATGTATTAATGTAGGGGAACGCAAGTGCGCCCTCAATCTTTCTTTTGAAACTAACCCTAAAACTTTATTATGGACCTTTATACTTGTTGCTAAAGGACGGATCGCAACGTGTCCATCCATTGAAAATAGGTCTTTAGTTTAGTAGTTCTTTAATTGTTATTCAAGTTTATTACAACTATTGATGAATGGTATTAGTAATCTACACTTCATGTTGTTTATCACATTACATTTATCATACAAGAAGCCAAGAAAGTGATTATTTCCAAATTATCTTTGCATTGCCTGGATTGGTATTAGGTATATTTATTGGCGTAGTAATTTTGGAAGAGGTTGTGCGGCGCCTCATATCTTTCTCTTTTGCTGGAGGCTGTATGAGACACACATACATGTTATAGTTTGTCTCTATTTTTCTCCATTTTGTGCCTGAGCATGGCTCAGGGAAGTGTTTTTATGCCCTGGATGTAAGAGAGCATTTGTCAGAGAACCCCCAGTTATGGGGGTTCTTCCAGGTTCTTGATCTTTTTGGGTTCTTCTTTGTGTTCATCTTGGTATTTAGTTGACTGCTAGTTACACCTAGTGTTTTCTTGATGGGCCCAGAGCTGATGAAGATTAAATTAATTGAGTTCACCCTACAGAGTATCCCCTTCCTGTGTATAATTGCCTATCTAAGTCCAAGTGCTTGTCCTTTTTAATTAGAGGACCGGCCTCCTTCCCGGGTCGTTACATTAGTAATTGTCCGTTATTGCTGTCGTTGTTAATGCTTGTTGATCAAATTGTTTCATTTGTAATAGCGAGAAGAAGAGAAACCACATCAAACACATGGGGGCTGTTTTCAGGAATCGATGAATCGATTGTCACTGATGTTTCTTTTCGCAAATTTACCTTGAATAACCACCTTAAAGTAACACTCCGAACTCAAGCCAGCCGTGTCCGTCACAGTATACGTTACAACGACAGATCCGATCTCAAATCTGTGAGGTGGTTGGAGTCCAGCTGGCTGAACGTTGACGGTGAGGTCATCTGTACCGTCCAAGTTATCGCTTATGAGCGGCATGACCCACGTGACCTCAGCCGACGCGAGTCCGGGTTCGGCTTCCTTAACAATTGGCTTTGGACAGGTTATTTCAGGAGGGATGGCATCTGGAAAATGAATTGGAAATGAGCAAAATTAATGGCCACCTAAAAGTTGCCGTTTGCCAGTGCAAGATTACATCAGTAGAAGGGATCTAGACAATTAAACAAAGTATTCTTGATGGTGGTACGGTGTATTTTATTATCAAATTAATCAGTTGATTTTGAAGCATTAGTTGGTTTTGCTTTCTTGGATGTGCAGTTTGAACAAGGTGATCGGCCAGTTTGAAAGGGAAAAAAACCTTTGCGGGTACGTTTCATGTTCCAGGTAACTCTGATCTGAGCTGAATTGACCCCAGCTCCGATAAAAGGACCATTGTGAACACAGAAGATTAATGTGAAACTAATTGCAGCTTATAAAAAAGGGATTGTATAAAATCCCTTCAACCTTACAGATAGTATATGGATGCATGTATAAGTCACACTGACGGGCAGGACCCGATGTTCATTTCCTTACCGACACACGTGACCTGTTCGTCTGAAGACCAGTTACCGTAGGGCTGGCACTGTTTATATGCAGGCCCATGAAGTCTAAATCCATCATCGCAGTTAAACGCACAGGACAAGGGCACCTTTTGCCGTTTGGTGCCACACTTTGACGGTACAATGATACCATTACGTAAGGGAGGCAAAATGGGGCACGTGATAGCTGAAGAAAAGCCAACCAGATATGAAAAGTGTTATAAACTTACACTTTTTTTAGCCACTGTTCAAAGTCTCGAATCAAGTCTGATCCTTTGTTAATAACAATACAAACATTAGCAGCAATGCTATACAGTACTTACAAGTACAATAATACAGTCTTACCATTGCATGAAAAGGGTTCCCCAGACCACTCTCCCGACTCCGTGCATTCACGTTCTCTACTCCCAACTGGATTGAAGCCAACTGCACACGTAAAGCTATAACCGCACATGCATCAAACGAAAACTACATTAAAATAACAGGCTATTAATAATAACTCTTGTTTCTTTCTACGTTTGTACGGAGCTGCAGGGAGCCATGATCGAGATAACATAGCTCACCAAGTCGACTTATTTAGTTCGACACTCTCCACTCCAAAGTAATTAATGTAAAAATACTCACACTCACAGTTTAACAAAATAATTGCGTTGTCAACACCATGATGTTTTCCTTTTTTCCTTTCTTCTTCTTCTTCTTCCTTTTTCTTAACCTATCAGAGGGCATTTCAATGACTCGATGTTAATTTCAATTTACTTGGGCTTGATTTCACAAAGCACTAAGATTCATCTAAACATGAGTTCCAGTTAATCAGAGTGTTTTGTTTTGTGATATCACACTTTGTTTTGTGATATGAAACTTTGGATATATTAGCTGTGTGAAATGTTGTCAAGCTCACAAGTTCTCGCCAGCAACGCTGCAGGACGTAGGGCTGTTTGACCGGGCAAACAAAATCCATTATTTTGGTCTTAGCAGAAGGTTGTAGAAATAAATGTGGCTAACAAAAGAAAACGGTTGCATGAAAACTCTGGTAACTCTGTTTGCATTCCCGTGCGGGATTTCATTTCCCTGCATGAGCTTTTTAATGGCTGAGAAGCTTTTCTCAGTCAGTTTTCTTGAAACACGAGTGAAACACAAGAGCCACGGTATTTTACCAATACAAGTCATCTGGCAAAGGGAAAAATGGGCCTGATATTTAATCATGATTTTTTTTCAAAAATGAAAGTTTTTCAAACGAAATCCTTCTATTTTGAAGTTAAATTGCATATAACCTTTTTGCCGGGCATACTGTTCTTACCTCCTTATAGTGTCGGGCATACGACAAAACAAATGTTTGATTCTGGTTGGAAATGCCTGAGTCGTAACCCTAACATTGTACTATCGGTTTTTAACGACTACACCGAAAGTGTAACAGTTGACCCATTTCCGGGTCAGCTTTACCCATTTCCGGGTCGGCACGACCCATTTCCGGGTCAGCACGACCCATTGTCGGGTCAGCACGACCCATTTGCGGGTCAGCATGACTTGGTAGACATGACTTAGAATCTGAGTCAGAAACACATTACTGACATACGGCTTATACCGACCCCACTAATAATGGCTCTGGCCCTCCTTGGACCGGGATCTGGGCAATAGTGCCCCACAGTGAATGACCGTCCATGCACCAGAGACTAACCTGCAAGTAGTTCCGTATATACGTCTACCACCAGCCTCCTGTCCCGTACAAGCCATTCCACCGTCAGTTGGTGTTGATATGCCGTCACATGTCACCTCTGGATTCGGTTATATTTCGGGGAAATCAACAAAAAGTGGAGGTTTATTATCATTAAATCAAGTCTAAATTATTTATTTGTTATTTGAGTGTTGTTCAGTTTACATATTTACTGATACAAAAAAGGGAACGACTACATGTACTGTCATATTGCTGTTGTTTATAATTTGTTTATTTTATTAATTTTTTTTAATCTGATATTCAAGTGACAACTATAATACCCCGCTTGAATCGATTTTTGAGTTTGCATTTATTTGCTTCACCCACAAAAAAAATTTTCCCATCCTGATGTGCCAGAATTATTCGATGCTTTTTCAATTTAACGTAAGGAACAAACAACTGTGGCTTATTTAATATAATGCGCAAATCTCGGAGAACAATTATGATATGGATGTGAAAGATGTGTTGTTGTTTACTGCACAACAAAAGAATGTCCACACGGTGTATGTAACAAAAACATTTTGTGTGTGGGTGTGTGCGGGCATGAGTTTGTATACACATTCAAACTGGGAACCTGTATACCAAAAGGGAACAATCGAGTCCCCGGTTCGCCAAGCGTCCCCAGTTGCCAAACATGTACAAAACATACGGGAGGTGTTGCAAAAAAGTTAGAGTACAAACAAAAGAGGAACATTAGGGTGTCCCCGGTTGTAGGTGAATACACACTTGTGTGAAGGTGTGTTGCCTACCTTGACTAGTTTGTAAACTCCAGTTGGAAATCAAGTTTGAAACCCAGCCTAACCGAGCAAACATCTCGGTCCGGTTGTAGTACACTAACGTGTATACACGCTCAAAACCGCGCTCGGTAAGACTGCTACCACCTAGCAGCCTAAAAGTTTCAATGTGGCGTTTAGAACTGTGAACTAACTTTGACACTGTGCTTTGGTTCCTGACCAATAGGTGTAGGCCTGACATTGACGCCTGGCTGAGGTAGGGTCTACCAGCTCGTAGCCGATGTTGCACTCAAACGAGCACACTGATTGGTAGGTGTTGTTACAGATACTCGGTATAGTCTGACCGTTGGGTGGTGGTATCAAACGTGGACACCTTTTCACTGTTGAATAGAAAAATGTTTTTAAGAAATAAAATTACAAAGTCCATTTTTAGCAGAAACTTGATGGAAGTTGGGAAAATGCGTAGTTTGTTTTTCAATAATCGAAAATGAATTTGGAATAAATCGTGCACTATAAGTCTGATTTTACTTAAATTGGTTTATTTTTTTTTCATTCACTTTAGTTTCAGCTGTTCTTGTTTCCATTATTCTTTTAAAAGTCATCTGATGTTTTTCTCAAAAATGAAAGTTTTTCAAACAAAATCCTTCCATAGGTCGGCTTGTACGTACCCCTCGGACACTCTTTGGAAAGAAGGGAAAAAACACAAGTAATGTTAAGCGTTTATACAAGTGATACAGTGCTGCATAATTGACCCAGATTCCGAGTCCCAGGGGGTCATGACCCATTTCCTAAAAGTTGCCATTTGCCAGTGCAAGAAAACAAAGTATTCATGATGGTGATCTACAGTGTATACATTTATTATTAAATTAACAAGATGGTTTTGAAGCGTTGGTTGGTATAGCTTTTCTGGATGTGCAGTTTGAACAAGGTGATAAAAGGACCATTATGGAGATAGTCGGAAGATTAATGTGAAACTAATTGTAGCTTATAAATAAGGGATGATATAAAATCCCTTTAACCACACATAATATAGTAAATGGATACATGTATAGTCACACTAGGGGGCAGGTACCCGATATTCATTTCCTTACCGACACACGTGACCTGTTCGTCTGAAGACCAGTTACCGTAGGGCTGGCATTGTTTATACGCAGGCCCATGAAGTCTAAATCCATCATCGCAGTTAAATGTACAGGACAATGACACATTTTGCCGTTTGGTGCCACACTTTGACGGTACAATGCTACCATTACGTAAGGGAGGCAAAATGGGGCACGTGATAGCTGAAGAAAAGCCAAACAGATATGAAATGTTTTAAAAACTTACACTTTTTTAGCCACTGTTCAAAGTCTCGAATGGAGTCTGATCCTTTGTTAATAACAATACAAACATTAGCAGCAATGCTATACAATACTTACAAGTACAATAATACAGTCTTACCATTGCATGAAAAGGGTTTCCCAGACCACTCTCCCGACTCCGTGCATTCACGTTCTCTACTCCCAACTGGATTGAAGCCAACTGCACACGTAAAGCTATAAACGCACATGCATCAAACCAAAACTACATTAATAATATGCTATTAATAATAACTCTTGTTTCTTTCTACGTTTGTACGGAGCTGCAGGGAGCCATGATTGAGATAACATAGCTCACCAAGTCGACTTATTTAGTTCGACACTCTCCACTCCAAAATAATTAATGTAAAAATACTCACACTCACAGTTTAACAAAATAATTGCGTTGTCAACACCATGATGTTTTCCTTTTTTCTTTCTTCTTCTTCTTCTTCCTTTTTCTTAACCTATCAGAGGGCATTTCAATGACTCGATTGTAATTTTAATTTACTTGGGCTTGATTTCACAAAGCACTAAGATTCATCTAAATATGAGTTCCTGTTAATCATAGTGTTTTGTTTTGTGATATCACACTTTGTTTTGTGATATGAAACTTTGGATATATTAGCTGTGTGAAATGTTGTCAAGCTCACAAAATCTCGCCAGCAACGCTGCAGGACGTAGGGCTCTTTGACTGGGCAAACAAAATCCATTATTTTGGTCTCAGCAGAAGGTTGTAGAAATAAATGTGGCTAACAAAAGAAAACGGTTGCATGAAATCTCTGTTTGCATTCCCGTGCGGGATTTCATTTCCCTGCATGAGCTTTTTAATGGCTGAGAAGCTTTTCTCACTCAGTTTTCTTGAAACACGAGTGAAACACAAGAGCCACGGTATTTTACCAATACAAGTCATCTGGCAAAGGGAAAAAATGGGCCTGATATTTAATCATGATTTTTTTCAAAAATGAAAGTTTTTCAAACGAAATCCTTCTATTTTGAAGTTAAATTGCACATAACCTTTTTGCCGGGCATACTGTTCTTACCTCCTTATAGTGTCGGGCATACGACAAAACAAAATGTTTGATTCTGGTTGGAAATACCTGAGTATAACCCTAACATTGTACTATCGGTTTTTAACGACTACACCAAAAGTGTTACAGTTGACCCATTTCCGGGTCAGCTTTACCCATTTCCGGGTCGGCACGACCCATTTCCGGGTCAGCACGACCCATTTCCGGGTCAGCACGACCCATTGTCGGATCAGCACGACCCATTTGCGGGTCAGCATGACTCGGTAGACATGACTTAGAATATGAGTCAGAAACACATTACTGACATACGGCTTATACCGACCCCACTAATAATGGCTCTGGCCCTCCTTGGACCGGGATCTGGGCAATAGTGCCCCACAGTGAATGACCGTCCATGCACCAGAGACTAACCTGCAAGTAGTTCCGTATATACGTCTACCACCAGCCTCCTGTCCCGTACAAGCCATTCCACCGTCAGTTGGTGTTGATATGTCGACACATGTCACCTCTGGATTCGGTTATATTTCGGGGAAATCAACAAAAAGTGGAGGTTTATTATCATTAAATCAAGTCTAAATTATTTATTTGTTATTTGAGTGTTGTTCAGTTAACATATTTACTGATACAAAAAAGGGAACGACTACATGTACTGTCATATTGCTGTTGTTTATAATTTGTTTATTTTATTATTTTTTTTTTAATCTGATATTCAAGTGACAACTATAATACCCCGCTTGAATCGATTTTTGAGTTTGCATTTATTTGCTTCACCCACAAAAAGATTTTTGCCATCCTGATGTGCCAGAATTATTCGATGCTTTTTCAATTTAACGTAAGGAACAAACAACTGTGGCTTATTTAATATAATGCGCAAATCTCGGAGAACAATTATGATATGGATGTGAAAGATGTGTTGTTGTTTACTGCACAACAAAGAATGTCCACACGGTGTATGTAACAAAAACATTTTGTGTGTGGGTGTGTGCGGGCATGAGTTTGTATACACATTCAAACTGGGAACCTGTATACCAAAAGGGAACAATCGAGTCCCAGGTTCGCCAAGCGTCCCCAGTTGCCAAACATGTACAAAACATACGGGAGGTGTTGCAAAAAAAAAGAGGAACATTAGGGTGTCCCCGGTTGTAGGTGAATACACACTTGTGTGAAGGTGTGTTGACTACCTTGACTAGTTTGTAAACTCCAGTTGGAAATCAAATTTGAAACCAAGCCTAACCGAGCAAATATCTCGGTCCGGTTGTAGTACACTAACGTGTATACACGCTCAAAAGCGCGCTCGGTAAGATTGCTACCACATAGCAGCCTAAAAGTTTCAATGTGGCGTTTAGAACTGTGAACTAACTTTGACACTGTGCTGTGGTTCCTGACCAATAGGTGTTGGCCTGACATTGACGCCTGGCTGAGGTAGGGTCTACCAGCTCGTAGCCGATGTTGCACTCAAACGAGCACACTGATTGGTACGTGTTGTTACAGATACTCGGTATAGTCTGACCGTTGGGTGGTGGTCTCAAACGTGGACACCTTTTCACTGTTGAATAGAAAAATGTTTTAAAGAAATAAAATTACAAAGTCCATTTTTAGCAGAAACTTGATGGAAGTTAGGAAAATGCGTAGTTTGTTTTTCAATAATCGAAAATGAATATGGAATAAATCGTGCACTATAAGTCTGATTTTACTTAAATTGGTTTATTTTTTTTTCATTCTTTTTAGTTTCAGCTGTTCTTGTTTCCATTATTCTTTTAAAAGTCATCTGATATATAATCATGTTTTTCTCAAAAATGAAAGTTTTTCAAACGAAATCCTTCCATAGGTCGGCTTGTACGTAACAAAAGAGGAACATTAGGGTGTCCCCGGTTGTAGGTGAATACACACTTGTGTGAAGGTGTGTTGACTACCTTGACTAGTTCGTAAACTCCAGTTGGAAATCAAGTTGGAAACCCAGCCTAACCTAGCAAACACACATGAAAAGTTTTGAAAACTTATATTTTTTTTAGCCACTGTTCAAAGTCGCGAATGGAGTCTGATCCTTTGTTAATAACAATACAAACATTAGCAGCAATGCTATACGATACTTACAAGTACAATAATACAGCCTTACCCTTGCAAACATACCACAATAATTAGTCTGGTTTCTAATTGTTTTAGATTGTGTGTGATAACATAGCCGTTTGTATTCAATGTATAATGCATACGATGGCTAACTCATGATTAAGGCAAATACAGGGGCACACATCGATCGTCTCCATCTATGATCTAGGTCCCGGGCATAAACACTGAGGGTTGACGGAAACGGTATTCCACTCGCAGTGGCGTAACCAGAGGGGGTGCACACCCCCCCCCCCTCGCTCAGAACCCTTGCATCCACCTTTGCCCCCCCCCCCCCAAAAAAAAAAAAAAAATAATAAATAAATAAATAAATAAATAAAATAAAATAAATGAATAAATAAACAAACAAACAACCCAACAAACCAACAGATCATGTCACAATCATAAGATATAGCCCCCAAATTACGTCTTTGCCTCCGCTTGCCCCCGCTTGCACCCCCATGAAAATGTCTGGTTACATTCAACCGATCTCTCGGAGCAGGAGAATGTTTAATTAAACCAAAAAATGATCAACATTGTATACTTACCTTATAACGTTCACGCTGTCGATCGTACTGTCACAATCGCAACAGTGCATATGAGACATAAGGGCACAAAACCAATATTTGCCGTGTCATAGCTCCAGAATTATTGGAAAACTCTCTTTTAGTAAAGATGCAGCGCCCGTGTTTATATAATATGATTACAACATTAATTTGTACCGGTACAACAACAGAACGAATTTAGAAAGGTTATGTATTTGAGGATTAAAATGATAATCCAGCCTTTTATTAATTTTTTGCTTTTAATTTATTGCCTCTAATCCTTGAAGGATTGTTTCGTTCAAGGTATCAAATGAAAATAAATAACTTTTCATACCCCGTAAATAAGGCAATTCAATATTTTAATAGGTGGCCTTACCTTTTCACTCAAAAACAGTTCCAACTTTTCTTTCCCCAAGGGCAACCACCCAAACCATGCGACAAGTCCAAATGTTACTTCTGTCTGGAGTTACAGTCCGCAACCATTTAAACATAACTCAATACCGTGACCTTGACCTTTTCACCCCAAACTTGTCTAACTTTCCTTTTTCCAAGGGCAACCCCACCCAATTTGCAAGACCAAACTGTCACTTCTAAATGAAGTTACGGTCCGGAGACGAAAGTGCCCAGCCGGAGACAGAGCTCCGGCCCGACCGTGCCGTGGGCATTGACAATACCCCCTTCAGCCTAAGGGGCTGAGGGGTAACCGAGGTAACTGGGGTTAAAAGTAAATCCCAGTGCAATTAATGAGAATATTTGTTGTTTTTACTTGGTTTAGTCATGGTTTCAGTTTGACAATGATATTACATTAAGAACGTTTGGTCCGTGGGTTCTGAAAACCAGTACCTTGGGTGTGTCAGTAATTTATTCGAAATCCAGGTCTGAACTGCGTGGTCTCTTTTTTTAGTGGTCTCTTTTTACAGTGTTTTCCAAGGAACACGTACCATTGCATCTACCATACATGGTAGACCACTGCGCCTCGTTCAGGTTGCACAGTATCTGTAAGCTACCTTCCGGCTCGTAGCCCTCGCTGCACATCAGGCTACAAACTGTTCCGATAAGCCTGTTCGGTGTGTTGCATGTCAGTTGCCCGTTGGTTGGCTGTGGCAATATCCCACATACTGTACCTGGGTAGAAGAAAAGGGATTGGTTAAAACCAGATGCTTGTTTTTAATGCCAGTTTAGTTTTTAAGGAATGTCGTATTTTGGTTTTTACCCAACGCCAAAGGGCTTTATGCAATGTATATTCCGTGCTTTCCTGAGTCCTGCGGAAAATAAATACCCAGGCATACAAGTTGAGCTTTGTCGCATCTTCTGTGGGCGCTTTGTAACCTTGAGGGAAAGGGCGCTTTATATACATGCTGGTATGTATGCATGTATGCATGTATGCATGTATGTATGCATGTATGCATGTATGCATGTATGCATGTATGCATGTATGCATGTATGCATGTATGCATGCATGCATGTATGCATGTATGCATGTATGCATGCATGCATGCATGCATGCATGTATGCATGTATGCATGCATGCATATGCATGTATGCATGTATGCATGTATGCATGTATGCATGTATGCATGTATGCATGTATGCATGTATGCTTGTATGCATGTATGCATGTATGCATGTATGCATGTATGCATGTATGCATGTATGCATGTATGCATGTATGCATGTATGCATGTATGCATGTATGCATGTATGTAAGTATGTATGCATGCATGTATGTATGCATGTATGTATGTATGTACGTATGTATGTATTCGAACCCACAACGCTCGCTTTTTAGTTAGATTTGTTTACCACAAGACCACCAAAGCTTGCCAGGTGATGAAAATCCAGTTTCAGTTCTACAATTAACAGCGATTACTGCAAACACGGTTATGATTTTTCATCGAGGAAGGCGACTAGTATTTTGGTTTAACCATACACCAATGTGTGTTTTACTCAGTTTTTTCCTCGAGCCCTGCGGAGCAAGAAAAAATCCACAGGCTGCCTCTGTGGGTTCGAATCCCACCCGAGTAGTATGCCTGTGGTTCTGCAGGACTCGGGAAGACAGTGCTAATCACACATTGCTGTATGGTCAAACCAAAATGATATTTTGTTTATCCCTGATGCAAAATTATTACATATCAGAATGGTACAAAATAGTACAATGGGAAGATAACACGAAAGATCAGTGGCGTGACAAGACGATTTTTTTTTGTATTTATTTATTTATATATTTATTTATTTCGTCGTGTGCCCGGCAAAAGGGCGTAAGGCTTTACGCCCTTTTGCCGGGCACAAAAGTAGTAGTTCGTCCCAGTAATAAAAGGACGTAAGCAACAAAATGGCTCCTGACATGAAAAATATGTCATTTTTATTAGTTTTTTATACTCCCCATGCAGAATTTAACCTTTCTAGAATGACTTTTGCATGGCAACAAATTTACCAACCTTTCCCGCTCATAATTCTTGAAACACAACTTTTAACATAAATTGCTTACGTCCTTTCACCGGGAACTTTCCCTTACGTCCTTTTGCCGGGCACACGACGATTTGTACTTTATTTCTTTATTTGTTTTCTTATTTATTTCTTTATTTTCTTTATTTAATCATTTTCTTTATTATAGGTTTTCCCGGCCAATTTCAGCAGAAGATCATTCAATTTAATTATTGCCCTTTCAAATTCACGCGATTTCTCTAATTCAGTCAAACTAGGGTTTCTCTTTGGGTTATATTGCATTCAATTTCGTTTTCATGCACTCAGGATCCCTTTCCTTTCAATCTATTTAGTTTATAGGCATTCAAGACTACAAGATCGCCATTCTTATGTTGAATATCCACCACCTTTTCCGAATAGGTGCAATCAAATTCAGAGTCATCGAAGCGCGCTGCGATTTAGTACTTATTGTTTTTTTCTTTTTCGTTTATGGGGAACGGATTTCAACATTATTGAGCGTTCAAATTCAACATGAGTATGATACGGCTTATGCTTGCGTTTAAAGTTGGCGATAATGTTCTTTTTCTGGCAGTTGTGTGGATTATCTGTCTTATGCGTTTCAGGTAATTCTTGTTTTTGATGATCTTAATTGCAAATGTGTTCCTTGTGCTTTGTTACCCTATGATTAAACTTTAAAATGTGTCTAAGAACAGTTAAATAAAGTCTAAGTAGTCAGCCTGGTTGCCCTCGAATGCCTTACTCTATCTACGTTGCTCACTCTTCTGTAATGACCACGGGCAGCCATTTTTTGCTTCCAAATCAAATGATTATTTAGTGAGAGGTATAACTCGGCTACACGGTAGAAATGAATTCCCCTCCTGCCCTCCTATCCTAGGCAAATACGAACCAGACAGCGCATACAAAAGAAACGAATTTGATGGCAAACATTTCAAACAATGTCTGCCATGTTGACGAACCTGAGTAGTCGACCGGCCTATTGCTGCTGGCTTTGACGAAATCGAATGAACTAAGTGAGCATTTTAAAGTGAATGATTTTATTTGTGAATGAATGCTCAAGTGAGGAGCGGGGGGGGGGGGGGGGGGGCTCCCATCCCCTCCCCAAGTGGTACAGACCTTGTGCTCATGTACAGTGTGTCAAATACATAGTCTCCAAAGGGTTTTCCAAGGAACACGCACTGTTGCAGCTACAGCATCTACCATCTATGGTAGACCACTGTCCCACATTTAGGGTTTTTCTTCCACATCTAAAACATACAATTACTTCTTTGTCTGTACGTCACAAAACACATTTGTTTAATCACCAGAAACGAAAAATAACAAGTACCGTAATTTATGTTGGATGTCCTCAACATAGAAAAACATGTTAACGTCGAACATTTTGGATGTTTTACCGTATTACCAATATATAGAAATAGTCCCTCGTGAGATAAAATTCGAAATAATGAGCAGAATTTACACAACTAACCTGTGACAGACACAGTAAACTCACACCTCTGAGTGTTACCAGCTTGGTCCTCTGCGATATACCAAATACTCTCAGGTTGACCCACGAAGAATTTGGATCCGGACGGACGGTTGAAGATGACCGAGACGTCATGCCCGGAGTTATCCTGGAACACTGGCTCTTCCCAGTGGACAGCAGCAAAACTAACCCCAGTCTCCGCCTTAATTGCGCCAGGACAACTGACTATTTGTGGTGGCTCCTCATCTAAAAAGTGATTTTAAGAGAAGTGAAATCTTTCCGTGAAAAAAAACGATTGTTCAACTTTTACAATGATTATTTTGTGGAAATACACTTGTTTCTACAGTTCCTTTGCGGTGTGGATTTTATGGAAGATTATGCAACTGGTTACCTTTGACTGTAATGCTGAAAGTGCATGTGCTTTGGAGTCCAGCTTCATCACGTGCTGTGTAGGTGATGACCGTTACTTCATCCAGGTAGAACCGCGGCTGCGTAGCGGACGGTGACGCCTCGAGGACCGGCTCTCCATCATTGTCTCGTGCCTCCGGTTGGTCCAAGTTTGCAAGGTTGGTTGTGAAGTTCTGGTGCAGATCGGTCGGGAGAGAAATGTCACCGGGACAGGTGATGAATTCTGGAGGCTCAATATCTGATGGTGGAGTAGTAAACATTTTAAATGTAAAACTGAAGTGTAAAACCGAAAATGAGCAATGAGGTGACAGAATGTTCCTTTTCTTACCGATGCATCTGTTTTGCACTGATTGGTCTGACCATGTACCATCTGCCTGACACGTTCTAGAACGAACTCCTCTTAACTGGAAACCACAGCCGCAGTCGTAGAAACATTGAAATTTGTAGTCCAACTGGCGTTCAATACAGTCTGGTGGTACGATCGTCATATGGATTACCGCGACCAAGATGGGGCAAGTCCGGGCTAGAAGAAAATCATAAACTCATTGATAAAGAAACCTTGGAGTATACTTTCTTAGACAATTTACCTTTGCTTTAAGCTTTGGTGTTGCCATTTATGATATAGTGATATACCAACCGTGGCGCTGTGCTCTTGAAAAATGTTGTGATACAACATCTGAGTGTTGAGTAATACTATGCACAGTGGATTCGCTATCTGATGTTTGACTTACGAACACATTTATTTTCCACTGTTGAATTGGACCACTGCCCGTCTGCCTGACACGTTCTAGGGTTGACTCCCTGTAGCTTGAATCCATCTCCACATTCGTAATAACAGTCTGAGGCGTACTCCAGTGCTGTATTCTCACAGCTTTCGGGTTGAATCGTCATGTTCTTTCCTGCAAGCAGGATGGGACATGTCTTGGCTGAAGAAGAGGGGGAAAAATGTGTAAGGAAACCCAAGTCATCACGGTCAGACATTATGAACAAAACACATTGTCGCATTCGCAGATGCAGTGAAATGGTTTTCTTACGTGCACAGGAGACTCCTGTCCTAGGGTTGCCTTCATGACCAGGCAGGCACTCACAGGCATCCCGAGAGGTACTGCCATCTGCTGCTGTCGTTGATGAATCCGGACACGATGTACAGGGTTGGTTGCCATATTCAGGTTTGTAAGTACCTCTTGGGCAAGCTGTAGGAAAGAAAAAAGAGAGGTGGAATATTGCATGGGGTTTTGAAGTTCATGAAAATCACAGCGAAAGAAAAACTTGGTTGCAGTCGTACCGTAGCATTCTCCGACTTGACCACCCCCTGTGTATCCGGGATGACAGGCACATCCATAGCTTCCAGTCTGTGTTGCGCATGAGCAGGTAGCCTGTGCATCACAACAACTATGCCCCTGGGAGCACACCGAGTCACACAGAGCAGAGCTTATATTGTGGTCCCACGATGCAATGACTTCTTCTGCTAAACAGAAAGCCAATACAAGAGAAACTGATGAGTATGTGAACATTTTAACGGTTCGATCTATAAAAAACGTAATATCTTGATTTCAAACGATCGAACAGAGAGCTGATATTTCTCTCAGATGATGAGATGCTTAATCTAACAAGAAATACATTCACAATTTTAAGAAACTGCAAGGAAGTGCATGAGATTCCACATTCTCCAAAAGACAAAAAGTACTTGATCAGTGGTTTTTGTCAAATTCACCAATCCCTGTTCTGGTCACCCCGGTCTTACCTCCTATCTCCGCGGTCGCCAGTCTCTGAACATCGTCCAAAAGATGCAAATGAAAGATGTGGTCCTCGGTCGGATTGGAAGCAATTTTGTTCATCTGATCCAAGCTGACTCCACTTCCTAAAGCGATGACGAAGATGGTGACACCGCTGGCCTTCAAAGACGAAGCCACGCGGTTCAAACTCTGATCGTTGGTAGCTTGGCTATTCGTCAGTAGAAAAACCAACCTGAAGTAACCATGTCGGATGAAAGAGATAAGAAAACATACAGAATACACCCTTTTTCAACAGAATGAACAAGGTGGAATATTCTTTAAGGTTTGAGGTGACACCTTGTGATGAAGCCTCTAATATGGTTTGTGATGGTTCTGAACAGAACCGGAACTAAATGTTTCGATTAGTATCGTCCGATAGTCTAAAGAAGAAAAATTTAATTCGAATTGTCAAAGGGTATATTTTCTTGAATGCAGACCTGACTGTTGTGTGACAATATTCTCGCTCTGGGTTAGCAAAATAAATGATAAACCCTGACATCCCTTTTGTGGAAAAGGGAATTATGTTGGGCATCAGATGTGCTCTTGGGATGAGCCTCATCCCCACCAGAGGTTCCATGTTATCAATCTCAAGCTTTTTGTCATGATCTTACTTTGGTATTGAATCTCTGGACTGTTCCAAGGTAAGCTGAGCACCAAGAAGTCCCCCGTGTCCTACTGTGCATGTCTTCCCCTCTCTGTGACGAATTGCTCGGAAGTCACTCCCAAACAGGGTGCATTTATTCTTCCCGACTGGAGACGTGATGTAGTCCACGTCAACGTAGATTTGGTAGCAACCGGAGTACGTGACAACGGCAACCCGGCAGTACTCGGCTGACACGGGGAAGATCATGGAGACTTCCCTCACGAATTGCACCTCGCAGTCGAATTTATTAGAACCGACACTACTCGAGGAGTCGAGGACGAAGACGATCTCGGCGGGGTTGTCCCGGAACCTCTCCAAGACTTGTAAGAATTTCCCGCTAGCGATTTCAATCTCCGTTCGGTTCCGTTCGGTATCTGTCAAAGACTGACGGAGACATACTGGGTATACTTGGGCCATGACAACACCCAGCCAAGACAAAGCTATGGCAGTACAAACTAACATAGTACATTTCATTTTGGCCATGAATTGTCTACTTAATATGAGTTGAGTTACCAGTGAATAGTCCAGCTTTACGGTCACCTTATCTTCACCTCTGGATTACCAAATGATCACCGCTACATTGATTTGCTTTCACATGGACGATATGCCATGTATTAGGCAACACTCATGCATTCATTCGTTTTTCAAACGAAAGAAACAGTGACAATTCACTGGTGCTATTGAGCAAAAGGACAATTATTATTTGGCAATACTCATGGTTATGCAGGGAAACGGTTTCTTGGCACAAACACAAGCAGGAACTTCCTGCCCTATGGCCTACAGCAGGTTTATTGTTCCAAACATAACCCACTTCAAATTTGAACTCAGCAAGCTCAAGGACACACTGACACAGTCTTCCTTGGGTACACCACATTACACTGTATATTAAACCTTAAAAAGCAGGACTCAAACAAGTAAGTGATCAACATTTACAACTTCAGTTTGCACTGAGGATAATATTTATTGAGTTTCTAATTTCCAAGAAAGTAATGAACGTCCTCCTGGCAAAAAAAAAATGTTTACTCCAGCAAGCAAAACAGATAGTTATTGAAAGTGGACAGTGTTTGTGTTTACGCGTGATTGTGGATAGGCATTGACCAAACTACCATTTGCAGTACACAACAAACAAAATCATGACAGACAAATGTTTCCTGTAAGTAAACTATACTTATAGATCAAAGACAATTCGAGAGATAAGATTCATGGTATTTATTTTATTCACTAAAGCATAATGAACGCGACTTTTTGATTATTATAATTAGTTCTTTCGAGTACGCCGTGTAATAAACTTGCTGTTGGGGGGTCGGCTCTGAAAAGAACCGGTTGCATATTCTTGAACTTCTTCATTTTCCATTGGCTTATTCATAATCAATAATGAATCCTCATATTGGCTTAAGTTTTTAAGATTTAAGCCCACATGTGAACACTGGTTAAGTTTTACAATGTATTGTATTAATCTATTATATAGAGCTGACGCTGTACACGAACAAGGTTCCCTAGACGACTCTCTTGTCTACATGCATTCACGTTCTCTACTCCCAACCGGATTGAAGCCATCTGTACACGTCAATCTATAACTACAAATCAAACGAATTGGGGTAACAAAAGTGCGCCACAGTAAAGTCTTTTTCCCTTCATGTTTTTGTTTGTTTTAGTTTAAGACGCGATTGTAATATATCATACGACTTCACGTCTGTTAACGTTAGGATGACTACAATCATGCGGTTGCGGTCGAAAGAAATTGTTACCATAGTATTGACGCAGCGTTTGGTAAAACTTTTAAGACCTGTATTGCATATTGATCAATGCCGCGTAATTGTATTCAACAAATTTGACTTTGCTGTCAACATACTGAAAAAATTACTTTGATTACAGTAAACAACAGTGTAAACTATTATGAAAACAGTTGGAGTAATCCCAAACAATTGTGAATAATTATAAAGCAGGAAATAATATACACAAAATTCTAAAGCAACGGGTTACAATACAAAACAAGACAGGCGCAAAAGCAAGAGCAATCTGACCAACGAAACATAACGTAGTCTTGCTATAATATAAATATAGCCGTATACTCATTTCATAACTGGACTGTATTGATAGAGGACTGAATAGGAGCCATGGTTTCATGTCACACTTTACATAGCTTTGACTCTTCCCCTCCCTTTGTTTAGCTTGACTGGCAATCGTCAATATTTAGGTGTTCGGACTTGAGTCCGAAGACCTATTGTTTTTGTACGTTTTTTTTTTGTTTTTTTTTACTTCTCCTTCTTCTTCTTCTTAGGTGTTCGGGCACTAGCCCGGAACACCTCTTGATTTTGTTCGGTTTTTTAGGTGTTCGGGCACTAGCCCGGAACACCTCTTGATTTTGTACGGTTTTTTTTTTTGGGGTGTTCGGACACAAGTCCGAAGACCCTTTGTTTTTGTTCGTTTTTTTTTTTTTTTACTTCTCCTTCTTCTTCTTCTTTAGGTGTTCGGCCATCAGCCGAACAACTATTGTTATTGTTATGTTTTTTTTTTTTTTTCTGGGTATTCTTCCCCCTGAACCTTGTCCGCAAAGTTTCTCAAAAAGTAAAGCTCCTATGAACTTGAAACTTACCATGTACAATGATCTTAGTGAGTAGATGAAACCGCAACTTTTTTGGAATGATGACGTCATTGATGACGTCATTATGCTAAATAAACGTTAAATAATTTAAAAAAATCATAACTCAAGAACGGCAAATGCTACATTTAAAATCTTTAGTGCATATGAAAGGTCTTGTAATGTTGGATAAATTGTATGCACACCGTGACCTCAGTTGACCTTTACTTCCGGTAGAAACCGGAAGTTCAAGTAACAAATCATGTTATTTGGGGCTCTAGAGCCTAATTGAGTAAAAATATCAACAAACTTTTAATGAATAGTATTTTATTTAGCCCAAGGGCATTCTAGAAATGTAATATATGACGTCATAGCTACGTCACAACGAAATTCGTACACAAGGGAGAAAAATAATTTATTTTGCTATCTCAAAAAATAAAGCATGTACGGACTTGAAACTTACTACTTACCTAGACCACAGTGTGTACATGACAAAAAAAATTTTTTGGAATGATGATGTCATCGATGACGTCATTACATTAAATTGAAGTTTTATATTAAAATACTCATATCTCCAGAATCAGATATGCTACATACATGATCTTTACACCATATGAAAGGTCATAAAGTATTAAATAAATCTTACACAGGGTGTGACCACATTTGACCTTCACTTCCGGTCGAAACCGGAAGTAGTAGTTTTTTACATAAAATTGATCTCTGAACAACGTAATTTTGTGTATTAATATAATAACTTCATTTTAAAGCCCCTCAACGATTCTACAAATATTTACAACGTGTGACCTCATTTGACCTTCACTTCCGGTCGAAACCGGTAGTATAAGTTTGTACAACAAACATATGTATTTAGTAACGAAACATGGTACATTAATAATCGTGACATCAATTTAAAGCTCTCTGACAATTCTAGATACCATGCACAAGGTGTGACCCCATTTGACCTTTAGTTCCTGTCAAACCGGAAGTTGAAGTTATATGACAAACCTTCATGCATAACGATAAAAAGTACAAATAAATATTTCGCCCGTCAGCATAGCACAAATAAACAAAAAACTTGCACACAATATTGACCTTCAATTACGTAATTAAGCCGAACACCGTGAGTTTGTTCACAAACTCTAAATTTCTAGTTTTTTTTTTTTCTGGGTATTCTTCCCCCTGAACCTTGTCTGCAAATTTTCTCAAAAAGTAAAGCTCCTATGAACTTGAAACTTACCATGTACAATGATCTTAGTGAGTAGATGAAACCGCAACTTTTTTGGAATGATGACGTCATTGATGACGTCATTATGTTAATTAAACGTTAAATAATTTAAAAAATTCATAACTCAAGAACGGCAAATGCTACATTTAAAATCTTTAGTGCATATGAAAGGTCTTGTAATGTTGGATAAATTGTATGCACACCGTGACCTCATTTGACCTTTACTTCCGGTAGAAACCGGAAGTTCAAGTAACAAATCATGTTATTTGGGGCTCTAGAGCCTAAGTGAGTAAAAATATCAACAAACTTTTAATGAATAATATTTTATTTAGCCCAAGGGCATTCTAGAAATGTAATATATGACGTCATAGCTACGTCACAACGAAATTGGTACACAAGGGAGAAAAAAAAATTATTTTGCTATCTCAAAAAATAAAGCATGTACGGACTTGAAACTTACTACTTACCTAGACCACAGTGTGTACATGACAAAAAAAAAATTTGGAATGATGACGTCATCGATGATGTAATTACATTACATTGAAGTTTTATATTAAAATACTCATATCTCCAGAATCAGATATGCTACATACATGATATTTACACCATATGAAAGGTCATAAAGTATTAAATAAATCTTACACAGGGTGTGACCCCATTTGACCTTCACTTCCGGTCGAAACCGGAAGTAGTAGTTTTTTACATAAAAATGATCTCTGAATAACGTAATTTTGTGTATTAATATAATAACTTCATTTTAAAGCCCCTCAACGATTCTACAAATATTTACAATGTGTGACCTCATTTGACCTTCACTTCCGGTCGAAACCGGAAGTATAAGTTTGTACAACAAACATGTATTTAGTAACGAAACATGGTACATTAATAATCGTGACATCAATTTAAAGCTCTCTGACAATTCTAGATACCATGCACAAGGTGTGACCCCATTTGACCTTTAGTTCCTGTCAAACCGGAAGTTGAAGTTTCATATGACAAACCTTCATGCATAACGATAAAAAAGTACAAATACATATTTCGCCCGTCAGCATAGCACAAATAAACAAAAAACTTGCACACAATATTGACCTTAAAATGTTCAATTACGTAATTAAGCCGAACACCGTGAGTTTGTTCACAAACTCTAAATTTCTAGTCTTCTTCTTCTTCTTATGCCTGAAGATTGTCCGCTAACAGAAGCACACTTCCTAAGCTTGTATGAACTTGAAACTTCACACATAGTTAGATACTCATTAGGACACGAAACCGTTTGAGTGATGTCATGATGACGTCATCCGGTGTCGAATTACATTAAATCAAAGTTTATTATTTCAAAAAATCATAACTTTTAAAGTACACAATGGTTTTTTGCAATCTATACATCATCAGAAAGGTCATCCAAAACTACGTAATCACTCCACAGACATGACCCCAATTTGACCTTGTCTTCCGGGTCAAACCGGAAGTTGAAAACTTCAAAAATTCGTATTTTTTGATGTATATATCACATGATCACAAATCTTACATCAGATTGTAGAGAATTTAGTCCTCTCCAACTTTTGCATTGAGGTCACACCATTTTGACCTATACTTGCGGTTCAAAACGGACATTTAACGCATTCTTTTGTGCATGTGCGTTCAAGCGTGATCGGCAATGCTATACAACAATCCAATGCCATTATACATGTACACGTCCGGGTGGGTGTGTGCGTGTGTGGCTAAGTTACGTTGAAACTGTACATGTACATGTGCTACTGTATGATACAATAAACCGCAAGTTGTTCATTGTCTCTTCTCAAGGCACGCACTCCACGCTTTGTTAGTCTTTTACATAGCTTATTTAAACCTTTAAAAATCAACAAAAAATCAACCGTTTGAGATATGAATTTAATTCTTCGACAAATGTAAAGGTTAGGGAGGGTCTTTCTTTGTGACCCATTGAGTGACCTCTGTGTCATCTACTTCCGGTCAAACCGGAAATATCTCTTTATTAGAATAATGCTAAGTGCTTGGAACATGATTTTTTCACCATTACCAAGGATATGGAAGACATATTCCCTTGCACATTGTTTGACCCCTTTGACCTCTACTTCCGGTCGAACCGGAAGTAGCCCCTCATTTAAAAGTAAATAGAAGTAGGAACATGATTGTTCCTAGAAATATCAAACTAAGGGAAGGCCTTTCTTTGTGAAACATTAAATGACCTTTGTGACCTCTATTCCGGTCAAACCGGAAGTAGTTCTTCATTTAAAAATGCTAAGAGCTAGGAACATGATTCTTTCACCAATTACCAAGGTTAAGGAAGGCCCTTCTCTGTTGTACATTGCTTGACCTCTTTGACCTCTAATTCCGGTCAAACCGGAAGTAGCTCCTCATTTAAAAATGGTTAGATGTAGGAACAAGATTCTCTCACCCAAAACTAACGTTAGGGGAGGTCCTTCATTGTTCTCCTCATTTAAAGGTAAATAAATGTAGGAACATGACTGATGTTCTTGAAGTCCTAATCAGATATTATTTCATAAAGCAATATTTCATGTTTCTATTTTCAAATTATTTTAGTTGTGTTAACTTTATTTACATCAAATAACAACTCTATCCGAACACCCAGTTTTTGTTCTTGGAACAAAAATTCATGTCTAGTTGGTACTTCTTCTTCTTCTTCTTCTTCTTCTTCTTCTTCTTCTTCTGCCTGTCGATTGTCCGCTAACAAATGCACCCTTCCCAAGCTCATATAAACTTCAAACTTCACACATAGTTAGAACTTGACTAGGACATGACAGGGCTTGAGTGACGTCATGATGACGTCATCAGGTGTCGAATTACGCTAAATAAACGTTTATTATTTCAAAAAATCATAACTCCTAAAGTACACAATGGATTTTTACAATCTATACATCATCGGAAAGGTCATCCAAAACTACGTAATCACTCCACAGACATGACCCCAATTTGACCTTGTCTTCCGGGTCAAACCGGAAGTTGAAAACTTCAAAAATTCGTATTTTTTGAAGTATATATCACATGATCACAAATCTTACATCAGATTGTAGAGAATTTAGTCCTCTCCAAATTTTGCATTGAGGTCACACTATTTTGACCTATACTTGCGGTTCAAAACGGACATTTAACGCATTCTTTTGTGCCTGTGCGTTCAAGCGTGATCGGCAATGCTATACAACAATCCAATGCCATTATACATGTACACGTCCGGGTGGGTGTGTGGGTGTGTGTGTGTGTGCCTGGCTGTGTGACATCGATGCCCCATTGCTATGCACATTAACCACACGTTGTTCTTAGTCTCTTCTCAAGGTGCATACTCCACGCTTTGTTAGTCTTTAATACAGGGCTTATTTAAACATTTAAAAATCAACAAAAAATCAACCGTTTGAGGTATGAACATAATTCTTTCGACAAATGTCAAGGTAAGGGAGGGTCTTTCTTTATGACACAATAAGTGACCTCTGTGACATCTACTTCCGGTCAAGCCGGAAGTAGCTTTTTATATAAAATTGCTAAGAGCTAGGAACATGATTCTTTCACCAAATACCAAGGTTAGGAAAGTTCATTCTCTGTTGCACATTGGGTGACTTCTATGACCTCTACTTCCGGTCAAACCAGAAGTAGCTCCTCATGTAAAAGTGGTTAGAGTTAGGAACATGATTATTTCGAGAAATATCAAGGCTAGGGAAAGACTTCATTTGTGAAACATTAAGTGACCTTTGTGATATCTACTTCCGGTCAAACCGGAAGTAGCTCTTTATTTAAAAATGGTGAGAGCTAGGAACATGATTCTTTCACCACATACCAAGGTTAGGGAGGGTCCTTCGGTGTTGCATATTGGGTGACCTTTGTGACCTCTACTTAAGATCAAACCGGAAGTAGCTCCTCATTTATACATGGTAAGAGCTGGGAACATAATTCTCCACCAAATACCAAGGTTAGGGAAGGTCCTTCTTTGTTACACATTGCGTGACCTCTCTGAACTCTACTTCCAGTCAAACCAGAAGTACCTCATTTAACGCATTCAAAAGTGGTTAGAAATTCCTGTCCAAACCGGATGTTCAAATTAAATATATTATAAAGCTCAATTTAACATATGTTTTTCTTCATATTTTCTTATATTTAAGTTGGATTAATTTTAATTTTATTTAACTTTTAACACATAAAAATTCTTCTAATACATCACACTCCGAACACCTAGTTTTTGTGATGCCACAAAAACTCATTTCTAGTTTTTTTTGGTACTTCTTCTTCTTCTTCTTCTGCCTGTCGATTGTCCGCTAACAAATGCACCCTTCCCAAGCTCATATAAACTTCAAACTTCACACATAGTTAGAACTTGACTAGGACATGACAGGGCTTGAGTGACGTCATGATGACGTCATCAGGTGTCGAATTACATTAAATCAAAGTTTATTATTTCAAAAAATCATAACTCCTAAAGTACACAATGGATTTTTACAATCTATACATCATCGGAAAGGTCATCCCAATTTGCGTAAACGCCTCACAGACATGACCCCAATTTGACCTTGTCTTCCGGTTCAAACCGGAAGTTGAAGCAAAAAATGCTTAAAAGTCACAATTTAAGATGTGGAGTCAATATGAAACAGAATTAGGACATAGTTTCAGTGTACGAAATAACATGTAGTTTATGACCTTTGAAAATATTACATTGATGACGTCATCAAATGTTACAGTTTGTTACGACGACGAGTTTAAAAATAAGAATTTTCTTTATTTTAATTTTTTTTGGAGCAAACTACATGTTGAATTTTTTAGTAATATATAACGACTATAAAAGCCTAATTGTGAAATTTCAACAAAATTGGCCGTTGCATAACGAAGTTATATTAAGGTGAAAAGTGCCGATTTTAGCGCGACCGCCGATAGAGTCTGTACAGCTACCTTACTGTATTGCACCCCGTGCGTGTGCACTCTTACTGCATGCTGTGTACATGTATATACTGTACATAACACGCAACAAGTCAGGTCTTGTCACAGTTCATCGAACTTTGCGGTGTGTTGTTAAGTTTGTGTGTGTGTAATAATGGCGACGCAAAGAAAAACTGTTAAGTCATGCCAAGTTCAGTGTGGAAATGTTTCCCTTTATGCCATTCTGGTGGCTTAATTGTGACAGGGAGAGGAAGAGGAGACTTTACTGAGACGATCACATGCTCACGTGAGTTGTTTGAAGTATAATGGTGGAGAAAATGCAATTGACAAAATGATCGTCTTTCGTTCTGTATTATACCGATCACGTACGTGCTTACGTACGAGAGTCACAAGTGTGCAACAGCGGGGCCAGAGGCTCTTTACCCCCGCGAGAGTTGTTGTCGGGATACGCTGAGTAAAACTGTTCAAAAATGAAAATTAAAAAGTAAAGTCATCGCTTTTCAAAATGTCCGTGTATTTCTTTAGCCGTGCACACTTGTGTTTGTGATGTTTATCAAAGTGGGGTAGTTTTTATAAAACTTTGGAACTTTTTAATACAGATAATGAGCTCGGAATTTGAATCTGTCAAATGTCAGATTGACTGTACCGAATGAGACCGTTAATTTAAAACTTTAAAAATTAACAAAAAATCAACCGTTTGAGAGATGAACTTTATTTTTTTGACAAATGTCAAAGTAAGGGAGGGTCTTTCTTTATGACACAATAAGTGACCTCTGTGCCATCTACTTCTGGTCAAACCGGAAGTAGCTCTTTATTTAAAATTGCTAAGAACTAGGAACATGATTCCTTCACCAAATAGCAAGGTTAGGAAAGGTCATTCTCTGTTGCAAATCGTGTGACCTCTATGACCTCTACTTCCGGTCAAACCGGAAGTAGCTCTTCATGTAAAAGTGGTTAGAGTTAGGAACATGATTGTTTCGAGAAATATCAAGGTTAGGGAAAGACTTCATTTGTGAAACATTAATTGACCTTTGTGACATCTACTTCCGGTCAAACCGGAAGTAGCTCTTTTTTAAAAATGGTGAGAGCTAGGAACATGATTCTTTTTTTCCACATACCAAGGTTAGGGAGGGTCCTTCTCTGTTGAACATTGGGTGACCTCTGTGACCTCTACTTAAAATCAAACCGGAAGTAGCTCCTCATTAATACATGGTAAGAGCTAGGAACATGATTCTTTCACCAAATACCAAAGTTAGGGAAGGTCCTTCTTTGTTACACAATGCGTGACCTCTCTGAACTCTACTTCCGGTCAAACTGGAAGTACCTCCTCATTTAAAAGTGATTAGAAATTCCTGTCCAAACCGGATGTTCAAATTAAATATTGTATTATAAAGCTCAATTTAACGTATGTTTTTCTTCATATTTTCTTATATATCAGTTGGATTAACTTTTAATTCATTTAACTTTTAACACATAAAATAATTTTTAATACATCACACTCCGAACACCTAGTTTTTGTGATGCCACAAAAACTCATTTCTAGTTGGGTGTTCGGACACAAGTCCGAAGACCCTCTGTTTTTGTTCGGTTTTTTTTTTTTTTACTTCTCCTTCTTCTTCTTCTTCTTCTTCTTCTTCTTCTTCTTCTTCTTCTTCTTATGCCTGAAGATTGTCCGCTAACAGAAGCACACTTCCTAAGCTTGTATGAACTTGAAACTTCACACATAGTTAGATACCCATTAGGACACGAAACCGTTTGAGTGACGTCATGATGACGTCATCGGGTGTCGAATTACGTTAAATCAAAGTTTATTATTTAAAAAAATCATAACTCCTAAAGTACACAATGGAATTTCACAATCTATACATCATCGGAAAGGTCTTTAAAAAATAATTATATGTCTCACAGAGATGACCCCAATTTGACCTTGTCTTTCGGTTCAAACCGGAAGTTGAAGCAAAAAATGCTTAAAAAGTCACAATTTAAGTTGTGGAGTCAATATGAAACAGAATTTGGACATGGTTTCAGTGTACGAAATAAAATGTAGTTTATGACCTTTGAAAATATAACATTGACAACGTCATCAAATGTTACAGTTTGTTACGACGACGAGTTTAAAAATAAGAATTTTTTTTTATTTCAAACTTTTTTAAGCAAACTACATGTTGAATTTTTTAGTAATAGATAACGACTATAAAAGCCTAATTGTGAAATTTGAACAAAATTGGCCGTTGCATTACGAAGTTAAATTAAGGTGAAAAGTGCCGTTTTTAGCGCGATCGCCGATAGAGTCTGTACGGTTACCTTACTGTATTGCACCTCGTGCGTCTGCACTATAGGCTTTTACAGCATGCTGTGTTTTACATACACGCAACTAGTCAGGTCTTGTCACAGTTCATCGAACTTTGCGGTGTGTTGTTAAGTTCTGTGTGTGTGTGTGTGTGTAATAATGGCGACGCAAAGAAAAACTGTTAAGTGATGCCAAGTTCAGTGTGGAAATGTTTCCCTTTATGTCATTCTGGTGGCTTAATTGTGACAGGGAGAGGAAGAGGAGACTTTACTGAGACGATCACATGCTCACGTGAGTTGTTTGATGTATAAATATGGAGAAAATGCAATTGACAAAATGATCGTCTTTCGTATACCGATCACGTACGTGCTTACGTACGATAGTCACAAGTGTGCAACAGCGGGGCCAGAGACTCTTTACCCCTGCGAGAGTTGTTGTCGGGATAAGCTGAGTAAAACTGTTCAAAAATGAAAATTAAAAAGTAAAGTCATCGCTTCTCTAAATGTCCGTGTATTTCTTTAGCCGTGCACACTTGTGTTTGTGATGTTTATCAAAGTGGGGTAGTTTTTATAAAACTTTGGAACTTTTTAATACAATGAGCTCAGAATTTGAATCTGTCAAATGTCAGATTGACTGTACAGAATGGGACCGTTAATTTGATATAGCGCCATCAACGTTACAACGTTACAACTAGCAATACACACTTTTGTTTATTGACACCGCATAGATGCCGAACAAAACAGAGGGCAGCAAGGGTTAATGTTTTGATAAAAGGCAATATGAATAGTATTTTGAACACACAACCTGGCGGCAGCCAATTGCACTGCGTTGAAAAGGAACACTTTGTAAAGCACGAAAACATTGTTTTTCCTGGCAGTTAAAATAAAAAAGGTAACTTGTTTTTCCTCCAGGAGTCGACTTACAATAAATGTATGCGGTTCTTTATAGTTCTTAGTGACCTGAGTTGACCTCGCTTCCTGCCCAAACCGGAAGTCCCCAAGAAATACATATGATAAAGCTCTTTTTAATTATTTTCATATTCATTCTTATTAAATCAAAGTTTATTATTTCAAAAAATCATAACTCCTGAAGTACACAATGAATTTTTGCAGTCTATACATCATCTGAAAGGTCATTCAAAAATGCGTAATAGCTTTACATACATGACCCCAATTTGACCTTGTCTTCCGGTTCAAACCGGAAGTTCAAATATTCAAAAATTCATAATTTAAGATATTTTTATTATAATTATGATCACAAATCTTACATCAGATTGTAGGTTAGGGAATGTCCTATGTTGCACATTGCGTGACCTTTGTGACCTCTACTTCCGGAAAAACCGGAAGTAGCTCCTCATTCAAAAGTTGTCAGAGGTAGGAACAATTCTTTCACCAAGTACAAAGGTTAAGGAGGATCCTTCTCTGTTGCACATTGCGTGACCTTTGTGACCTCTACTTCCGGTCAAACCGGAAGTAGCTCTTTATTTAAAAATGGTAAGAGCTAGGAACATGATTCTTTCACCAAATACCAAGGTTAGGGATGATCCTTCTCTGTTGCACATTGCGTGACCTTTGTGACCTGTTCTTCCGGTCAAACCGGAAGTAGCTCTTTATTATAAAATGGTAAGAGCTAGGAACATGATTCTTTCACCAAATACCAAGGTTAGGGAGGATCCTTCTCTGTTACATTGTGTGACCGTTCTGACCTCTACTTCCGGTCAAACCGGAAGTAGCTCTTTATTTAAAAATGGTTAGAGCTAGGAACATGATTATTTCATGTAATACCAAGGTAGGGGATGACCTTTCTCTGTTGCACTTTGCGTGACCTCTATGACCTCTACTTCCAGTGAAGCAGAAAGTAGCTCCTCATTAGAATAATGCTAAGTGCTTGGAACATGATTTTTTCTCCATTACCAAGGATATGGAAGACATACTTCCCTTGCACATTGTTTGACCCCTTTGACCTCTACTTCCGGTCGAACCGGAAGTAGCCCCTCATTTAAAAGTAAATAGAAGTAGGAACATGATTTTTCCTAGAAATATCAAACTAAGGGAAGGCCTTTCTTTGTGAAACATTCAATGACCTTTGTGACCTCTATTCCGGCCAAACCAGAAGTAGTTCTTCATTTAAAAATGCTAAGAGCTAGGAACAAGATTCTTTCACCAATTATCAAGGTTAAGGAAGACCCTTCTCTGTTGTACATTGCTTGACCTCTTTGACCTCTAATTCCGGTCAAACCGGAAGTAGCTCCTCATTTAAAAATGGTTAGATGTAGGAACAAGATTCTCTCACCCAAAACTAACGTTAGGGGAGGTCCTTCATTGTTCTCATTTAAAGGTAAATAAATGTAGGAACATGACTGATGTTCTTGAAGTCCTAATCAGATATTATTTCATAAAGCAATATTTCATGTTTCTACATGTATTTTCAAATTATTTTAGTTGTGTTAACTTTATTTACATCAAATAACAACTCTATCCGAACACCCAGTTTTTGTTCTTGGAACAAAAATTCATGTCTAGTTCTTCTTCTTCTTCTTATGCCTGTTGATTGTCCGCTAACAAAAGCATACTTTCTAAGCTTGTATGAACTTGAAACTTCACACATAGTTAGATATTCATTAGGACATGAAACCGTTTGAGTGACGTCATGATGACGTCATCGGGTGTCGAATTACGTTAAATCAAAGTTTATTATTTAAAAAAATCATAACTCCTGAAGTACACAATGGAATTTTACAATCTATACATCATCAGAAAGGTCTTTAAAAAATAATTAAATGTCTCACAGAGATGACCCCAATTTGACCTTGTCTTCCGGTTCAAACCGGAAGTTGAAGCAAAAAATGCTTAAAAAGTCACAATTTCAGCTGTGGAGTCAATATGAAACAGAATTTGGACATGGTTTTAGTGTACGAAATAAAATGTAGTTTATGGCCTGTAAAAATATTACATTGACGACGTCATCAAATGTTACAGTTTGTTACGACGACGAGTTTAAAAATAAATAAAACATTATTTCAATTTTTTCTTGAGCAAACTACATGTTGAATTTTTTAGTAACAGATAACGACTATAAAAGCCTAATTGTGAAATTTGAACAAAATTGGCCGTTGAATAACGAAGTTATATTAAGGTGAAAAGTGCCGTTTTTAGCGCGATCGCCGATAGAGTCTGTACAGTTACCTTACTGTATTGCACCTCGTGCGTACGTGTGCACTCTAGGCTTCTACTGCATGCTGTGTATATACATACACGCAACAAGTCAGGTCTTGTCACAGTTCATCGAACTTTGCGGTGTGTTGTTAAGTTCTGTGTGTGTGTCTAATAATGGCGACGCAAAGAAAAACATGTAGGTCATGCCAAGTTCATTGTGGAAATGTTTCCCTTTATGTCATTCTGGTGGCTTAATTGTGACAGGGAGAGGAAGAGGAGACTTTACTGAGACGATCACATGCTCACGTGAGTTGTTTGAAGTATAATGGTGGAGAAAATGCAATTGACAAAATGATCGTCTTTCGTTCTATACCGATCACGTACGTGCTTACATACGAGAGTCACAAGTGTGCAACAGCGGGGCCAGAGGCACTTTACCCCCGCGAGAGTTGTTGTCGGGATACGCTGAGTAAAACTGTTTAAAAGTAAAGTTTAAAAGTAAAGTCATCGCCTTTCAAAATGTCCGTGTATTTCTTTAGCCGTGTACACTTGTGTTTATGATGTTTATCAAAGTGGGGTAGTTTTTATAAAACTTTGGAACTTTTTAATACAGATAATGAGCTCGGAATTTGAATCTGTCAAATGTCAGATTGATTGTACAGTACACCAGTGTTCGTGATGTTACAAAATAAGACCTTTAATTTGATATAGCGCCACCAACGTTCACTAGCGATACACACTTTGTTTTATTGACACCACATAGATGCCGAGCAAAACGGAGGGCAGCAAGGGTTAATGTTTTGATAAAAGGCAATATGAATACTATTTTGAACACACAACCTGGCGGCAGCCAATTGAACTGCGTGGAAAAGGAACACTTTGGAAAGCACGAAAACATTGTTTTTCCTGGCAGTTAAAACCAAAAAGGTCACTTGTTTTTCCTCCAGGAGTCGAGTTACAATAAAAGTATGCGGTTCTTTATAATTCTTAGTGACCTGAGTTGACCTCGCTTCCTGCCCAAACCGGAAGTCCCCATGAAATACATATGATAAAGCTCTTTTTAATTATTTTCATATTCATATTTAAAGGTTTTATTTGATTTCACTTTCAATATATCAAACAAAATCAAAACCATGTGTTATACGGTGTCTCATAGAGACCATTATGTTGCTTTAAAAGTTAATTCCTCCAAAATTTTCTTCAAATAAATAACTCAAAATTGAAATTAAACTGAACCTTGAAACTGTGCATATACTTGAACCTCAATATGAAGACGCGAAATAAAACGATGACGTCATCAGATGTTGAGTTGCAATAAATCAAAGTTTGTTAATTAAATCAGAACTCCTGAAGTACACAATGGATTTTTACAATCTACACATCATCGCAAAGGTCTTTTGGAAACAATTTAAATGTCTCAAAGAAATGACCCCAATTTGACCTTGTATTGCGGTTCAAACCGGAAGTTGAAGGAAACAATTGTTATAAAGCCATTATTTTTTAGTTCTTTGGTCAGTATAAAACGAGCTTTGGACAGTGGTTTCAGTGTGTGAGTAGGTAAAGGACTCTGCGTTTTCAAGTTGAAAACTGATGACGTCATTACATTAAACAGCGTCCTCTGGTAACAAGTTTGAAAACAATGGTGCTACAACACTATTATTGTAACGGCTTTTTAGGTGTTCGGGCTCTCAGCCCGGAACACCTCTTGATTTTGTTCGTTTTTTTAGGTGTTCGGACTCTGGTCCGATAACCTCTTGGTTTTGTTCGTTTTTTTTTTAAATACTTCTTCTTCTCCCTGGCGATTGTCCACCTTCAAATGCACACTTCCGAAGGTCATATAACCTTGAAACTTCATACATAGGTAGCATATGGCAAGGAGACGAAAGATAACTTCTGAAGTACACAATGGATTTTTACAATCTTTACATCATCGGAAAGATCATCTAAAACTGCGTAATCGCCCTACAGACATGACCCCAATTTGACCTTGTCTTCCGGTTCAAACCGGAAGTTGAAAATGTTGGAAATTTTCAAAAATTCATATTTTAAGAAGTACTTATCACATGATCACAAATTTTACATCAGATTGTAGAGAATTGAGCTTTCTCAAACTTGTGCATTGGGGTGACACCATTTTGACCTTTACTTCCGGTTCAAACCGGACGTTTAACGCAAATGTCCATGTGCGTTCAAGCGTGTCCCACATTGCTGTAGAAATTCCAATGCCATTAAACATGTACACGTCCTTGTGTGTGCGTGGCTGTGTAACATTGATGCACCATTGCTATGCACATTTACCACGCGTTGTTCTTTTTTCAAGGTACACACTCCACGCTTTGTAAGTCTTTAATACAGGGCTTTTTTAAAACTTTATAAATCACCAAAAAATCAACCGTTTGAGATATGAACTTAATTCTTTCGACAAATGTCCAGGTAAGGGAGGCTCTTTCTTTTCGACACATTAAGTGACCTCTGTGACACCTACTTCCGGTCAAACCGGAAGTAGCTCTTTATTTAAAAATGCTAAGAGCTAGGAACATGATTCTTTCACCAAATACCAAGGTTCGGAAAGTTCATTCTCTGTTGCACATTGGGGGACCTCTACTTCCGGTCAAACCGGAAGTAGCTCCTCGTGTAAGAGTGGTTAGAGTTAGGAACATGATTGTTTCGAGAAATATCAAGGTTAGGTAAGGTCATTCTTTGTGAAACATAAAGTGACCTTTGTAACCTCTACTTCCGGTCAAACTGGAAGTAGCTCCTCATTTAAAATTAGTAAGAGCTAGGAACATGATTCTTTCACAAAATAACAAGGTTTGTGATGGTCCTCTGTTGCATTTTGCGTGGCCTGTGATGTCTACTTCCGGTCAAACCTGAAGTAGCGCGTCAATTAAGATTGGTAAGAGCTTGGAACAGGATTCTTTCACCAAATACCAAGGTGAGGGAAGGTCCTTCTCTGTTACAAATTAAATATTATCTTTTAAAGAACAATTTCATGTTCATATATTTAGATACTTTAGTTGCTACATCAAATAACAACTTTAAGTACTATAATCCGAACACCTTGTTTTTGTGATGTCACAAAAACCTATGTCTAGTTAACTCTTGGTGATGTGTTTTCTTCGTTGCATCTGATAAAGTAGTTTTTGCTACGAAAGCTTATACAGTTTTCTCTAAGTTAGTTATTTAAGTGCTACAATTAATTTTCTTTTTTGATTATTGCCTGACTAATACGGCTGCCCACCACTTATCAATTCATAACTGAGATTTGATCTGTAGATATAGGCCTAATTAGTTGTTGCTTCTGTTGTACTTCAGTGTATGATACACAACCCCTTCCACAACCATTGTTACGTCACACCACAGTTGCTTCTGCTTTGATTTCCCCCCAAAGGCGCCTCTTAAGGTCCTTTTTTCTAAGCTGGTAAGATTTGTCTATAAGTTTTTGAGTGCGTCTGAACGCATTAGGCCAAGACTTTAGAATGTACACAAACAAATTCTACATTTTACTGAGTAACATTTTCACATTATTTTATTTATTTATTTTTTTGCCATTTCTTCTCTATGTAAACATCACGCTGGTCCAGTTAGCCAGAGTTAATAGCGATGTCAGTGAAGAAAACTTGTCCATTCACTTGGATCTCCAATAAGACAAGGTTGGTTGCTGAGAGTGAATTATCGACAATGCCCTGTCTACCAAGAACCTGTAATAGATTGAATAAAGTTATTGCGAGAGCGCTGTTTCCTATTTCATTACTTTCTTTGAATCAAGATAATGTTCACCAATGGGACTGTTTGTGAAGGTGCTTCTACTTGTTTCATTACTCTCTTTGAATCAAGATAAGGTACACCAATGGAACTGTTTGTGAAAGTGCTGCTACTTGTTTCATTACTCTCTTTGAATCAAGATAAGGTACACCAATGGGACTGTTTGTGAAGGTGCTGCTACTTGTTTCATTACTCTTTGAATCAAGATAAGGTACACCATTGGAACTGTTTGTGAAGGTGCTGCTACTTGTTTCATTACTCTCTTTGAATCAAGATAAGGTACACTAATGGAACTGTTTGTGAAAGTGCTGCTACTTGTTTCATTACTCTCCTTGAATCAAGATAAGGTACACCAATGGAACTGTTTGTGAAGGTGCTGCTACTTGTTTCATTACTCTCTTTGAATCAAGATAAGGTACACCAATGGAACTGTTTTTGAAGGTGCTGCTACTTGTTTCATTACTCTCTTTGAATCAAGATAAGGTACACAACAATGTAACCATTTGTAGAAGATGCTGCTTTTACGCTCTTTGAATCATTTGAATACAGTGGTAGTTATTATTAGCATAACTCTTGGTCCTTGTTTAGTCACTCTTTGCGAATAAAGATAAGTATTGATCGATAATATTGTTATCACTGCACTAATACAATGGATAACAGCATGGCAGAAGCGGGTGCTACTGTTATGCTTAAACTTGCTAAGCTCTTTCGTATACGTAAACACGTTTGGGATCTAGAAATTTGTTTGTAAGTTCATTGTTTCCATTGGTCAGATTGACTATTTATATATATTCAATGAAAGACGACTTTCATTAAAGATGATAAGGAAATATCTACCTTTGCACTCTTCAATCGATATGGCATTTGTACGTCGAGTGGAAGTTCCCTTTGGACACTCCTGGCAGTCAAACTGACCATCCATGCCTTGATAAAAACCCACGGCGCAGTCTTGACAAACACCGCCCTCAACATCATGGTAGGTACCGGCAGGGCAAACAACTGGTCCACAAAAT
Organism: Marthasterias glacialis; assembly: GCA_911728455.2. NCBI lineage: Eukaryota > Metazoa > Echinodermata > Asteroidea > Forcipulatida > Asteriidae > Marthasterias > Marthasterias glacialis. The sequence continues at coordinate 8,376,881 of OU452228.1, forward strand.
GTAAACGGATATTTTCGTAATCAAAAAACCATAGCTTTTCTTCTATACAGGGTTTGCACGTAAGATAAATGATTGTCTAATACGCATAGTGTTGTCAGTATGGTGTATGTACAATGGACAAATTTGGGATGCTAGGTGGCAGCAGACAGTAGTAGTTCACCCTGTTTTTGTGCATGTGCACATTTGTGAGAGCATCAACCGTTCTTTTATGTCTCCTTATGGTACCTACCGCAAGCTTTATTCCGTAGAATTTCACCAGGCTTGCAGTGCAACGCCATTGGACTCACGACTTTTACCGGTCCAGCTGGTGAGAGAACTTTCCCTTCCACCGACGCTAGATTCAGTTGTCCCATTGATATGGATAAGTCCACACCGCTCAAGAACTCGTCCAAGACGCTGGTTGAATCAAGTCTATTGCCAGTGGCTGCAGAACCAGGCTAAATCCAAAGCAATAGCAGAAACCACGGTCAAGTGCTTTTTGTACAATTTTTTTATGTAACTACTTTGATAAAAGAATGCTCATGGCTTATTTAAAAGACCCTTATGAAGTAGCCATTTTTTTATTTCTTATCTTCAAACTAATGTAATCTAAGTGAGTCTTAAGGGTTAAAAATGTCTGATCCCTATTTGGTACAACGAGAATCAGCATCCACTGTTGATACGGTGGACATAGGGCATAAGACAAAGATAGTGCTGGTGTGACGATTGCGTTTCTAGTGGTTTATGCATTATCTTAGTGCTTATTTCATGTCAGTTGTCAACTGTCAAGTCCTGAAAAAGGTCACTAAGGCGAGGGCTATCTTTGGAATTTATGTTCGACTGATTTTGAACCTATCGTGATATTGATAAAAAATAATCGAAGTCCAAACCTGTCGTCTCATCCTTTTATGAACCGTACTCTGTTTCTGTAGTCACAAGATATTTAGGAACGTGTGTTTGAATTTGCTGCCTACCAATAGTGTGTGTCTTAAAAACGTCTCTTCAAAAAAGTATTAAACATAATAAGAGTCGCGTACCTGCAACTTGGTAGCATTGAAGTTGACTGTGACAAAAAGTGATATTATGCTGGAGGCTTGTCGTCGTCGACGTCCCGCCGGTGGGTTCGCTGGGCCGCAAGACACTTCAACATTCTCCAAGGTACAGCCCATGTCCACTTGACAGAATCCTGGAATCATCACGCTAAATATTTGGAATTTATTGAAGAAGTCCTCTTTGATTTCAGTGTTGTTTGCGTGACAGTCCCCCGTGAAAAAATTGAGCTCCAGTCCAACTTCAACACTTGGATCCCTTTTTTCTTTGAAACAAAGTTGCAAATAATGTTAATAATATAGGGGGGAAATTAACATAGTGGCAAAAGTCAAGAACCAAGAAAACACTTTTGGAAAAGTCACGGGTAACCAAACAAAGGTATTGTTAGATTATATTCCTCGGGAAATTGTTTATGTCCCAACCTCACAATGCATGAAAACCCGGAAAGTGTGGGGGAAAAAAACATTGCAAACACTGTACACCAAAAGTGACCAAATCTGTCTATGCAGTTCAACAATATTGTGCGATAAAATTAGTTAATGATTCCTGGATATGTCGCCGGAAGCAACCAAATATTTTCTCCAAACGGACTTTTGACAGATGATGCTGTTTCAAAACGAAAAACACCTAATACTTTTGCCCATGTCCAACAATAACTCATCTGCCCCTTGTAGCTAGCTATTCCTAACCGTTAACGGGTTTTTCGTTCAGTGTCTCGTTTTTAACTCCCCTTGACTTAAAACCCTGGCATCTGCCGGAAAGTTCAAAAATAGTCCACATGTTACCAAATATGGTCATACTTTTTTTGATTCCATGTAATCCTCACCCCTGGTAAACCCCCACAAGCCTGTAGACTCCTATTGGCCAGACCCTAACCACTGCAGAGTAAGGAGTGTTGAAAGACAGCAGCCACCTGTCTCAGCTCAGTAATTGATTGACCCCTGTGTCAAAAATTCCCTTGGCACTGGGAGGTATGCAATTTGTGAAAACAGCTTGTGGGGCACATGGATCTTAAATAACACAAGTCTAAGTCTTGACTGGCACTCCAATTCACCCCAGAGTGATTTATAATGGCTTTGGGCTTGCAGTGTGGGTTATTGACCTTAAAGACAGGGTGGACGAAATTTTAACCTCGTGGTTACAGCAAAGTTTTTGGTTTTTGGGGATGCTCCGAGGGTTTTAAAGAAAATGCAGTACCTATCTGATAGTGAAATAATGTTTTAGTAACAATTTGGCAAATATTCAGGCGATATATTTTGAAGTAGCATATATGTTTGTTGTGAATATTACCAGTGCAGTCAGGCCAGGGCATTCTGGAGACGGCTGGGTTGAAGCTTAGTAGAGGACTAGGATTCCAATCCGCTATGTCGCTCCCAGGAAGGGTTCTGCAGTAGTACAATTCGTCGGGGTCTCGGTTGAAGTCAAAGTTGATGTTGCAAGAGACTCGGCAGAACTGGCCCCCTAACCAAGTCTCGCAGGCCAGGGCACCATTTCGTGGCGGAGGGTGAAAGGGGCAAGTATACTCTGAAACAAAATGTTGGAGAGAAATGTAGTCTACTTCAGGATGTAAATTCTTTCATTATGAACAAAATTATCTTACTAAACTTTTTTTCTAAAAGCACAGCAATGGATTTTTCTGGTTTGGGTTGATTATTTTTTTTTCTTTCGCTTGTTCTGTCTTCTGGCTTTGAGTTTGTGGTTCTTATTTTTGGATAGTAAAGGTCAAATGTACAATGACTTCATCAATATCAGCAGTTAGTTGATTTGTAGCTACATGTATGTGCAATGTGGAAGGATTTGTTGTGTACTTTATTTATTACCACACGATGGTAGAACTGTGTTCTAACACCAGGTACTCTCTATGGCAAGTCTAATAATTCGCACAGAATCTGCGAGACGGAGTTTGGAGGGATAGCCCTCAGAGCAGCCACGAGGATAAAAAATAATCCAATGGTTACCAAATATGGTCATAATTTTTTTTCAATGGGCCAATAAGGCCAAGATTCCATGTGATCCTCACCCCTGGTACACCCCACAAGCCTGTAGACTCCCATTGGACAGACCCTAACCAGTGCGGAGTAAGGAGTGTTGAAAGACAGCAGCCATCTGTCTCAGTGTAGTAATTGATTGACCTTGTGTCAAGTATTCCCTTGGGACAGGGTGGTATGCACTTTGTGAAAACAACTTGCGCCGCATACTGGTTGTAAATAACATAAATAACACAAGTCTAAGTCTTGACTGGCACTCCAATTCACTAATTATATAAATTAAAATAGGTTTGGGCTTGCTGTTGGGGGTTTTACGTAAAAAAAACTGGGTGGATAGAAAAAAAAGACTTATGGATGAACCGCGTGAGTTTTTTTTTGTGGCTGCTCGGAGGGATAGAGCAATCCCTGGCTATTATAAAACACAGGATATAATAATGGTTTATGGACCTCCACCGGCAGTTTTCCGGCTTCATCACACCAGTCATGCTCATGATCTCAACAGCTCGGATGTGATACTTCCAAGCTCTGCATCTTTTCTGTTATGCAATACAACTTTAACGACACTTGCTTACGTTTGACGGACACAGTGAACTCACAGCTCACAGTATTTTTAGCCGCATCTGTTGCTATATACCAGACTTTTTCAGGCAAACCCCAGGTGAATGTTGATCCAGATGGAAGGTTGGAAATGACCCTTAAGTCCTGCCCCGAGTTATCCGTAAAATTTGGTTCATCCCAGATAATTGCGACTGAACGGTTGCTACTCTCCTCTTCAACATCATCAGGGCAGCGGATAACTTGTGGTGGCTCTTCATCTTTGGTTGACAAAAGTTATGACAAGCAATATTTAGAGATGTAAATGGAAAGTATTAACATTATGCAGTAAAACAAACATGGTTACATTATTTAAACATGTCTTCACACTGGCTAAATCCTTTTTTATTTTGTTTTTATCTCCATCTTTTTTTCGGTGTTTATTTTACGTTTTCATTTCAAATTTAGTTTTCAGTATGCTGTGTGTGTTTAACTTAGTAACAAGTATTCATTCCCAAATGGAAATGTAAATGAAACTGTAAAGCGTTAAAAAATAACAGAAGCAGCACATGCATGCCGAGCTTTTTCAAGAAAGTGTGGGATACGTCTTTTTGTTGCCATCTTTGTTTTTTCTCTTATTGAAATCACTACAAGACCAAATTAGTCTGATCCCGTTTTCATTATCATTTTATGACACTTTGTTGTTTGTACCTATAACTGTAATGTTAAAAGTGCATGTGCTTTCGCGTCCAGCTTTGGCACGTGCTGTGTAGGTGATGACCGTTACTTCACCTAGGTAGAACCTCTCCTGCGTAGCGGACGGTGACGCCTCGAGGACCGGCTCTCCATCATTGTCTCGTGCCTCCGGTTGGTCCCAGTTTGCAGGGTTGGTTGCAAAGTTCTGGTGCAGATCGGTCGGGAGAGAAAAGTCACCGGGACAAGAGGTGAATTCTGGAGGCTCAATATCTGATGGTGGAGTAGAGAACATTGACAATGAAATGAAAAGTAAGCAAATTGAATAACTGAATTCAAGTGTTGCTCTTTTTCTTACCGGTGCATCTGTTTTGCACTGATTGGTCTGACTATGTACCATCTGCCTGACACGTTCTAGAACTAATTCTTCTCAACTTGAAAAACCTAAGCCGCATTCATAGGAACATTGTGATTTGTAGTCCAACTGGCGTTCCATACAGTCAGGTGGTATGATCATCATATGCATTTGAACCACCAGGACGGGGCAAGTCTCGGCTAATGTGTGGGATAAAAAACCAATTTACAACATCTAACATTTCATGCTGCTAGCTGACTATATTGATCAACCAACCATGATGACTTACTGTGGCTGGTAGCCAGGGCCGTGAAGAGTGGATGGGGTTTACTACCCTCCCTCCTCCATACAGCATATCTTTCAAAGTTGCAGTGAAGTCGAAAATGTGGTAATCTTTTCCTGTTTAACTTACCAACGCATTCATTTTCCACTATTGAATCGGACCACTGCCCGTCTGCCTGACAGACTCTAGCATTGACTCCTAGTAGCTGGAATCCATCTCCACATTCGTAGGAACAGACCGAGGCGTACTCCAGTGCCGTTTTCTCGCAACTTTTCGGTTTGATCTTCATATTCCTTCCTGCAACCAGGATGGGACATGTCTTGGCTGGAGAAAGGGAAAAAAAGGCAAGATGAATGTAGAAGGAGAACCAAAGTCAATGGAAAGTCCAGGCTCTAAGGCACTCTTGCATAATCCAGCCACGGCAATTTTAAATGCACCACTTTATTAATATCGTAAATGATTACCATGTTCATGTTCTCACTCTGACATGTGCAGCTACTGAAGTTTTTTTAAAGCAGTTTTAAAGGTGTTTTAGGGAAAATGTGACAACACGGAACTACTCCGCTCACCAAAGGATAAGATTGGCTGAGTGTTTTCTTTTGTTGTTGTTTTTTCAAATCGGTGTAACCCGGTTCTATTCCCACATAGTAGCAGAGCCATTCAAGTGGATTTGGTTTTCACTCCATACCTGTTTACATTCTCCCTTATTTAGGGGGGTTTCTTCCATATTTAGATATAATGTGAGAACTACTTCACCCTCTGTACTTTACAAAACACATCTGGGAATTTCTTTGTTTCATCACGAGAAACAAACAATAACTAAAAATGATTTTTTGTGGCATCACAAAAACTAGGTGTTCGGAGTGTGATGTATTAAACATTATTTGATGTGTAAAAAGTTAAATGAAATTAAGTTAATCCAACTTAAATAAAAGGAAATATGAAGAAAAACATACGTTAAATTGAGCTTTATAATATAATATTTAATTTGAACATCCGGTTTGGACAGGAACCTCTAACCACTATAAAATGAGGTACTTCTGGTTTGACCGGAAGTGGATTTCAGAGAGGTCACGCAATGTGTAAAAAAGAAGGACCTTCCCTAACCTTGTTATTTGGTGAAATAATCATGTTCCTAGCTCTTACCATGTATAAATGAGGAGCTACTTCCGGTTTGATCTTAAGTAGAGGTCACAGAGGTCACCCAATGTGCAACAGAGAAGGACCCTCCCTAACCTTGGTATGTGGTGAAAGAATCATGTTCCTAGCTCTCACCATTTTTAAATGAAGAGCTACTTCCGGTTTGACCGGAAGTAGATGTAACAAAGGTCACTTAACGTTTCACAAATGAAGACCTCCCCTAACCTTGATATTTATCGAAATAATCATGTTCCTAACTCTAACCACTTTTACATGAGGAGCTACTTCCGGTTTGACCGGAAGTAGAGGTCATAGAGGTCACCCAATGTGCAACAGAGAATGACCTTTTCTAACCTTGGTATTTGGTGAAAGAATCATGTTCGTAGCTCTTAGCAATTTTATATAAAAAGCTACTTCCGGTTTGACCGGAAGTAGATGTCACAGAGGTCACTTATTGTGTCTTAAAGAAAGACCCTCCCTTACCTTGACATTTGTCGAAAGAATTATGTTCAAACCTCAAACGGTTGATTTTTTGTTGATTTTTAAATGTTTAAATAAGCCCTGTATTAAAGACTAACAAAGCGTGGAGTATGCACCTTGAGAAGAGACTAAGAACAACGTGTGGTTAATGTGCATAGCAATGGGGCATCGATGTCACACAGCCAGGCACACACACACACACGTGTACATGTATAATGGCATTGGATTTTGTACAGCAATGTTGGACACGTTTGAACGCACACGGACATCGATTTGCGTTGAACGTCCGGTTTGAACCGGAAGTAAAGGTCAAAATGGTGTCACTCCAATGCAAAAGTTTGAGAAGACTCAATTCTCTACAATCTGATGCAAGATTTGTGATCATGTGATAAGTACTTCTTAAAATATTCAACTTCCGGTTTGAGCTGGAAGACAAGGTCAAATTGGGGTCATGTCTGTGGAGCGTTTACGCAGTTTTGAATGACCTTTCCGATGATGTATAGATTGTAAAAATCCATTGTGTACTTCAGGAGTTATGATTTTTTGAAATAATAAACTTTGATTTAATGTAATTCGACACCCGATGACGTCATCATGACGTCACTCAAACGGTTTCCTGTCCTACTGAGGTTCTAACTGTGTGTGAAGTTTGAAGTTTGTGTGACTTTAAGAAGTGTGCATTTGTTAGCGGACAACGTTCGGTGAGAAGAAGAAGTAATAAAAACTAGAAATTGAGAGTTTCTGAACAAACTCACGGTTTTCGGCTTAATTACGTAATTTTAAGGTCATTATTGTGTGCAGGTTTTTTGTCTTTTTGTGCTATGCTGACGGGCGAAATATTTATTTGTACTTTTTTATCTTTATGCATTAAGGTTTGTCATATTAAACTTCAACTTCCAGTTTGACAGGATTTAAAGGTCAAATGGGGTCACACTTTGTGCATAACATCTAGAATTGCCAGAGAGCTCAAAATTGATGTAATGAATATTAATGTACCACGTTTCATTAATAAGATACACAATTTTGTATGTACAAACTTATACTTCCGGTTTCGACCGGAAATGAAGGTCAAATGAGGTCAACCATTGTAAACATTTGTAGAATCATCGAAGGGCCTTAAAATTAAGTTATTATATTAATACACAAAATAATACTATTCAGATACGATTTTTTATAAAACAAACTACTACTTCCGGTTTCGACCGGAAGTAAAGGTCAAATGGGGTCACACCCTGTGTAAGATTTGTTTAATACCCCATGACCTTTCATATGGTGTAAAGATCATGTATGTAGCATACCTGATTCTGGAGATATGAGTATTTTAATAAAAAAATTCAATTTAGTATAATGACGTCATCGATGACGTCATCATTCCAAATTTTGTTCTTTGTCATGTACACGCTTTAGTCTAAGTACGTGGTAAGTTTCAAGTCCGTACATGCTCTATTTTTTGAGATAGCAAAATAAAAAATTTTTTGACCTCGTGTACAATTTTCGTTGTGACGTAGCTAGGACGTCATACATTACATTTTTAGAATGCTCGTGAGTTAAAAAAAATATTATGCATTGAACATTTTTTCATATTTTCATTTACTTAGGCTCTAGAGCCCAAAATAACATGATTGGTTACTTTAACTTCCGGTTTCGACCGGAAGTAAAGGTCAAATGGGGTCACGGTGTGCATACAATTTGTCCAACATTACAAGACCTTTAATATGCACCAAAGATTTTGAATGTAGCATTTGCCGTTCTTGAGTTATTAAATTTTTGAATTATTTCACGTTTATTTAACGTCATGACGTCATCAATGACGTCATCATTCCAAAAAAGTTTCGGTATCATCCACTCACTAATATCTTTGTACATGGTAAGTTTCAAGTTCATACAAACTTTACTTTTTGAGAAAATTTGTGGACAAGTTTCGACGACTAAGAAAGCCCAGAAAAAAACTAGAGATTTAGAGTTTGTGGACAAACTCACAGTGTTCGGCTTAATTACGTAATTGAAAATTTTAAGGTCAATATTGTGTGCACGTTTCTTGTCTATTTGTGCTATGCTGACGGGCGAAATATTTAGTTGTACTTTTTTATCTTTATTCATAAAGGTTTGTCATATGAATCTTTAACTTCCGGTTTGACAGGAACTAAAGGTCAAATGGGGTCACACCTTGTGCATGGTATCTAGAATTGTCAGAGAGCTTTAAATTGTTGTAACGATTACTAATGTACCACGTTTCATTAATAAGGTACATATTTTTGTAGTACAAACTTATACTTCCGGTTTCGACCGGAAGTGAAGGTCAAATGAGGTCACACTTTGTAAATATTTGTAGAATCGTCGAGGGGCTTTAAAATTAAGCTATACAATTAATATGCAAATTTACGTATTTCAGAATCGATTTTTCATAACAAAACTACTACTTCCGGTTTCGACCGGAAGTGAAGGTCAAATGGGGTCACACCCTGTGTAAGATTTGTTTAGTACCTCAAGACCTTTCATATGGTGTAAAGATCATGTATGTAGCATGTATTATTCTTAAGATATGATTATTTTAGTATAAAACTTCAATTTAATGTAATGACGTCATCGATGACGTCATCATTCCCAAAATTTTGCTTTGTCATATACACACTGTGGTCTAGGTATAAAGTAAGTATCAAGTCCGTACATGCTTTAGTTTTTGAGATAGCAAAATAAAAAAAATTTTCGACCTCGTGTATCAATTTCGTTGTGACGTAGCTATGACGTCATACATTACATTGTTAGAATGCTCGTGAGCTAACAAAAATATTATGCATTGAAACTTTGTTCATATCTTCATTCACTTAGGCTCTAGAGCCCCAAATAACATGAATTTTAATTTTAACTTCCGGTTTTGACCGGAAGTAAAGGTCAAATGGGGTCACGGTGTGCATACAATTTGTCCCACATCACAAGACCTTTCATATGCACCAAATATTTTGAATGTAGCATTTGCCGTTCTTGAGTTATTAAATTTTTGAATTATTTAACGTTTATTTAACCTAATGACGTCATCAATGACGTCATCATTCCAAAAAAGTTTCGGTATCATCCACTCACTAATATCTTTGTACATGGTAAGTTTCAAGTTCATACAAGCTTTACTTTTTGAGAAAATTTGTGGACAAGTTTCGACGACTAAGAAAGCCCAGAAAGAACTAGAGATTTAGAGTTTGTGGACAAACTCAAGGTGTTCGGCTTAATTACGTAACTGAAAATTTTCTTGTCTATTTGTGCTATGCTGACGGGCGAAATATTTAGTTGTACTTTTTTATCTTTATTCATGAAGGTTTGTCATATGAAACTTCAACTTCCGGTTTGACAGGAACTAAAGGTCAAATGGGGTCACACCTTGTGCATGGTATCTAGAATTGTCAGAGAGCTTTAAATTGATGTAACGATTATTAGTGTACCACGTTTCATTAATAAGGTACATATTTTTGTAGTACAAACTTATACTTCCGGTTTCGACCGGAAGTGAAGGTCAAATGAGGTCACACTTTGTAAATATTTGTAGAATCGTCGAGGGGCTTTAAAATTAAGTTATACAATTAATATACAAATTTACGTAATTCAGAAACCATTTTTCATAACAAAACTACTACTTCCGGTTTCGACCGGAAGTGAAGGTCAAATGGGGTCACACCCTGTGTAAGATTTGTTTAGTACTTCAAGACCTTTCATATGGTGTAAAGATCATGTATGTAGCATGTATTATTCTTAAGATATGATTATTTTAGTATAAAACTTCAATTTAATGTAATGACGTCATCGATGACGTCATCATTCCCAAAATTTTGCTTTGTCATATACACACTGTGGTCTAAGTATGTAGTAAGTATCAAGTCCGTACATGCTTTAGTTTTTGAGATAGCAAAATAATTTTTTTTTCGACCTCGTGTATCAATTTCGTTGTGACGTAGCTATGACGTCATTTATCACATTTCTAGATTGGTCTTGAGCTAAAGAAAATATTATTCATTGAAAGTTAGTTGATATTTTTAATCACTTAGGCTCTAGAGCCCCAAATAACACGATTTGTTACTTTAACTTCCGGTTTCTACCGGAAGTAAAGGTCAAATGGGGTCACGGTGTGCATACAATTTGTCCCACATCACAAGACCTTTCATATGCATTAAAGATTTTGAATGTAGCATTTGCCGTTCTTGAGTTATTAAATTTTTGAATTATTTAACGTTTATTTAACGTTATGACGTCATCAATGACGTCATCATTCCAAAAAAGTTTCTGTATCATCCACTCACTAATATGTTTGTACATGGTAAGTTTCAAGTTCATACAAGCTTAACTTTTTGAGAAAATTTGTGGACAAGTTTCGACGACTAAGAAAGCCCAGAAAAAAAAAAAAAAAAAAAAACAGAACAATAACAATAGGTTTTCGGCTGCTGGCCGAACACCTAACTAGAAATTTAGAGTTTGTGAACAAACTCACGGTGTTCGGCTTAATTACATAATTGAAAATTTTAATTTCAATATTGTGTGCAAGTTTTTTGTCTTTTGGTGCTATGCTGACGGGCGAAATATTTATTTGTACTTTTTTGACCTTTATGCATGAAGGTTTGTCATATGAAACTCTAACTTCCGGTTTGAAAGGAACTAAAGGTCAAATGGGGTCACACCTTGTGCATTGTATCTAGAATTGTCAGAGAGCTTTAAATTGATGTAACGATTACTAATGTACATGTGTCATTAATAAGATACATATTCTTGTTGTACAAACTTATACTTCCGGTTTCGACCGGAAGTGAAGGTCAAATGAGTTCACACTTTGTACAAAATTTGTAGAATCGTCGAAGGGCTTTAAAAATAAGTTATTATATTAATACACAAATTTTCGTAATTGAGAAATGATTTTTAAAACAAAACTTCTACTTCCGGTTTCGACCGGAAGTGAAGGTCAAATGGGGTCACACCCTGTGTAAGATTTGTTTAGTACTTTAAGACCTTTCATATGATGTAAAGATCATGTATGTAGCATGTATTCTTCTTAAGATATGATTATTTGAGTATAAAACTTCAATTTAATTTAATGACGTCATCGATGACGTCATCATTCCAAAAATTTTGCTTTGTCATATACACACTGAGGTCTAGGTATATAGTAAGTATCAAGTCCGTACATGCCTTAGTTTTTGAGATAGCAAAATATCTTTTTTTTCGACCTCGTGTATCAATTTCGTTGTGACGTAGCTTTGACGTCATACATTACGATTTTAGAATGCTCGTGAGCTAACAAAAATATTATGCATTGAAACTTTGTTCATATCTTCATTCACTTAGGCTCTAGAGCCCCAAATAACATGAATTTTAATTTTAACTTCCGGTTTTGACCGGAAGTAAAGGTCAAATGGGGTCAATGTGTGCATACAATTTGTCCCACATCACAAGACCTTTCATATGCACCAAATATTTTGAATGTAGCATTTGCCGTTCTTGAGTTATTAAATTTTTGAATTATTTAACGTTTATTTAACTTAATGACGTCATCAATGACGTCATCATTCCAAAAAAGTTTCGGTATCATCCACTCACTAATATCTTTGTACATGGTAAGTTTCAAGTTCATACAAGCTTTACTTTTTGAGAAAATTTGTGGACAAGTTTCGACGACTAAGAAAGCCCAGAAAGAACTAGAACTTTAGAGTTTGTGAACAAACTCACGGTGTTCGGCTTAATTACATAATTGAAAATTTTAATTTCAATATTGTGTGCAAGTTTTTTGTCTTTTGGTGCTATGCTGACGGGCGAAATATTTATTTGTACTTTTTTGATCTTTATGCATGAAGGTTTGTCATATGAAACTCTAACTTCCGGTTTGAAAGGAACTAAAGGTCAAATGGGGTCACACCTTGTGCATGGTATCTAGAATTGTCAGAGAGCTTTAAATTGATGTAACGATTACTAATGTACATGTGTCATTAATAAGATACATATTTTTGTTGTACAAACTTATACTTCCGGTTTCGACCGGAAGTGAAGGTCAAATGAGTTCACACTTTGTACAAAATTTGTAGAATCGTCGAAGGGCTTTAAAAATAAGTTATTATATTAATACACAAATTTTCGTAATTGAGAAATGATTTTTTAAAACAAAACTTCTACTTCCGGTTTCGACCGGAAGTGAAGGTCAAATGGGGTCACACCCTGTGTAAGATTTGTTTAGTACTTTAAGACCTTTCATATGGTGTAAAGATCATGTATGTAGCATGTATTATTCTTAAGATATGATTATTTTAGTATAAAACTTCAATTTAATGTAATGACGTCATCGATGACGTCATCATTCCAAAAATTTTGCTTTGTCCTATACACACTAAGGTCTAGGTATATAGTAAGTATCAAGTCCGTACATGCCTTAGTTTTTGAGATAGCAAAATAATTTTTTTTTTCGACCTCGTGTATCAATTTCGTTGTGACGTAGCTATGACGTCATACATTACATTTTTAGAATGCTCGTGAGCTAACAAAAATATTATGCATTAAAAGTTTGTTCATATCTTCATTCACTTAGGCTCTAGAGCCCCAAATAACATGAATTTTAACTTTAACTTCCGGTTTTGACCGGAAGTAAAGGTCAAATGGGGTCACGGTGTGCATACAATTAGTTTCACATTACAAGACCTTTCATACGCACCAAAGATTTTGAATGTAGCATTTGCCGTTCTTGAGTTATTGAATTTTTGAATTATTTAAGGTTTATTTAACCTAATGACGTCATCAATGACGTCATCATTCCAAAAAAGTTTCGGTATCATCCAGTCACTAATATCTTTGTACATAGTAAGTTTCAAGTTCATACAAGCTTTACTTTTTGAGAAAATTTGTGGACAAGTTTCGACGACTAAGAAAGCCCAGAAAAAAAACTAGAAATCTAGAGTTTGTGGACAAACTCACGGTGTTCGGCTTGAACGTATTAAAGAGATTGCGTAATTGAAAATTTTAAGGTCAATATTGTGTGCAAGTTTTTGTCTTGTGCTATTTATTTGTACCTTTTTTTATTCTTTATGCATGAAGGTTTGTCATATGAAACTTCAACTTCCGGTTTGGACAGGAAATAAAGGTCAAATGGGGTCACACTTTGTACACGATATCTAGAATTGCCAGAGAGCTTTAAATTGATGTCATGATTATTAATTTACCACGTTTCATTAAAAAGATACATATTTTTGTATGTACAAACTTCAACTTCCGGTTTCGACCGGAAGTGAAGGTCAAATGGAGTCACACATTGTACAAAATTTGTCGAATCGCAGAACGGCCTTAAAATCAGGTTTTTATATTAATGTACAAATTTACGATATTCAGATATGAATTTTTATATAAAAAAACTACTACTTCCGGTTTCGACCGGAAGTAAAGTTCAAATGGAAGTAAAGTTCAGCGATGGTGTGTAGATTGTAAAAATCCATTGTGCATTTCAGGGTTTATGATTTAACTAATACACTTTGATTTATTGTAACTCAACATCTGATGACGTCCTCATGACGTCATTATTTTATGTCCAGTCTTCATATTGAGGTTCAAGTATATGCACAGTTTTAAGGCTCTGTTTAACTTAAATCTTGAGTTAAATTTTGCAGGAATTAAACATTTAAAGTAACGTAACGGTCTTCATGGAACACCATTTAACACAAATGAACACCAAAATAATTAAGTAGAACTTGATCATATGTATTTTATAGGGACTTCCAGTTTGGGCAGGAAGCGAGGTCAAATCAGGTCACTAAGAAATATAAAAAAAAAACACGCATAGGCTACATTTATTGTAACTGGACACCTGAAGGAAAAACAAGTATTCTTTTTTAATTGTCACTGTCTGGAAACACACTGTTGTGCTTCCGAAGTGTTCCTTTTCCACGCAGTGCAATTGGCTGCCGCCATGTTGTCTGTAAAAAATACTCAATGTGACAAGGCCCATACAAGAGCTACGAAATATAATTGTTTGTTTCTTTTCAAATCACCATAAGAGGGCCTTTATAATTACATGGATGAAGGCTGCAGTATCTTTTTACATTGGAATTTTCATGTAAACAGCCACGAAGAGAAAAAGTAACTGATAGTATACAACACTTTTAATTACATTTCAAAATAGTATTCATTTTGCCTTTTATCGAAACATTAAGCCTTGCTGCCCTCCATTTTGTTCGGCATCTACGTGGTGTCAATAAAATAAAGAAGTGTGCGTCCATACAGGTTTGAGGGCGCTATTTCAAATTAACAGTCTTAGTTTGCAAAAGCACTGTGTATGCGCCTCGCAGGTTCATTTCTTGGAAGCATGCCAAGTTACTGTGCACGCATTACTGTTGTTGACACTACTACCAAGCAGCGCTGTGTATATAGTATAATATTATATACACAACACGCAGTAAAATCCTTGAGTGCACACGCACGGGGGGGGGGGGTAGCTGTACAGACTCTATCGGCGATCGCACTAAAAACGGCACTTTTCACCTTAATATAACTTCGTTATGCAACGGACAATTTTGTTCTAATTTCACAATTAGGCTTTTATAGTCGTTATCTATTATTAAAAAATTCAACATGTAGTTTGCTCGAAAAAAATTTGAAATAATTTTTTTTTTTCATTTTTAAACTCGTCGTCGTAACAAACTGTAACATTTTATGACGTCATCAATGTAATATTTTCAAAGGTCATAAACTACATTTTATTACGTACACTGAAACCATGTCCAAATTCTGTTTCATATTGACTCCACAGCTTAAATTGTGACTTTTTAAGCATTTTTTGCTTCAACTTCCGGTTTGAACCGGAAGACAAGGTCAAATTGGGGTCATCTCTGTGAAACAATTAATTATTTTTTAAAGACCTTTCCGATGATGTATAGATTGTAAAAGTCCATTGTGTACTTCAGGAGTTATGATTTTTTGAATTATTTAACGTTGATTTAACGTCATGACGTCATCAATGACGTCATCATTCCAAAAAATTCACGGTTTCATCTACTTACTAATATCTTTGTACATGGTAAGTTTCAAGTTCATACAAGCTTAAGTTTTTGAGAAAATTTGCGGACAAGTTTCGACGACTAAGAAAGCCCAGAAAAAAACTAGAGATTTAGAGTTTGTGGACAAACTCACGGTGTTCGGCTTAATTACGTAATTGAAAATTTTAAGGTCAATATTGTGTGCACGTTTCTTGTCTATTTGTGCTATGCTGACGGGCGAAATATTTATTTGTACTTTTTTTATCTTTATGCATGAAGGTTTGTCATAATTATGAAACTCCAACTTCCGGTTTGACAGGAACTAAAGGTCAAATGGGGTCACACCTTGTGCATGGTATCTAGAATTGTCAGAGAGCTTTAAATTGATGTAACGATTATTAATGTACCACGTTTCATTAATAAGGTACATATTTTTGTAGTACAAACTTATACTTCCGGTTTCGACCGGAAGTGAAGGTCAAATGAGGTCACACTTTGTAAATATTTGTAGAATCGTCGAGGGGCTTTAAAATTAAGTTATACAATTAATATACAAATTTACGTAATTCAGAAACCATTTTTCATAACAAAACTACTACTTCCGGTTTCGACCGGAAGTGAAGGTCAAATGGGGTCACACTCTGTGTAAGATTTGTTTAGTACTTCAAGACCTTTCATATGGTGTAAAGATCATGTATGTAGCATGTATTATTCTTAAGATATGATTATTTGAGTATAAAACTTCAATTTAATTTAATGACGTCATCGATGACGTCATCATTCCAAAAATTTTGCTTTGTCATATACACACTGAGGTCTAGGTATATAGTAAGTATCAAGTCCGTACATGCTTTAGTTTTTGAGATAGCAAAATAATTTTTTTTTCGACCTCGTGTATCAATTTCGTTGTGACGTAGCTATGACGTCATACATTACATTTTTAGAATGCTCGTGAGCTAACAAAAATATTATGCATTGAAAGTTAGTTGATATTTTTAATCACTTAGGCTCTAGAGCCCCAAATAACATGAACTTTAACTTTAACTTCCGGTTTTGACCGGAAGTAAAGGTCAAATGGGGTCACAGTGTGCATACAATTTGTTTCACATCACAAGACCTTTCATATGCACCAAAGATTTTGAATGTAGCATTTGCCGTTCTTGAGTTATTGAATTTTTGAATTATTTAACGTTTATTTAACCTAATGACGTCATCAATGACGTCATCATTCCAAAAAAGTTTCGGTATCATCCATTCACTAATATCTTTGTACATGGTAAGTTTCAAGTTCATACAAGCTTTACTTTTTGAGAAAATTTGCGGACAAGTTTCGACGACTAAGAAAGCCCAGAAAAAAAACTAGAGATTTAGAGTTTGTGGACAAACTCACGGTGTTCGGCTTAATTACGTAATTGAAAATTTTAAGGTCAATATTGTGTGCAAGTTTCTTGTCTATTTGTGCTATGCTGACGGGCGAAATATTTAGTTGTACTTTTTTATCTTTATTCATGAAGGTTTGTCATATGAAACTTCAACTTCCGGTTTGACAGGAACTAAAGGTCAAATGGGGTCACACCTTGTGCATGGTATCTAGAATTGTCAGAGAGCTTTAAATTGATGTAACGATTATTAATGTACCACGTTTCATTAATAAGGTACATATTTTTGTAGTACAAACTTATACTTCCGGTTTCGACCGGAAGTGAAGGTCAAATGAGGTCACACTTTGTAAATATTTGTAGAATCGTCGAGGGGCTTTAAAATTAAGTTATACAATTAATACACAAATTTACGTAATTCAGAATCGATTTTTCATAACAAAACTACTACTTCCGGTTTCGACCGGAAGTGAAGGTCAAATGGGGTCACACCCTGTGTAAGATTTGTTTAGTACTTCAAGACCTTTCATATGGTGTAAAGATCATGTATGTAGCATGTATTATTCTTAAGATATGATTATTTTAGTATAAAACTTCAATTTAATGTAATGACGTCATCGATGACGTCATCATTCCCAAAATTTTGCTTTGTTATATACACACTGTGGTCTAAGTATGTAGTAAGTATCAAGTCCGTACATGCTTTAGTTTTTGAGATAGCAAAATAATTTTTTTTTCGACCTCGTGTATCAATTTCGTTGTGACGTAGCTATGACGTCATATATCACATTTCTAGATTGCTCTTGAGCTAAAGAAAATATTATTCATTCAAAGTTAGTTGATATTTTTAATCACTTAGGCTTTAGAGCCCCAAATAACATGAACTTTAACTTTAACTTCCGGTTTCTACCGGAAGTAAAGGTCAAATGGGGTCACGGTGTGCATACAATTTGTCCCACATCACAAGACCTTTCATATGCATTAAAGATTTTGAATGTAGCATTTGCCGTTCTTGAGTTATTAAATTTTTGAATTATTTAACGTTTATTTAACGTCATGACGTCATCAATGACGTCATCATTCCAAAAAAGTTTCTGTATCATCCACTCACCAATATGTTTGTACATGGTAAGTTTCAAGTTTATACAAGCTTAACTTTTTGAGAAAATTTGTGGACAAGTTTCGACGACTAAGAAAGCCCAGAAAAAAAAAAAACAGAACAATAACAATAGGTTTTCGGCTGCTGGCCGAACACCTAAAAAACAGAACAATAACAATAGGTTTTCGGCTGCTGGCCGAACACCTAAAAAACAGAACAATAACAATAGGTTTTCGGCCGCTAGCCGAACACCTAAAAAAACAGAACAATAACAATAGGTTTTCGGCTGCTGGCCGAACACCTAAAAAAAACAGAACAATAACATCAGGTTTTCGGCTGCTGGCCGAACACCTAAAAACAGAACAATAACAATAGGTTTTCGGCTGCTGGCCGAACACCTAAAAACAGAACAATAACAATAGGTCTTCGGCCAGTAGCCGAACACCTAAAAAAAACAGAACAATAACAATAGGTTTTCGGCTGCTGGCCGAACACCTAAAAACATAACAATAACAATAGTTGTTCGGCTGATGGCCGAACACCTAAAAACAGAACAATAACAATAGGTCTTCGGCCTGTAGCCGAACACCTAAAAAACTAGACATTCAGTTTTTGTGACATCACAAAAACTAGGTGTTCGGGAATAACGAATTGCTTCTAAACATCGATAAGTTAATACACACAATGTAAAAAAAAACCGTTACAATTAGTGTTGTAGCACCATTGATTTCAAACTTGTTACCAGAGGGCGCTGTTTAATGTTATGACGTCATCAGTTTTAAGCTTGAAAATGCAGAGTCCTTTACCTACTCACACACTGAAACCACTGTCCAAAGCTCGTTTTATACTGACCAAAGAACTAAAAAATGATGGCATTATAACCATTTCGATTGTTTCCTTCAACTTCCAGTTTGAACCGCAATACAAGGTCAAATTGGGGTCATTTCTTTGAGACATATAAATTGTTTCCAAAAGACCTTTGCGATGATGTGTAGATTGTAAAAATCCATTGTGCACTTCAGGAGTTCTGATTTAATTAATAAACTTTGATTTATTGTAACTCAACATCTGATTACGTCATCATGACGCCATCGTTTTATTTCGCGTCTTCATATTGAGGTTCAAGTATATGCACAGTTTTAAGGTTCAGTTTAATTTCAATTTTGAGTTATTTATTTGGAGAAAATTTTGGAGTAATGAAACATTTAAAGCAACATAATGGTCTTTATGAGACACCGTATAACACATGGTTTTGATTTTGTTTGATATATTAAAAGTGAAATCATTAAAACCTTTAAATATGAATATGAACATAATTAAAAAGAGCTTCCTTTTCCACGCAGTGCAATTGGCTGCCGCCAGGTTGTCTGTTCAAAATAGTATTCATATTGCCTTTTATCAAAACGTTAACCCTTGCTGTCCTCCGTTTTGTTCGGCATCTATGCGGTGTCAATAAAATAAAGTGTATTGCTAGTGAACGTTGATGGCGCTATATCAAATGAACGGTCTCATTTTGTAACATCACCTTTACTGAACACTGGTACACTGTACAGTCAATCTGACATTTGACAGATTCAAATTCCGAGCTCATTATCTGTATTAAAAAGTTCCAAAGTTTTATAAAAACTACCCCACTTTGATAAACATCATAAACACAAGTGTGCTCGGCTAAAGAAATACACGGACATTTTGAAAGGCGATGACTTTACTTTTAAACTTTACTTTTAAACAGTTTTACTCAGCGTATCCCGACAATAACTCTCGCGGGGGTAAAGTGCCTCTGGCCCCGCTGCTGCACACTTGTGACTCTCGTATGTAAGCACGTACGTGAACGGTATATTGTATAGAACGAAAGACGATCATTTTGTCAATTGCATTTTCTCCACCATTATACTTCAAACAACTCACGTGAGCATGTGATCGTCTCAGTAAAGTCTCCTCTTCCTCTCCCTGTCACAATTAAGCCACCAGAATGACATAAAGGGAAACATTTCCACACTGAACTTGGCATGACTTACATGTTTTTCTTTGCGTCGCCATTATTACACACACACACACACACGCAGAACTTAACAACACACCGCAAAGTTCGATGAACTGTGACAAGACCTGACTTGTCGTGTGTATGTATATACACAGCATGCAGTAAAAGCCTAGAGTGCACACGCACGAGGTGCAATACAGTAACTGTACAGACTCTATCAGCGATCGCGCTAAAAACGGCACTTTTCACCTTCATATAACTTCGTTATGCAACGGCCAATTTTGTTTAAATTTCACAATTAGGCTTTTATAGTCGTTATCTATTACCAAAAAATTCAACACGTAGTTTGCTCCAAAAAAAATTTGAAAAAAAAAATATATATTTTTAAACTCGTCGTCGTAACAAACTGTAACATTTGATGACGTCATCAATGTAATATTTTCAAAGGTCATAAACTACATTTTACTTCGTACACTGAAACCATGTCCAAATTCTGTTTCATGTTGACTCCACAGCTTAAATTCTGACTTTTTAGGCATTTTTGGCTTCAACTTCCGGTTTGAACCGGAAGACAAGGTCAAGTTGGGGTCATCTCTGTGAGACATTTAATTATTTTTCAAAGACCTTTCCGATGAGTTATAGATTGTAAAAATCCATAGTGTACTTCAGGAGTTATGATTTTTTTAATTATTAAACTTTGATTTAACGTAATTCGACACCAGATGACGTCATGATGACGTCATTGTTCAAGTGCCGTCTTCAAGTTAAGGTTCAAGTATGTGCCAAGTTTCAAGGTTCAATTCATTTTCAATCTTGAGTTATCTTTTGGATATAAGTTCCCGGGAAGAAGAAGAAGAAGAAGAAGAAGAAGAAGAAGAAGAAGAAGAAGAAGAAGAAGAAGAAGAAGAAGAAGTAAAAGTTAAAAAAAAAAAAAAAAATCGAACAATAACAAGAGGTCTTCGGCTGTTGGCCGAACACCTAAAAAAAAAACTCGAACAATAACAAGAGGTTTTCGGCTGTTGGCCGAACACCTAACAATAACAATAGGTTTTCGGCCGCTAGCCGAACACCTAAAAAAAAAACGGAACAATAACAATAGGTTTTCGGCTGCTGGCCGAACACCTAAAAAACCGAACAAAAACAAGAGGTCTTCGGACCAGAGTCCGAACACCTAAAAAAAAAACCGAACAAAATCAATAGGTGTTCCGGGCTGAGTGCCCGAACACTTAACAAACAATTCGTGTTACACGTTGTTCACTGGGCACGGTTGACGAGCTTTTTGTGCTTTTGAGCGCCAACTATGGTTTGCTGTATGGTAGCCCTTATTGTTATACTCCACGGGCTAGAGGGCCCCACTAGATGTGCAGCCCACACTTATATTGCCATCAGTAACTTCATGGTGTTCAGGATGTCCTCAACAAAGAAAAATAATGTTAACATTGAATATTTTGGGATGTTTTACCATACTACTAATGTATAAAAGTAGTCCCTCGTAAGATATGCTTCGAAATTATGAGCAGGATTTACACAACTAACCTTTGACGGACACAGTAAATTCACACCTCTGCGTGTTACCAGCCTGGTCCTCTGCGATATACCATATACTCTCAGGTTGACCCAAGAAGAATTTGGATCCGGACGGACGGTTGAAGATGACCGAGACGTTATACCCAGAGTTATCCTGGAACACTGGCTCTTCCCAGTGGACAGCAGCAAAACTGACCCCAGTCTCCGCCTCAATTGTGCCAGGACAACTGACTATTTGTGGTGGCTCCTCATCTAGAAAGTTATTATAATAATATCAACTTTTACAATGATTGTTTTGTGGAAATACACTTGTTTCTACAGTTCCTTTGCGATGAGGATTTTAGGGAAGATTATGCAACTGGTTACCTTTAACTGTAATGCTGAAAGTGCATGTGCTTTGGAGTCCAGCCTCATCACGTGCTGTGTACGTGATGACCGTTACTTCATCCAGGTAGAACCGCGGCTGCGTAGCGGACGGTGACGCCTCGAGGACCGGCTCTCCATCATTGTCTCGTGCCTCCGGTTGGTCCAAGTTTGCAAGGTTGGTTGTGAAGTGCTGGTGCAGATCGGTCGGGAGAGAAATGTCACCGGGACAGGTGATGAATTCTGGAGGCTCAATATCTGATGTTGGAGTAGTAAACATTTTAAATGTAAAACTTAAGTGTAAAATCGAAAATGAGCAATGAGGTAACATAATGTTCCTTTTCTTACCGATGCATCTGTTTTGCACTGATTGGTCTGACCATGTACCATCTGCCTGACACGTTCTAGAACTAACTCCTCTTAACTGGAAACCACAGCCGCAGTCGTAGAAACATTGAGATTTGTAGTCCAACTGGCGTTCAATACAGTCTGGTGGTACGATCGTCATATGGATTACCGCGACCAAGATGGGGCAAGTCTGGGCTAGAAGAAAATCATAAACTCATTGATAAAGAAACCTTGGAGTGTACTTTCTTAGACACTTTACCTTAGCTTTAAGCTTTGGTGTTGCCATTTATGATATAGTGATATACCAACCGTGTCGCTGTGCTCTTGAAAATTGTTGTGATACAACATCTGAGTGTTGAGTAATACTATGCACAGTGGATTCGCTCTCTGTATGTTTGACTTACGAACACATTTATTTTCCACTGTTGAATTGGACCACTGCCCGTCTGCCTGACACGTTCTAGGGTTGACTCCCTGTAGCTTGAATCCATCTCCACATTCGTAATAACAGTCTGAGGTGTACTCCAGTGCTGTATTCTCACAAATTTCGGGTTGAATCGTCATGTTCTTTCCTGCAAGCAGGATGGGACATGTCTTGGCTGAGAAGAGGAAAATGGGCAAGATGAAAGTAAAACCAAAGTTATTAGGGTCAGACATATTGGACAAAACACATTGTCATTATTCGCAGATGCAGTGAAATGGTTTTCTTACGTGCACAAGAGCCTCCTGTCTTAGGGTTGCCTTCATGACCAGGCAGGCACTCACAGGCTTCCTGTGATGTACTGCCCATAATTGCTGTCGTTGATGAATCCGGACACGATGTACAGGGTTGGTTGCCATATTCAAGTTTGTAAGTACCTCTTGGGCAAGCTGTAGTAAAGAAAAAAAGAGAGGTGGAATATTGCATGGGGTTTGAAGTTCATGAAAATCACAGCGAAAGAAAAACCTGGTTGCAGTCGTACCGTAGCATTCTCCGACTTGACCACCCCCTGTGTATCCGGGATGACAGGCACATCCATACCTTCCAGTCTGTGTTGCGCATGAGCAGGTAGCCTGTGCATCACAACAACTATGCCCCTGGGAGCACACCGAGTCACACAGAGCAGAGCTTATATTGCGGTCCCACGATTCAATGACTTCTTCTGCTAAACAGAAAGCCAAACCAAGAGAAACTGATGAGTATGTGAACATTTTAACGGTTCGATCTATAAAAAGTGTAATATATTGATTTCAAACGATGTAACAAGGAGCTGATATTTCTCTCGGATGATGAGATGCCTAATCTAACAAGAAATACATTCACAATTTTAAGAAACTGCAAGGAAGTGCATGAGATTCCACATTCTCCAAAAGACAAAAAGTACTTGATCAGTGGTTTTTGTCAAATTCACAAATCCCTGTTCTGATCACCCCGGTCTTACCTCCTATCTCCGCGGTCGCCAGTCTCTGAACATCGTCCAAAAGATGCAAATGAAAGATGTGGTCCTCGGTCGGATTGGAAGCAATTTTGTTCATCTGATCCAAGCTGACTCCACTTCCTAAAGCGATGACGAAGATGGTGACACCGCTTCTCTTCAAAGACGAAGCCAGATGGTTCAAATTCCGATCATTGGTAGCTTGGCTATTCGTCAGTAGAAAAACCAACCTGAAGTAACCATTTCGGATGAAAGAGATAAGAAAACATACAGAATACACCCTTTTTCAACAGAATGAACAAGGTGGAATATTCTTTAAGGTTTGAGGTGACACCTTGTGATGAAGCCTCTAATATGGTTTGTGATGGTTCTGAACAGAACCGGAACTAAATGTTTCGATTAGTATCGTCCGATAGTCTAAAGAAGAAAAATTTAATTCGAATTGTCAAAGGGTATATTTTCTTGAATGCAGACCTGACTGTTGTGTGACAAAGTTCTCGCTCTGGGTTAGCAAAATAAATGATAAACCCTGACATCCCTTTTGTGGAAAAGGGAATTATGTTGGGCATCAGATGTGCTCTTGGGATGAGCCTCATCCCCACCAGAGGTTACATGTTATCAACCTCAAGCTTTTTGTCATGATCTTACTTCGGTATTGAATCTCTTGACTGATCCAAGGTAAGCTGAGCACCAAGAAGTCCCCCGTGTCCTACTGTGCATGTCTTTCCCTCTCTGTGACGAATTGCTCGGAAGTCACTCCCAAACAGGGTGCATTTATTCTTCCCGACTGGAGACGTGATGTAGTCCACGTCAACGTAGATCTGGTAGCAACCGGAGTACGTGACAACGGCAACCCGGCAGTACTCGGCTGACACGGGGAAGATCATGGAGACTTCCCTCACGAATTGCACCTCGCAGTCGAATTTATTAGAGCCGACACTACTCGAGGAGTCGAGGACGAAAACGATCTCGGCAGGCTTGTCCCGGAACCTCTCCAAGACTTGTAAGAATTTCCCGCTGGCGACTTCAACCTCCGTTCGGTTCCCTTCGGTATCTGTCAAAGACTGACGGAGACATACTGGGTATACTTGGGCCATGACAACACCCAGCCAAGATAAAGCTATGGCAGTACAAACTAACATAGTACATTTCATTTTGGCCATGAATTGTCTACTTAATATGAGTTGAGTTACCAGTGAATAGTCCAGCCTTACAGTCACCTTATCTTCACCTCTGGATTACCAAATGATCACCGCTACATTGATTTGCTTTCACAGTGACGATATGCCATGTATTAGGCAACATTCATGCATTCATTCGTTCTTCAAACGAAAGAAACAGTGACAATTCGCTGGTGCTATTGAGCAAAAGGACAATTATTATTTGGCAATACTCATGGTTATGCAGGGAAACGGCTTCTTGGCACAAGCACAAGCAGGAACTTCCTGCCCTATGGCCTACAGCAAGTTTATTGTTCCAAACGTAACCCACTTCAAATTTGAACTCAGCAAGCTCAAGGACACACTGACACAGTCTTCCTTGAGTACACCACATTACACTGTATATTAAACCTTAAAAAGCAGGACTCAAACAAGTAAGTGATCAACTTTTTTACAACTTTAGTTTGCACTGAGTATTATATTTATTGAGTTTCTAATTTCCAAGAAAGTAACGAACGTCCTCCTGACAAAACAATGTTTACTTCAGCAAGCAAAACAGATAATTATTGAAAGTGGACAGTGTTTGTGTTTACGCGTGAATGTGGATAGGCATTGACCAAACTACCATTTGCAGTACACAACAAACAAAATCATGAGAGACAAATGTTTCCTGTAAGTAAACTATAATTATAGATCAAAGACAATTCGAGAGATAAGATTCACGGTATTTATTTTACTCACTAAAGCATAATGAACGCGACTTTTTGAATATTATAACTAGTTCTTTCGAGTACGCCGTGTAATAAACTTGCTGTTGGGGGGTCGGCTCTGAAAAGAACCGGTTGCATATTCTTGAACTTCTTCATTTTCCATTGGCTTATTCATAATCACTAATGAATCCTCATATTGGCTTAAGTTTTTAAGATTTAAGCCCACATGTGAACACTGGTTAAGCTTTACAATTTATTGTATTATTAGAGCTGACGCTGTACACGAACAAGGTTCCCTAGACGACTCTCTTGTCTACATGCATTCACGTTCTCTACTCCCAAACGGATTGAAGCCATCTGTACACGTCAATCTATAACTACAAATCAAACGAATTGGGGTAACAAAAGTGCGCCACAGTAAAGTCATTTTCATGTTTTTGTTTGTTTTTGTTTAAGACGTGATTGTAATGTATCATACGACTTCACGTCTGTTAACGTTAGAATGACTACAATCATGAGGTTGTGGTCGAAAGAAATTGTTACCATAGTATTGACGCAGCGTTTGGTAAAACTTTTAAGACCTGTATTGCATATTGATCAATGCCGTGTAATTGTATTCAACAAATTTGACTTTGCTGTCAACATACTGAAAAAATTACTTTGATTACAGTAGACAACAGTGTAAACTATTATGAAAACAGTTGGAGTAATCCAAAACAATTGTGAATAATTATAAAGCAGGAAATAATATACACAAAATACTAAAGCAACGGGTTACAATACAAAACAAGACAGGCGCAAAAGCAAGAGCAATCTGACCAACGAAACATAACGTAGTCTTGCTATAATATAAATATAGCCGTATACTCATTTCATAACTGGACTGTATTGATAGATGACTGAATAGGGGCCATGGTTTCATGTCACACTTTACATAGCTTTGACTCTTCCCCTCCCTTTGTTTAGCTTGACTGGCAATCGTCAATATTTAACTCTTGTTGGTGATGTTTTTTCTTCGTTGCATGTGATAAAGAAGTTTTTGCTAAGAAAGCTTATAATATACAGTTTTCTCTAAGTTAGTTATTTAAGTGCTACAATTAATTTTCTTTTTTGATTATTGCCTGACTAATACGGCTGCCCACCACTTATCATTTCATAACTGAGATTTGATCTGTAGATATAGGCCTAATTAGTTGTTGCTTCTGTTGTACTTCAGTGTATGATACACAACCCCTTCCACAACAATTGTTACGTCACACCACAGTTGCTTCTGCTTTGATTTCCCCCAAAAGGCGCCTCTTAAGGTCCTTTTTTTTAAGCTGGTAAGATTTGTCTATAAGTTTTGAGTGCGTCGGAACGCATTAGGCCAAGACTTTAGAAAGTAAAAAAAAAAAGCATTCTACATTTTACTGAGTAACATTTTCACATTATATTTTTTTTTTTTTTTTTTTTTTTTTGCCGTTTCTTCTCTATGTAAACATCATGCTGGTCCAGTTAGCCAGAGTTAATAGCGATGTCAGTGAAGAAAACTTGTCCATTCACTTGGATCTCCAATAAGGCAAGGTTGGTTACTGAGGATGAATTATCGACAATGCCCTGTCTACCAAGAACCTGTAATAGATTGAATAAAGTTATTGCGAGAGCGCTGTTTCCTATTTCATTACTTTCTTTGAATCAAGATAATGTTCACCAATGGGACTGTTTGTGAAGGTGCTGCTACTTGTTTCATTACTCTCTTTGAATCAAGATAAGGTACACCAATGGAACTGTTTGTGAAGGTGCTGCTACTTGTTTCATTACTCTCTTTGAATCAAGATAAGGTACACTAATGGAACTGTTTGTGAAGTTGCTGCTACTTGTTTCATTACGCTCTTTGAATCAAGATAAGGTACACCAATGGGACTGTTTGTGAAGGTGCTGCTACTTGTTTCATTACTCTCTTTGAATCAAGATAAGGTACACAACAATGTAACCATTTGTAGAAGATGCTGCTATTACGCTCTTTGAATCATTACAATGTACAGTGGTAGTTATTATTAGCATAACTCTTGGTTCTTGTTTAGTCACTCTGCGAATAAAGATAAGTATTGATCGATAATGTTGTTATCACTGCACTGAATACAATGGATAACAGCATGGCAAAAGCGGATGCTACTGTTATGCATAAACTTGCTAAGCTCTTTCGTATACGTAAACACGTTTGGGATCTAGAAATTTGTTTGTAAGTTCATTGTTTCCATTGGTCAGATTGACTATTCATATATATTCAATGAAAGACGACTTTCATTTGAGATGATAAGGAAATATCTACCTTTGCACTCTTCAATCGATATGGCATTTGTGCGTTGAGTGGAAGTTCCCGTTGGACACTCCTGGCAGTCAAACTGACCATCCATGCCTTGATAAAAACCTACACCGCAGTCTTGACAAACACCGCCCTCAACATCATGGTAGGTACCGGCAGGGCAAACAACTGGTCCACAAAATGTAAACGGATATTTTCGTAATCAAAAAAACATAGCTTTTCTTCTATACAGGGTTTGCACGTAATATAAATGATTGTCTAATACGCATAGTGTTGTCAGTATGGTGTATGTACAATGGACATGTTTGGGATGCTAGGTGGCAGCAGACAGTAGTAGTTCACCCTGTTTTGTGCGTGTGAACATTTGTGAGAGCATCAACCGTTCTTTTATGTCTCCTTATGGTACCTACCGCAAGCTTTATTCCGTAGAATTTCACCAGGCTTGCAGTGCAACTCCATTGGACTCAAGACTTTTACCGGTCCAGCTGGTGAGAAAACTTTCCCTTCCCCTGAAGTTAGGTTCAGTTGTCCCATTGATATGGCTAAGTCCACGCCGTTCAAGAACTCACCCAAGACGCTGGTTGAATCAAGTCTATTGCCAGTGGCTGCAGAACCAGGCTAAATCCAAAGCAATAGCAGAAACCACGGTCAAGTGCTTTTTGTACAATTTTTTTATGTAACTACTTTGATAAAGTAATGCTCATAGCTTATTAAAGACCCTTATGAAGTAGCCATTTTTTTCTTATCTTCAAACTAATGTAACCTAAGTGAGTCTTAAGGGTTAAAAATGTCTGATCCCTATTTGGTACAATGAGAATCAGCATTCACTGTTAATACAGTGGACATAGGGAATAAGACAAAGATAGTGCTGGTGTGACGATTGCGTTTGTGCTGGTTTATGCATAATCTTAGTGATTATTTAAGGTCACTTGTCAACTGTCAATTCCTGAAAAAGGTCACTAAGGCGAGGGCTATCTTTGGAATTTATGTTCGACTGATTTTGAACCTATCGTGATATTGATACAAAATAGTCGAAGTCCAAACCTGTCGTCCCTACCTTTTATGAACCGTATACTCTGTTTCTGTAGTCACAAGATATTTAGGAACGTGTGTTTGAATTTGCTGCCTACCGATTGTGTGTGTCTTAAAAACGTCTCTTCAAAAAAGTACTGAACATAATAAGAGTCGCGTACCTGCAACTTGGTAGCATTGAAGTTGACTGTGACAAAAAGTGATAATATGCTGTAGGCTTGTCGTCGTCGACGTCCCGCCGGTGGGTCCTCTGGGCCGCAAGACACTTCAACATTCTCCAAGGTACAGCCCATGCTATCTTAGCAGATTCCTGGAATCATCTGGCTAAATATTTGGAACTTATTGAAGAAGTCCTCTTTGATTTCAGTGTTATTTGCGAGACAATCCCCCGTGAAAAAATTCAGCTCCAGTCCAACTTCAACACTGGGATCTCTTATTTCTTTGAAACAAAGTTGCAAATATTGTTAAAAATATAGGGGGAAAATTAACATAGTGGCAAAAGTCAAGAACCAAGAAAACACTTTTGGAAAAGTCACGGGTAACCAAACAAAGGAATTGTTAGATTATATTCCTCGGGAAATTGTTTATCTCCTAACCTCACAATGCATGAAAAACCGGCAAGTGTGAAAAAAAACGCATTGCAAACACTACACCAAAAAAAGTGACCCAATCTGTCTATGGAGTTCAAAAATATTGTGCAATAAAATTAGTTATGATTCCTGGATATGTCGCCGGAAGAAACCAAATATTTTCTCCAAACGGACGTTTGACAGATGATGCTGTTTCAAAACGAAAAACACCTAATACTTTTGCCCATGTCCAACAATAACTCATCTGCCCCTTGTAGCTAACGATTCCAAACCGTTAACGGGTTTTTCGTTCAGTGTCTCGTTTTTAACTCCCCTTGACTTAAAACCCTGGCATCTGCCGGAAAGTTCAAATATAGTCCACATGTTACCAAATATGGTCATACTTTTTTTGATTTCATGTAATCCTCACCCCTGGTATACCCCACAATCCTGTAGACTCCTATTGGCCAGACCCTAACCACTGCAGAATAAGGAGTGTTCAAAGACAGCAGCCACCTGTCTCAGCGCAGTAATTGATTGACCCCTGTGCCAAGAATTCCCTTGACACTGGGAGGTATGCAATTTGTGAAAACAGCTTGTGGGGCACATGGATCTTAAATAACACAAGTCTAAGTCTTGACTGGCACTCCAATTCACCCCCACAGTGATTTATAATGGCTTTGGGCTTGCAGCGTGGGTTATTGACCTTAAAGACAGGGTGGACGAAATTTTAACCTCGTGGTTACAGCAAAGTTTTTGGTTTTGGGGGATGCTCCGAGGGTTTTAAAGAAAATGCAGTACCTATCTGATGGTGAAATAATGTTTTAGTAACAATTTGGCAAATAGTCAGGCGATATATTTTTAAGTAGCATATAATGTTTGTTGTGAATATAGGTTTTCCCGGTCAATTTCCAAAAGTTTTCGTCCATTTTCATTTTCAAGCATTCAATTTCACTCGATTTTTACGCACCAGGGAAAAGTAGGGTTTCTTTTTCCTTTTTGGAGCATTCAATTGAATTTTGTGGGCAATCAGGACCTGTTTTTATTATTCGTTTTCGATAAGGATCATTGTATTTCATTTTGGTGCATTCAAATCTCAAATGTTTGCATTATTGCATGACGTTTTTCATAGCATTCAAATTAGCGAGCGGTGGAGCACACAAGATGGGCAGTCATTTTCATGAAGTGATAATTCAAATTTAAATAGTCTGTAATTTCATCTAAGGTCCTTTTTCATTATATACTGGTTGAAAACTTGAAAGTAACAAAGTAATTAAGCTGGATCACAAAGCATAAAAACTTAACAGGATTAATGATTTGTTTTGTTCATTTAATCATTACATTTGTTTAAAACTTTCAACAAAAAAAGATACAAGGGTCTGACGTTCATATCTTTCTCAAAGGCTACTGTAATGTCAGATTAAACTCGATTTCTTCATAATTCTATAAGATATGCTCTTGCTGCGGATATGTTTATTCTTTCTTTTTGTTAACTGTTCCATTTTTGGGCGGTGTTTTGGGGATACGTTTTTGCTGAATTCACCCTTCGATTCCTTCACGTGCTGGACATCGGGGCATATATGTTTGGGAATAGTTGTACCATCGGACACATTTCTCTTGGGTAATTTCTCCAACGTTTTCCTGCGCCACCTCCATCACACGCTCACAAGACATGCAGATACATGTAAGAAAATACTTGAAAAAAATTGAAAAATGTTTGCCCATTGATGAAAATGAATGCACGACTAACCCTTGCAACTGCTTCAGGCGAAATTGAATGAACATTGCAACATTCTTAACTTGAATGCAATTCTTATGGAAACGAGTGAAGCTAAGAGATGGTAGAATGCTCGGATAATGAAATTGAATGATTCTTTTTAATTTTTGAATTACTATCTGCGTGATATTTCAACTTCGATCTAAATTGAATGAACCTGGCGTTAAATTGATTGAAAATTTTGTTAAATTGGCCGGGAAAACCTATATTACCAGTGCAGTCAGGCCAGGGCATTCTGAAGCTGGATGGGTTGAAGCTTAGAGGACTAGGTCCCCATATTGCCTCTTCACTCCCAGGAAGGGTTCTGCAATAGTACAATTCCTCGGGGTCTCGGTTGAAGTCAAAGTTGATGTTGCAAGAGACTTGACAGAATAGGCCCCCTAACCAAGTCTCGCAGGCCAGGGCACCATTTCGTGGCGGAGGGTGAAAGGGGCACCTAAACTCTGAAACAAAATGTTGGAGAGAAATGTAGTCTACTTCAGGATAATTCTTTCATTATGAACAAAATTATCTAACTAAACTTTTTTCTAAAAGCCCAGCAATGGATTTTTCTGGTTTGGGTTGTCTATTTTTTTTCTTTCGCTTGTTCTGTCTTCTGGCTTTGAGTTTGTGGTTCTTATTTTTGTATAGTATAGGTCAAATGTACAATGACTCCATCAATATCAGCAGTTAGTTGATTTGTAGCTACATGTATATGCAATGTGGAAGGATTTGTTGTGTACTTTATTTATTACCACACGATGGTAGAACTGTGTTCTAACACCATGTACTCTCTATGGCAAGTCTAATAATTCGCACAGAATCTGCGAGACGGAGTTTGGAGGGATAGAGCAATCCCTGGCTATTATAAAACACAGGATATAATAATGGTTTATTATGTTATGCTCATGCTCATGATCTCAACAACTCGGATGTCGTGCTTCCAAGCTCTGCATCTTTTCTGTCATGCAATACAACTTTAACGACACTTGCTTACGTTTGACGGACACAGTGAACTCACAGCTCACAGTATTTTTAGCCGCATCTGTTGCTATATACCAGACTTTTTCAGGCAAACCCCAGGAGAATGTTGATCCAGATGGACGGTTGGAAATGACCCTTAAGTCCTGCCCAGAGTTATCCTTAAAATCTGGTTCATCCCAGATAATTGCGACTGAACGGTCGCTACTCTCTGCTTCAACATCATCAGGGCAGCTGATAACTTGTGGTGGCTCTTCATCTGTGGTTGACAAAAGTTATGACAAGCAATATTTAGAGATGTAAATGGAAAGCATTAACATTACGCAGTAAACAAACACGGTTACATTATTTAAACATGTCTTCACACTGGCTAAATCCTTTTTTAGTTTGTTTTTATCTCCATCTTTTTTCGGTGTTTATTTTACGTTTTCATTTCAAATTTAGTTTCCAGTATGCTGTGTGTGTTTAACTTAGTAACAAGTATTCATTCCCAAATGGAAATTTAAATGAAATCGTAAAGCGTTAAAAAATAACAGAAGCAGCACATGCATGCCGAGCTTTTTCAAGAAAGTGTGGGATACGTCTTTTTGTTACCATCTTTGTTTTTCTCTTATTGAAATCACTACAAGACCAAATTAGTCTGATCCCGTTTTCATTATCATTTTATGACACTTTGTTGTTTGTACCTATAACTGTAATGCTGAAAGTGCATGTGCTTTCGCGTCCAGCTTTATCACGTGCTGTGTAGGTGATGACAGTTACTTCACCTAGGTAGAACCTCTCCTGCGTAGCGGACGGTGACGCCTCGAGGACCGGCTCTCCATCATTGTCTCGTGCCTCCGGTTGGTCCCAGTTTGCAGGGTTGGTTGCAAAGTTCTGGTGCAGATCGGTCGGGAGAGAAAAGTCACCGGGACAAGAGGTGAATTCTGGAGGCTCAATATCTGATGGTGGAGTAGAGAACATTGACAATGAAATGAAAATTAAGCAAATTGAATAACTGAATTCAAGTGTTGCTCTTTTTCTTACCGGTGCATCTGTTTTGCACTGATTGGTCTGACCATGTACCATCTGCCTGACACGTTCTAGAACTAATTCCTCTTAACTGGAAACCTCAGCCGCATTCATAGGAACATTGAGATTTGTAGTTCCCGTACAGTCAGGTGGTATGATCATCATATGCATTTGAACGACCAGGACGGGGCAAGTCTCGGCTAATGTGTGGGAGAATGTTTAAAAAAAAACAATTTACAACATCTAACATTTAATGCTGCTAGCTGACTATATTGATCAACCAACCATGATGACTTACTGTGGCTGGTAGCCAGGGCCGTAAAGAGTGGATGGGGTTTACTACCCTCCCTCCTCCATACAGCATATCTTTCAAAGTTGCAGTGTAGTCGAAAATGTGGTAATCTTTTCCTGTTTAACTTACCAACGCATTCATTTTCCACTGTTGAATTGGACCACTGCCCGTCTTCCTGACAGTCTCTAGCATTGACTCCTAGTAGCTTGAATCCATCTCCACATTCGTAGGAACAGACCGAGGCGTACTCCAGTGCCGTTTTCTCACAGCTTTTTGGTTTGATCTTCATATTCCTTCCTGCAACCAGGATGGGACATGTCTTGGCTGGAGAAAGGGAACAAAAAGGCAAGATGAATGTAGAAGGAGAACCAAAGTCAATGGGAAGTCCAGGCTCTAAGGCACTCTTGCATAATCCAGCCACGGCAATTTTAAATGCACCACTTTATTAATACCGTAAATGATTACCATGTTCATGTTCTCACTCTGACATTTGCAGCTATTGAAGTTTTTTTTAAAGTAGTTTTAAAGGTGTTTTAGGGACAATGTGACTATACACGGAACTACTCCGCTCACCAAAGGATAAGGTTGGCTGAGTGTTTTCTTTTGTTGTTTTTTTCAAATCGGTGTACCCCGGTTCTATTCCCACATAGTAGCAGAGCCTTTCAAGTGGATTTGGTTTTCACTCCATACCTGTTTACATTCTCCCTTATTTAGGGGGTTTTCTTCCACATTTAGATATAATGTGAGAACTACTTCACCCTCTGTACTTTACAAAACACATCTGGGAATTTCTTTGTTTCATCACGAGAAACAAACAATAACAAACAATTCGTGTTACACGTTGTTCACTGGGCACGGTTGACGAGCTTTTTGTGCTTTTGAGTGCCAACTATGGTTTGCTGTATGGTAGCCCTTACTGTTATATTCCATGGGCTAGAGGGCCCCACTAGATGTGCAGCCCACACTTATATTGCCATCAGTAACGTCATGGTGTTCAGGATGTCCTCAACAAAGAAAAATAATGTTAACATTGAATATTTTGGGATGTTTTACCATACTACTAATGTATAAAAGTAGTCCCTCGTAAGATATGCTTCGAAATTATGAGCAGAATTTACACAACTAACCTTTGACGGACACAGTAAATTCACACCTCTGCGTGTTACCAGCTTGGTCCTCTGCGATATACCAAATACTCTCAGGTTGACCCAAGAAGAATTTGGATCCGGACGGACGGTTGAAGATGACCGAGACGTTATGCCCAGAGTTATCCTGGAACACTGGCTCTTCCCAGTGGACAGCAGCAAAACTGACCCCAGTCTCCGCCTCAATTGCGCCAGGACAACTGACTATTTGTGGTGGCTCCTCATCTAAAAAGTTATTTTAAGAGAAGTGAAATCTTTCCGTGAAAAAAAAAACGATTGTTCAACTTTTACAATGATTATTTTGTGGAAATACACTTGTTTCTACAGTTCCTTTGCGGTGTGGATTTTATGGAAGATTATGCAACTGGTTACCTTTGACTGTAATGCTGAAAGTGCATGTGCTTTGGAGTCCAGCTTCATCACGTGCTGTGTAGGTGATGACCGTTACTTCATCCAGGTAGAACCGCGGCTGCGTAGCGGACGGTGACGCCTCGAGGACCGGCTCCCCATCATTGTCTCGTGCCTCTGGTTGGTCCCAGTTTGCAGGGTTGGTTGTGAAGTTCTGGTGCAGATCGGTCGGGAGAGAAATGTCACCAGGACAAGTGATGAATTCTGGAGGCTCAATATCTGATGGTGGAATAGTAAACATTTTAAATGTAAAACTGAAGTGTAAAACCGAAAATGAGCAATGAGGTGACAGAATGTTCCTTTTCTTACCGATGCATCTGTTTTGCACTGATTGGTCTGACCATGTACCATCTGCCTGACACGTTCTAGAACGAACTCCTCTTAACTGAAAACCACAGCCGCAGTCGTAGAAACATTCAGATTTGTGGTCCAACTGGCGTTCAATACAGTCTGGTGGTACGATCGTCATATGGATTACCGCGACCAAGATGGGGCAAGTCTGGGCTAGAAGAAAATCATAAACTCATTGTGCTCTTGAAAAATGTTGTGATACAACATCTGAGTGTTGAGTAATACTATGCACTGTGGATTCGCTATCTGTATGTTTGACTTACGAACACATTTATTTTCCACTGTTGTATTGGACCACTGCCCGTCTGCCT
Source organism: Marthasterias glacialis (assembly GCA_911728455.2). Classification (NCBI taxonomy): domain Eukaryota; kingdom Metazoa; phylum Echinodermata; class Asteroidea; order Forcipulatida; family Asteriidae; genus Marthasterias; species Marthasterias glacialis. The sequence continues at coordinate 8,412,516 of OU452228.1, forward strand.
GACACGTTCTAGGGTTGACTCCCTGTAGCTTGAATCCATCTCCACATTCGTAATAACAGTCTGAGGCGTACTCCAGTGCTGTATTCTCACAGCTTTGGGGTTGAATCGTCATGTTCTTTCCTGCAAGCAGGATGGGACATGTCTTGGCTGGAGAAGAGGGGAAAAAATGTGTAAGGAAAACCCAAGTCATCACGGTCAGACATTATAGACAAAACACATTGTCGCATTCGCAGATGCAGTGAAATGGTTTTCTTACGTGCACAGGAGCCTCCTGTCTTAGGGTTGCCTTCATGACCAGGCAGGCACTCACAGGCATCCCGAGAAGTACTGCCCTCTGCTGCTGTAGTTGATGAATCCGGACACGATGTACAGGGTTGGTTGCCATATTCAGGTTTGTAAGTACCTCTTGGGCAAGCTGTAGGAAAGAAAAAAGAGAGGTGGAATATTGCATGGGGTTTTGAAGTTCATGAAAATCACAGCGAAAGAAAAACTTGGTTGCAGTCGTACCGTAGCATTCTCCGACTTGACCACCCCCTGTGTATCCGGGATGACAGGCACATCCATAGCTTCCAGTCTGTGTTGCGCATGAGCAGGTAGCCTGTGCATCACAACAACTATGCCCCGCGGAGCACACCGAGTCACACAGAGCAGAGCTTATATTGTGGTCCCACGATGCAATGACTTCTTCTGCTAAACAGAAAGCCAAACCAAGAGAAACTGATGAGTATGTGAACATTTTAACGGTTCGATCTATAAAAAGTGTAATATATTGATTTCAAACGATGTAACAAGGAGCTGATATTTCTCTCGGATGATGAGATGCCTAATCTAACAAGAAATACATTCACAATTTTAAGAAACTGCAAGGAAGTGCATGAGATTCCACATTCTCCAAAAGACAAAAAGTTCTTGATCAGTGGTTTTTGTCAAATTCACCAATCCCTGTTCTGATCACCCCGGTCTTACCTCCTATCTCCGCGGTCGCCAGTCTCTGAACATCGTCCAAAAGATGCAAATGAAAGATGTGGTCCTCGGTCGGATTGGAAGCAATTTTGTTCATCTGATCCAAGCTGACTCCACTTCCTAAAGCGATGACGAAGATGGTGACACCGCTGGCCTTCAAAGACGAAGCCACGCGGTTCAAACTCTGATCGTTGGTAGCTTGGCTATTCGTCAGTAGAAAAACCAACCTGAAGTAACCATGTCGGATGAAAGAGATAAGAAAACATACAGAATACACCCTTTTTCAACAGAATGAACAAGGTGGAATATTCTTTAAGGTTTGAGGTGACACCTTGTGATGAAGCCTCTAATTAGGTTTGTGATGGTTCTGAACAGAACCGGAACTAAATGTTTCGATTAGTATCGTCCGATAGTCTAAAGAAGAAAAATTTAATTCGAATTGTCAAAGGGTATATTTTCTTGAATGCAGACCTGACTGTTGTGTGACAAAGTTCTCGCTCTGGGTTAGCAAAATAAATGATAAACCCTGACATCCCTTTCGTGGAAAAGGGAATTATGAGCCTCATCCCCACCAGAGGTTACATGTTACAACCTCAAGCTTTTTGTCATGATCTTACTTTGGTATTGAATCTCTTGACTGCTCCAAGGTAAGCTGAGCACCAAGAAGTCCCCCGTGTCCTACTGTGCATGTCTTCCCCTCTCTGTGACGAATTGCTCGGAAGTCACTCCCAAACAGGGTGCATTTATTCTTCCCGACTGGAGACGTGATGTAGTCCACGTCAACGTAGATCTGGTAGCAACCGGAGTACGTGACAACGGCAACCCGGCAGTACTCGGCTGACACGGGGAAGATCATGGAGACTTCCCTCACGAATTGCACCTCGCAGTCGAATTTATTAGAACCGACACTACTCGAGGAGTCGAGGACGAAGACGATCTCGGCGGGCTTGTCCCGGAACCTCTCCAAGACTTGTAAGAATTTCCCGCTGGCGACTTCAACCTCCGTTCGGTTCCCTTCGGTATCTGTCAAAGACTGACGGAGACATACTGGGTATACTTGGGCCATGACAACACCCAGCCAAGACAAAGCTATGGCAGTACAAACTAACATAGTACATTTCATTTTGGCCATGAATTGTCTACTTAATATGAGTTGAGTTACCAGTGAATAGTCCAGCTTTACGGTCACCTTATTTTCACCTCTGGATTACCAAATGATCACCGCTACATTGATTTGCTTTCACAGTGACGATATGCCATGTATTAGGCAACACTCATGCATTCATTCGTTCTTCAAACGAAAGAAACAGTGACAATTCGCTGGTGCTATTGAGCAAAAGGACAATTATTATTTGGCAATACTTATGGTTATGCAGGGAAACGGTTTCTTGGCACAAACACGAGCAGGAACTTCCTGCCCTATGGCCTACAGCAGGTTTGTTGTTCCAAACATAACCCACTTCAAATTTGAACTCAGCAAGCTCAAGGACACACTGACACAGTCTTCCTTGGGTACACCACATTACACTGTATATTAAACCTTAAAAAGCAGGACTCAAACAAGTAAGTGATCAACATTTACAACTTCAGTTTGCACTGAGGATAATATTTATTGAGTTTCTAATTTCCAAGAAAGTAATGAACGTCCTCCTGGCAAAAAAAAAAATGTTTACTCCAGCAAGCAAAACAGATAGTTATTGAAAGTGGACAGTGTTTGTGTTTATACGCGTGATTGTGGATAGACATTGACCAAACTACCATTTGCAGTACACAACAAACAAAATCATGAGAGACAAATGTTTCCTGTAAGTAAACTATAATTATAGATCAAAGACAATTCGAGAGATAAGATTCACGGTATTTATTTTATTCACTAAAGCATAATGAACGCGACTTTTTGATTATTATAATTAGTTCTTCCGAGTACGCCGTGTAATAAACTTGCTGTTGGGGGGTCGGCTCTGAAAAGAACCGGTTGCATATTCTTGAACTTCTTCATTTTCCATTGGCTTATTCACAATCACTAATGAATCCTCATATTGGCTTAAGTTTTTAAGATTTAAGCCCACATGTGAACACTGGTTAAGCTTTACAATTTATTGTATTATATAGAGCTGACGCTGTACACGAACAAGGTTCCCTAGACGACTCTCTTGTCTACATGCATTCACGTTCTCTACTCCCAAACGGATTGAAGCCATCTGTGCACGTCAATCTATAACTACAAATCAAACGAATTGGGGTAACAAAAGTGCGCCACAAGTCTTTTTCCCTTCATGTTTTTTGTTTGTTTTTGTTTAAGACGTGATTGTAATGTATCATACGACTTCACGTCTGTTAACGTTAGAATGACTACAATCATGAGGTTGTGGTCGAAAGAAATTGTTACCATAGTATTGACGCAGCGTTTGGTAACACTTTTAAGACCTGTATTGCATATTGATCAATGCCGTGTAATTGTATTCAACAAATTTGACTTTGCTGTCAACATACTGAAAAAATTACTTTGATTACAGTAGACAACAGTGTAAACTATTATGAAAACAGTTGGAGTAATCCAAAACAATTGTGAATAATTATAAAGCAGGAAATAATATACACAAAATACTAAAGCAACGGGTTACAATACAAAACAAGACAGGCGCAAAAGCAAGAGCAATCTGATCAACGAAACATAACGTAGTCTTGCTATAATATAAATATAGCCGTATACTCATTTCATAACTGGACTGTATTGATAGATGACTGAATATGGGCCATGGTTTCATGTCACACTATACATAGCTTTGACTCTTCCCCTCCCTTTGTTTAGCTTGACTGGCCATCGTCAATATTTAACTCTTGTTGGTGATGTTTTTTATTCGTTACATCTGATAAAGTAGTTTTTGCTACGAAAGCTTATACAGTTTTAAGTTAGTTATTTAAGTGCTACAATTATTTTTCTTTTTTGATTATTGCCTGACTAATACGGCTGCCCACCACTTATCATTTCATAACTGAGATTCGATCTGTAGATATAGGCCTAATTAGTTGTTGCTTCTGTTGTACTTCAGTGTATGATACACAACCCCTTCCACAACAATTGTTACGTCACACCACAGTTGCTTCTGCTTTGATTTCCCCCCAAAGGATCCCTTTAAGGTAGTTTTTGACGATCGTAAAACGTGTCTTGCGTCGGAACGCATAAGGCCAAGACCTAAGAATGTCGAAACAACTTTACGGTGATCTGTTTCCACTTTGCTCAGCAGTAATTTTTACATTATTTTATTGTATTTCTATGCCTTTTCTTCTCTAAGTAAACACCACGTAGTCCAGTAGCCATCAATAGCGATGTCAGTGGGAAAAAACTTGTCCATCCACGTGGATTTCGAACAAGGCACATTCGGCTACTTATCGACATTGCCGTGTCTACTGCAAACCTGAAATAGATTAAAATAAAGTTAATGTGAGGAGCACCTTCTTATTTCACGACTCTTTTTGAATCAAGATGAGGTACCGGAGTACTGCAATGGAACTACTTGTAAGGAGTTTGCTTCCTGTTTCATTACTTTCTTTGAAACAAGATCATGTACTGCAATAATACTGCTACCTCAAGGCCATGAAAGGTACCGGAAGGGCTAATAACTAGTTCTTAAAGTGTAAAACAGATTTTTCTTTGATTGAAAACCCCAAAGCTTTTATTCAATTGTAAGGTGAATTATGGTTGTCTGATGTTATCGCATAGCTCAGTGGTTCCTTTCGCTGTTTTTTCAACTATCATGTACACCGGTTCTATTCCCACGAAGAAGCAGAGCCTTGCAAGTGACTTGAGCTTTCACTCCATACCTGTTTACATGGATTCTCCCCCATTTAGGGGTTTTCCTGCTGCATCTAAGGGCCTTGTCACACAGGGCAATTTTTACTGGCAACTTAGAGGCAATCAACTGCACTGCTTGCAAAAGGAACACTTTGGTAGCACAGGAGTTATTTTTCTGGTGATGTCTCACAATCCTCAAGAAAATGATGGGAAAATTGAAACATGAATGCCTTTTCTTCTTGGAGATTGCCTGGAACTGGTTGCCTGTAAATTGCTCCATGTGACACGGCCCTTATACTGACATTTACTTCATTGTCCGTACCTCACAAAACACACCTTCTGGTGATTATTGAACGCTTGAATTGGACATTATTTGGGATGCATAATACTATCCGGTACCAATAGAAAAAATCGAAAGATATGCTTCGAAATTATGAGCAGAATTTACACAACTAACCTTTGACGGACACAGTAAATTCACACCTCTGAGTATTACCAGCTTGGTCCTCTGCGATATACCAAATACTCTCAGGTAGACCCAAGAAGAATTTGGATCCGGATGGACGGTTGAAGATGACCGAGAAGTCATGCCCGGAGTTATCCTGGAACACTGGCTCTTCCCAGTGGACAGCAGCAAAACTGACCCCAGTCTCCGCCTCAATTGCGCCAGGACAACTGACTATTTGTGGTGGCTCCTCATCTAGAAAGTTATGGTAATATTTCAAAAGAATAATTTGTAATTGCTTTGTATGTTTCTATAGTTCTTTTGCGGAGTGGGTTTATAGAAGATGATTACGGAGGCAAAGTTACCTGTCACTTTAATGCTGAAAGTGCATGTGCTTTGGAGTCCAGCTTCATCACGTGCTGTGTAGGTGATGACCGTTACTTCATCCAGGTAGAACCGCAGCTGCGTAGCGGACGGTGACGCCTCCAGGACCGGCTCTCCGTCATTGTCTCGTGCCTCTGGTTGGTCCCAGTTTGCAGGGTTGGTTGCAAAGTTCTGGTGCAGATCGGTCGGGAGGGAAATGTCACCGGAACAGGTGATGAATTCTGGAGGCTCAATATCTGATGGTGGAGTAGTAAACATTTTAAATGTAAAACTGAAGTGTAAAACCGAAAATGAGCAATGAGGAAACTGAATGTCCTTTTTCTCACCGATGCATGTGTTTTGCACTGATTGGTCTGACCATGTACCATCTGCCTGACACGTTCTAGAACTAACTCCTCTTAACTGGAAACCACAGCCGCAGTCGTAGAAACATTGAGATTTGTAGTCCAACTGGCGTTCAATACAATCTGGTGGTACGATCGTCATATGCATTTCAACGACCAGGATGGGGCAGGTCTCGGCTAGAAGAAAATCATAAAGAAACCGTCGAGTAAACTTTACCTTAGCTGTAAGCTTTGAGGCTGCCATTTATGATATAATGATCTACCAACCGTGTACTCTTCGAAAATGTGGTGATGTAATATCTCAATGTTGCATGATACCATGCACAGTGGATTCGAATGTTTGACTTACGAACACATTTATTTTCCACTGTTGAATTGGACCACTGCCCGTCTGCCTGACACGTTCTAGGGTTGACTCCTTGTAGCTTGAATCCATCTCCACATTCGTAATAACAGTCCGAGGTATAATCTGATGCTGTATTCTCACAACTTTTTGGTTGGATCGTCATGTTCTTTCCAGCAACCAGGATGGGACATGTCTTGGCTGAAAAGGGTAGAAAAGGCAAGAAGAATGTGTAAGGAAAACCCAAGTCATCACGGTCAGACATTTGGACAAAACACATTGTCATTATTCGCAGATGCAGTGAAATGGTTTTCTTACGTGCACAAGAGCCTCCTGTCTTAGGGTTGCCTTCATGACCAGGCAGGCACTCACAGGTATCCCGAGAAGTACTGCCCTCTGCTGCTGTAGTTGTTGAATCCGGACACGATGTACAGGGTTGGTTGCCATATTCAGGTTTGTAAGTGCCTCTTGGGCAGGCTGAAAGGGAGAAAACAAGAGAGTTGGGAAATATTGGAACATAATTTTACGTTTACGTCACTGAAAAGTGAAACTGAACACCTCTGTTGTCGTCATACCTTCGCATTCTCCGACTTGACCACCCCCTGTGTATCCGGGATGACAGGCACATCCATAGCTTCCAGTCTGTGTTGCGCATGAGCAGGTAGCCTGTGCATTACAACAACTATGCCCCTGGGAGCACAACGAGTCACACAGAGCAGAGCTTATATTGTGGTCCCACGATGCAATGACTTCTTCTGCTAAACAGAAAGCCAATACAAGAGAAACTGATGAGTATGTGAACATTTTAACAGTTCGATCTATAAAAAACGTAATATCTTGATTTCAAACGATGGAACAGAGAGCTGATATTTCTCTCAGATGATGAGATGCTTAATCTAACAAGAAATACTTTCACAATTTCAAGAAACTGAAAGGAAGTGCATCGGTATTTACACATCCTCCTAAAGACAAAAAGTACTTGCTCGGTGGTTTTTGTCAACAAATTCGCCAATTCCTGTTCTGGTCACCCCAGCTTCTTACCTCCTATCTCCGCGGTCGCCAGTCTTTGAACATCGTCCAAAAGATGCAAATGAAAGATGCGGTCCTCGGTCGGATTGGAAGCAATTTTGTTCATCTGCTCCAAGCTGACTCCACTTCCTAGAGCGATGACGAAGATGGTGACACCGCTGGCCTTCAAAGACGAAGCCACGCGGTTCAAACTCTGATCGTTGGTAGCTTGGCTATTCGTTAGTAGAAAAACCAACCTGAAGTAGCCATATCGGATGAAAGAGATTTAAAAAAAAAACATACAGAATACACTTTTTCCAAAAGAATCAACAAAGTAGAATATTCTTTAAGGGTCGGCGGTGAAACCCTGTGATAACGTCTCCTATGGGATGTGGTGGCTCTGATCAGAAGCGGTGGTGTAACTCCAAGTTACGATTAGTACGCTCGATGTCTTATGAAGAAAAATGGAATACGAGTTTTCAAAGAGGCTTTTTTCCTGAAAGCATACCCGAAATGACAAAGTTCTCGTTCTAGTTTTAATGCAAGAAAATATTGATAAACCCTGACATCCGTTTTGTGGAAAAGGTAAGGAATTATGTGAAGCATCAGATGTGCTCTTGGAACGAGCCTCATCCCCCACCAGAGGTTGCATGTTATCAACCTCAAGCTTTTTGTCATGATCTTACTTTGGTATTGAATCTCTTGACTGCTCCAAGGTAAGCTGAGCACCAAGAAGTCCCCCGTGTCCTACTGTGCATGTCTTCCCCTCTCTGTGACGAATTGCTCGGAAGTCACTCCCAAACAGGGTGCATTTATTCTTCCCGATTGGAGACGTGATGTAGTCCACGTCAACGTAGATCTGGTAGCAACCGGAGTACGTGACAACGGCAACCCGGCAGTACTCGGCTGACACGGGGAAGATCATGGAGACTTCTCTCACGAATCGCACCTCGCGGTCGAATTTATCCGAACCGACTCTATCCGAAGAGTCGAGGACGAAGACGATCTCGGCAGGCTTGTCCCGGAACCTCTCCAAGACTTGTAAGAACTTCCCGCTGGCGACTTCAATCTCCGTTCGGTTCCCTTCGGTATCTGTCAAAGACTGACGGAGACATACTGGGTATACTTGGGCCATGACAACACCCAGCCAAGACAAAGCTATGGCAGTACAAACTAACATAGTACATTTCTGTTTGGTCATGAGTTACACTTCAGTTTGGTCATGAGCTACCAGTCAATAGTCCATCTTACGGTAATTTGATCTTCGGCTCTGAAACACTAAATGATCACCGATACATTGATTTGCTTTCACAGTGACGATATGCCATGTATTTGGCAACACTCGTTCATTCATTTAACTTCAAAAGAACAAAGAAATGTTGACTTCACTGATGGCTATTAAGTTAATTGAGATATTATTCGGCAGTACTTATGATCTCTCGGGGCAAAATGTTTTATTGGCACAAGAACAAGCTGAATCTTTATGCCCTAAGGCCTACAGCAAGTTTATTGTTTAAGACATAACCCATTTTTATGTTTCAACTCACTCAGCTTTACACTGTAATTAAACTTTTGAAAATAGGAGTCACACAAGAAAAGTGATCAATATTTACACGTTTAGTTAGCACTAAGGAAATATTTATTGAGTGTCTAATTTCTAAGACAGTAATGATCGTTCTTCTGATAAAAATGTTACTTCTTCGATAATTTGAAAATTTGAACTCATGAAGCAATATTGAAAGTGGACATGTTTATGTTTACGGGTGAATCTGGTAAAGACATTGACCAAACCACCATTCACAGTACACAACAAATAAAGTAATAAAGGACAACCTTTTTTTGTGAGTATATAATTGTAGATCAAAGACAATTCGAGAGATATGATTTATTTATTTATTTTTGTCTGATACTGAAGCAGCATTAAAGCAACTTTTCTGCTATAAACTAGGTCTTTCGAGAACACCATGTAGTAAATTCTTTCGTGGGGTATTTCGAGTACGGCTCTGAAAAGAGCTGGCTGCTTATTATTTCCATTAGCTTATTCATAATAAATAATGCGTCCTCATTTGGGCTCAAGATTTGAGATTTACGCTAATTGTAACACTGGATTGTATTATAGAACCGGCCCTCAAAAAGCAGCCATTTTTTCTTTCTTTTTTTCCTTCAAACTAATCTAACTTTAGCAAGGATTTAAAGGCAACATAGTCTGACCCAATTTTGGTACAATGAGAATCAGTATCCATTATTACTACACAGCACAGGGAGTATGACAAAGACAGTGCTAGTAACTATGACGAATGTGTTTCTGTGGGGCTTGGGTGATTATCAAATAGCTTATTTTTGTGACATTTGCCATCCTCCAGTCCTGAAAAAGGGCCATTAAGGACAGTGGCTATGATCACCTGAGGGTTTTTGTTTACCTATATTCGTGATTTGGATAAAGTTTGTAAGTCAAGACCTATAGCTATATCATAACAGTTTACAATTGAGTGTCACAAAATGTTTAGGAATGTCTGTCAAAAAAGAGTGCGTTCAGATTCCTTTTCTTTTACACCTTTCTTTAAAAACAAAATTCGCCTACCTGTAGCTTGAAGTCAACTGTGTCATCAAGTGATGGTATGTCGTGGGTTTGTTGCCGTGGTTGATGTCCCGCTGGTGGGTCCGCCTGACGGCAAGACACTTCAACATTCTCCGAGGTACAGCCCATGTCCACTTGGCACAATCCTGGAATCATCTGGCTAAGCATTTGGAAGTTATTGAGGAAGTCCTCTTTGATTTCAGTGTTGTTTGCCTGGCAATCCCCCGTGTAATAATTGAACTCCACTCCATCTTCACCACTGGGAACTCGTAGTTCTTTTAATTAAACAAAGTTGTCAATTATGTGTAAAATCAATCAAGAATATTAATAAATTATTAACCTCGTAGTAAAAATCAAAATCATAGAAAGCACTTTTGTACCGAGAAATGTTGACATTTAACTATTTATTTAAATTTGATAACTTGTTCCTCTCCTAACTACCAATTTTGCGTGACTTGTCTCAGTTTACAAGACAAGGATCTGTCCCGAAATGATATTTCCGCTTCATAGTAAAACAAAATTCAGAAAAATTAATTATTTTGTTTTACTTAACAACCTAAATGCATCTACATGTGTATAATATTATTATAAAGTAGCCTTAAGTCAAACAAAACAATATCTGTGTTATATTCTAAGCACTGTTTTTGTATGTTTTTCATATTTAAAGACTGCTTTGGTTTTTTTTCTCTTTCGAGAAAATGTGTTCTGAATGAAATTAAGTGTTCTTCTTATGCAGTATCCTGTTTAATTGTTGACTATTTTTCACTTGTTACGCGAGTCAAGTTTTTTTCGGCACGCGAGTCACGTTGTATTTCATGAATTTTCAGAAATATTGAAACATTTTATTTTTTCATTTTTTTATGGTGCAAGTGAGTGCATCTCCTGAACTGAAAAATAAAGTTAACTCGAATTTAAATGTTTCGCTAATTGGCTACGAATTGGCAAGTGCAACAGGGATGCATTATTTTGGGGGCGTCACGCAAGTCACATTATCTGAACTCATATCAGAAGATGATGCCAATTGTTTGTATTTATTTTTAATAATAAGTCTTATCTCATAGCTAAAAAAAAAACCGAGTTAACTAAGAGCAAAGTGTAATATTTTGGAGAAGAGGGCAGAACAAAGTTGAAAATCTAGTGGGATCGTCACGCGAGTCACAATGGAATGGCTGATATTTTGAATATTACCAGTGCAGTCAGGCCAGGGCATTCTGAAGCTGGCTGGGTTGAGGCTTAGAGGACTAGGTCCCCAAGTCGCTGTTTCACTCCCAGGAAGGGTTCTGCAATAGTACAATTCCTCGGGGTCTCTGTTGAAGTCAAAGTTGATGTTGCAAGAGACTTGACAGAATAGGCCCCCTAACCAAGTCTCGCAGGCCAGGGCACCATTTCGTGGCGGAGGGTGAAAGGGGCACCTACATTCTAAAACAAAATGTTGAAGACAAATGTAGTCTACTTCAGGATGTCATTTCTTTCATTTGAAATCATTATAAAGGTGAAGACACGAGGTTCTTCCTCGTTCTACCTGCGCGGGTGACAACAGCCAACAAATGCTCCTTTCATTGATTGTTTTTAATGGCATAAGCGTCAGTTGTGTTATGAATAAATTAGGTAGGTCTTTAGCTGCACAACAAAATAAACACTGGGGAAGACTTGGATTTGCCTCTACAACAAATACAAATATTAAGGTTCAATAAGGATGATGTAATTGTCTGTGACATATTGCTTCAACGAGACGAAATTGGCTTGTGCTGACCGGGTGGAAGTATGGACGGAGGAAGCAATTCATGGCTATTGTAGAACACGGGATATAACAATGGTTTATGGACCTTCTCTAACATGTTTTTCCGGCTTCATCACACCAGTCATGCTCATGATCTCAACAACTCAGATGTCATGCTGCCAAGCTTTGCATCTTTCTGTCATGCAATACAACTTTAATGACACTTGCTTACGTTTGACGGACACAGTGAACTCACAGCTCACAGTATTTTCAGCCGCATCTGTTGCTGTATACCAGACTTTTTCAGGCAAACCCCAGGAGAATGTTGATCCAGATGGACGGTTGAAAATGACCGTTAAGTCCTGCCCAGAGTTATCCTTAAACACTGTTTCATTCCAGAAAACTGCCACTGAATGGTTGCTACTCTCCACTTCAACATCATCAGGGCAGCTGATAACTTGTGGTGGCTCTTCATCTGTGGTTGAAAAAAGGTTGTAACAGTCAGTGAATATTTATTGTTGTTAATGGGAAGCTTGAACCTAACGCAGTAAAACAAACTCGATTAAAACATTTGGCATTAATGAAACTTGTCTTCAGGCTGGCTAATTTTTTTTCCTCTCAATATTTTGTTTGTTTTTCTTTCTTCGTCTTCTTCTTATTTTTTAATACATTTTTTTTCCAATCTCGGATTGCAATATTGCCTGATATGAATTCAGTGTGTGTTTAACTTAGTAACAAGTATTAATTCCCAAATGAGAATTTAAATGAAACCGTGAAAGCGTCAAACAAGAGCCAGTCTTAAAATAACAGAAGCAGTACATGCATTTCGAGCTTCTTCAAGAAATTGTCGGAGGCATCTTTTTGCTACCATCTTTGTTTTTTTTTCTCATTCAAATCACTACAAGACCAAATAAGATTAATTTCGTTTTGCTGTGATTAGAGTCAGTATTCATTATCATTTTATGACACTTTGTTGTTTGTACCTATAACTGTAATGCTAAAAGTGCATGTGCTTTCGAGTCCAGCTTCATCACGTGCTGTGTAGGTGATGACCGTTACTTCATCCAGGTAGAACCGCGGCTGCGTAGTGGACGGTGACGCCTCGATGACCGGCTCTCCATCATTGTCTCGTGCCTCCGGTTGGTCCCAGTTTGCAGGGTTGGTTGCGAATTTCTGGTGCAGATCGGTCGGGAGAGAAATGTCACCGGGACAAGAGATGAACTCTGGAGGCTCAATATCTGTTGGTGGAGTAAAACATTTCACAATAAAAGAAATGCAAAAAATAAAACGAATAATGAGAAAACAGACTGCTCTACCACACATGCATCTGTTTTGCACTGATCGATCTGACCATGTACCATCTGTCTGACATGTTCTAGAAAGATCGACTCCTTGACTGGAAACCACAGCGGTATTCGTAGAAACATTTAGATTTGTAGTCTAACTGGCGCCCCATACAGTCAGCTGCTATGCTCCTCATATGCATTTTAACGGCCAGGACGCAGAAGGCCTTGGCTATAAGAAAATTATAAGCCACTTGTTAAAGAACACGTGGTGGATTTTCTAAACCATTTTTTCCTAGCTTTGAATTTTTGTGCTATTGTAATTTTCCACCTGACTATATTAACCAACTGTGGTGACTTACTGGGGCTGGTAGCCAGGGCCGTTGAGAGGGGAGGGACCCTCTTTCAAACATTCAAAGTTGCATTGCACTTGAAAAATGTGATAATCGTTATCTCTTTAACTTACCAACACATTTATTATTCACTGTTGAATTGGACCACTGCCCGTCTGCCTGACAGACTCTAGGATTGATTCCTCGTAGCTTGAATCCATCTCCACATTCATAGGAACAGACCGATGCGTACTCCAGTGCCGTTTTCTCACAGCTTCTTGGTTGGATCGTCATGTTCTTTCCTGCAAGCAGGATGGGACATCTCTTGGCTGAGAAGAGAAGAAAAGGCAAGACGAATGAGCAAGGAAAAACCAAAGTGAACAGGAAGTCCAGGCTCTGTGGCTCCCTTTTTCAACATGTGATGTCAGGGAGTTGCTGTTCGTGAGTTTTCTAGTAATATAGTGCTTACTCCAGCTACGGTAATTTGAACTACACGTCTGGAGTAATGCCTCTGTTTGGTTTGCCGTCATTGATGTGCCTTCACAGTTCAGAGTGACCAACTGACATGTATTGGGTAATGCTTGTGCATATTTCAACTTTAAGAAGGATCGAACCATCAAATTGAAGGAAATCGAACAAAGAAGATCGCCCACCCACTATTGTAAGCACTGCGTATATGCTTAAAACACATCCGTAAGGGGCATAACCAATGAGTGTGTTTTTTTCAGTCCCGGTGCAAATAGATGATTTGAAATACAATTCTGTTCAGAAACGTTTTTGAAATGATATTCCTCCTACATTTGAGCTTACTGCGATTAATATTTTCTAACTTATTTGAATCTTTGGACAAGGTTACCATTGCATCTACCATCCATGGTAGACCACTGTCCGCTACTCTGTGCCTCGTTCAGGTTGCACTGTGTCTGTAAGCTCCCATCCGGCTCGTAGCCCTCGCTGCACGTCAGGTTACACACTGTTCCAATACTCCTGTCCATTGTGTCGCATGTCAGTTGCCCGTTGCTTGGCTGTGGCAATACCTCACATGTTATACCTGGGTGGAAGAATGAGGATTTGGTTTCTTCGGATCATACTGGGTCCAAATTAACAGTACTGCTTTACCACAGATGTGTGAGCTTACGGCGCTCTGTAAAGCGTTTGATTCTATGGGGCGTAAACACAGAATTCCGCAGTAAGAACCGCCATTAAATTAGACCATGCCGCAGCAGCTTGTTTTAATTACATTAATTAAGAGTTGTAAAGGTAAATAGAAAAACACATAATAGATGTGTGTTTCTTTGTATATCAGAGTCAATGCTCATTTTCAGTGTTCCAAAGAAAAGTTTAGTATTATCCCCCTTCGAGGGAATTTTCAGATGGAAGTGATTCTCTTGAGATTTGACACTCTCAGACAATTTGTAACCAGAGACAAACCACTCTTTTTCTGTGCTGTCATAAAAAAATGAATACATTTTTAACTCACGGGTGCATTTAAGAGGATCAGCGGACCACTGCCCTGTGGCCAGACATTGCACATCCGCAGTACCTTGTTGAGCTCGGTGGTTCTCCTTACACTGCAGATGGCACTCCACACTGAAGTGATTGCCGCAGTTGGGTGGGATGACCAAGACGCCAGACGCCTCGCTGAAGGTCAGTTTATCACATGTTATAGCTGTGTCAAAGGTCAGAATGGTATCAGTTTACGTTACACGAAAGCCAGTTGGGCTTGGGGCAAGAACAAGCAGGAGATTCGTGTGAGGGCTCGTGAGTGTTTGGAACACCAAATGACAATATCGACCTGATTATAAACTAAAAGAATTACCGTTGCGCATCCAATTATTATTATTTATTGTTTTATTTGTTTTGTTCTTTGGTAGATGCCCCACTTCATTAGGAGTTTAGTTTATCAATAAAAACCACTGCAGGCATCTTTTCCCCCATTGAGCCGTGTAAAAATTCTGCCCGCAGGGGGTCCATGCTTAATTTCTGAGTCTTTTAACATGTGACGTCACATGCAATATGCTGTAAATGGTACAAACAACATTCAGTGTAGGTATGTTGGTTGATAGATAAGGCTGTTTTCTTACGTGTGCAAGAGCCTCCTGTCTTAGGGTTGCCTTCATGACCAGACAGGCACTCACAGGCATCCCGAGAAGTACTGCCCTCTGCTGCTGTAGTTGATGAATCCGGACACAATGTACAGGGTTGGTCGCCATATTCAGGTTTGTAAGAGCCTCTTGGGCAAGCTGTAGGAAAGAAAACAAGAGAGTTGGGGAAATATTGGAACATAATTTTACGTTTACGTCCCAGCAAAGGGAACAGTAATTGAACAACTCTGTTGTCGTCATACCTTCGCATTCTCCGACCTTACCACCTCCTCTGTATCCGGGATGACAGGCACATCCATAGCTTCCAGTCCGTGTTGCGCATGAGCAGGTAGCCTGTACATCACAACAACTATGCCTCGCGGAGCACACAGTGTTACATAAGAGCGGGCTTACATTACGGTCCCATGACGCCCTGTCACTTTCATCTACAAAAAGACAAGAAATCACCAACAAGCTGGTAAAGCGATTAACTTGAACAAGTTACCAATGTTCAAGCAATAATTGTGGTATAATCTACAGGGATTCAAAATTCCTCACTTATAAGAAGTTGGTTTTCCGAAATTCAAATCAGGTTGTCCAAAAGACACATCTATAGGGTTAACGTGATGTGAATGATGATCCATAAGAGATGCAGTAATGGGAAAGTCTGGTCGTTTTAGTAAGCACTGATTGATGCTGTGAAGTTGTAACAGATCTTAAGCCATGTCCGAATTAGCGGCTTCAGCTACGGCTACGGCTGGATCTCCGCGTCATCATGTGTTGAAGTATAGGACGTCCTTAGCAACAACCCTTAGCAACAGTCACTGGACTAGGGCGCCCTCTCACACAGGTCAGAGGAAGGTGGTTGCTCATTGGCTAATCCCATACGCTATTTACGTGCATCTTATGTCGTTGCTTTACCTCTAAAATGGCGGCCGAATGACGTGTTAACACGTATGTATCAGGATTAGTTCTTTTTTTGGATCAATCGCCTCCACGTTAGTTTAATAACCTGTCCACATAAACTATAGATTTTGGACACACAGAACCTTACTGCAAAGCTAATGGCCGTGGGACATCTCATTACCGTTTTTTTACTGACAGGAGAATAATCCAACGGGCTCTTGAGCCACTTTTTTAAAAGATTGATGGCGTGGTTTATCTCTTATTACCTTGGGGCATCTCTCAAGGGAGTGACTTTTAAAAACTAACATGAGAATAAGCCACCACCTCTTGATAAATGACGTGGTTCACCCTTAATTACCTTGTCTTTCTAAACTATTTAGAAGCTCAAATCTGATAGTGTTAGTCTTAGCCTGCTCCTTGCCCTTACCTCCTTTTAATTTTGTAGCAAGGTTCTCGACGTCAGTCAGTTGATCGAGTAGGAACCTGTAGTCGTCAGTCGGAGTGGAGGCAATAGCATCCAACTCTATTACACTGATGCCATCACCCAGCCCGACAGTGAAGATAATGATACCGCTGTCTTTCATGGTTTGGGCAACTCTGAGTGGACTCCCACCTTCATCTGACCGACCGGCAGTCAAGAGGAAAACAATCCTAGGGGAAAAATAGTAAACATTTTAACAACCGTCTCGTTTTTAAATGTTTTCTTTCCTTCGTTTTTCTGTCGATGTAATTTTAAGACTTTATACTGCAGGGCCTTGTTACAAGGGACATGATTCCAGACAATTTTGGAGGCAACTGAACTAATTTCGTTGTTTCGTCTGCGAGAAAACGGTAAAAATACATTCAGTATTTGTGTACGAATTCCTATAGGCAGAGATTTCGTCTCACTGAGACGAAAACTAATTTTGGATCTTGTTTCATTTATTAATTAAAAATGATAACACTTCAGGCAGAAATATTTCAATGAATGTTTTCTACCACCATTATCTGTATACCATGTAAGGTATGTGTACATCTGTGAACATTTTGGGTTTTCCTCTTGCTAATGTTGACCTGGGGCTTTGAAATGTGTTTTCAAATGTTCACATTTCTTCACTAAATCAGGCTACAGATTACTGGTTGGGCTGATTAAAAAAAAGGAAAAGCTGTGCGAAGAAAGGAAGCATTTTCGAATCTTACCTTGGTGCTGATGGCCGTGATTGGGCAAGGATTTCCTGTGCGCGTCGTAGACCCAAAATGGTGCATCTATACCCTTCTCTGTAAAATACAAGTGGTAGATCATTACCCAGAAAGGTGCATTTATTCTTCCCCGCAGGAGACGTGATGTAGTCGATATCTGTGTAGACTTTATTGCAGCTGGAGTAAGTGACAACGGCAACCCGAGAGTGTTCTTCTGACACGCTGAACAGCTTGCAGAAGTGCCTGATGAACTGCACCTCGCAGCCGAAGTAAACTTCACCAACGCTGCCCGAGGAGTCGAGTACGAACACGATGTCGGTTTGTCTGTTTTGGAATTTTTCAAGGACGTGCAAGAACCGCTGGCCAGTGGCGGTGATGGCATCTCGGTCCGCCTCAGTAGCTGTCGCTGTTTTAGGACACTCCGGGTACACTTGTGACCGGACTAAACCACTCAGCCACAACAAAGTTACGACAATGTGGAGTGACGAAGCCGCAGCAATCATTTTGCATGTGCCAACCGCCACAGTGTTGCCGAACAACAAAGGCAAGCAGGACACGCTATGGTTGGACAGCAATAAGAGACTGAAAATGTTAAACCCAACATTTGGCCTAACCGGCACTGCTGAAAGTCACTGGTGTCACACGAGCCACAGAACCAGCAACCAATGACGTTAGGGTAGCACCTTTGATTTGTATACCAATGCCAAGTCTTTACAGTCGTACAAAATAATGAAATATTTTAAACATCTGTAAAAACATTTTTATCCTAACAACGAAACCGAAATGTTCAAACCTTCACCTTTACACATATCGTGACTCTTTCCCCAGCTCCAGTCCAGGGTTTAAAAAAAAACACATTTGGGGGGGGGGGAGTGCTGATCACAATGGCCAACAGTCTGGATAAAGTCGCCTAGGGACTGTTAAAATGTAGCAGTATTTAGGTTTACCAATGAGGTATGCTTTGGGTATCGGGTAAATGTTTCTGTTACTTTGTAATTAAGTTTATTTATTTCAAACGCGTTCGCATCACGCTGAAAACAGGTTGCACAGGGGTTGTACATCCAGAACCCCGTCAAGAGTAAATAGGGGGGAAAGAATAAAAATAAATCTATGGGGTGATGGAAATGCGGATCTTTAACGTTTCTGGTGGAATCTAGGGTACTTGTTTGGTGCCTTTGTGTATTTAAGACTACCCAAGGTACTGGCATATGGGATGGAATGTTTTGTACCCAATACCGTATACCTTGGTGTATTTGGGAGTATCTGGGTGTGTCTGATGGGATAACCCTGGCACGGTATCTTCGGGGATCCTTTGTATCTGGGTTATACCTTGGTGTATTTGGGAGTATCTGGGTGTGTCTGATGGGATAACCTGAGGTACTGGGCACGGTATCTTCGGGGATCCTTTGTATCTGGGTTATACCTTGGTGTATTTGGGAGTTTCTGGGTGTGTCTGATGGGATAACCCTGGCACGGTATCTTCGGGGATCCTTTGTATCTGGGTTATACCTTGGTGTATTTGGGAGTATCGGGGTGTGTCTGATGGGATAACCCGAGGTACTGGGCACGGTATCTTCGGGGATCCTTTGTATCTGGGTTATACCTTGGTGTATTTGGGAGTATCTGGATGTGTCTGATGGGATAACCCTGGCACGGTATATTCGGGGATCCTTTGTATCTGGGTTATACCTTGGTGTATTTGGAAGTATCGGGGTGTGTCTGATGGGATAACCCGAGGTACTGGGCACGGTATCTTCGGGGATCCTTTGTATCTGGGTTATACCTTGGTGTATTTGGGAGTATCTGGATGTGTCTGATGGGATAGCCCTGGCACGGTATATTCGGGGATCCTTTGTATCTGGGTTATACCTTGGTGTGTTTGGGAGTATCTGGATGTGTCTGATGGGATAGCCCGAGGTACTGGCATATCTCCGGGGATCGTTTTTACCTGGGATATACCTTGGTGTATCGGGGAGTACCCGGTTGTGTCTGTAATGGGTGGTTACTCTGCACACAATTACCGTAAACCCGAGAGACCAATTAATAAACTCCTTCCGCGGCAGTGAAGTTATCCGAGAAGTTCTCTCGATCCACTAAGCGAAATTAGTAGTAGTCCTAACCTCAGGACTTTATAATAAGCAGAACAGTTCTTTTCAGAACCAAGTTCCGCCCCAACCCAACCACCCCCACCCCCACCCCCCACCAAATTCCAAAGTCTACTCCGCGGTAATAGAATAATAACAGGACAAGTTCTCACAAGAACAATCTGCTGTATATAGCAAAGTAGATGTAACCAATGTTGTTACCGCAAACCTAATATATCCCATAAACCCATCTACATAATTGTACAAGGAAGTTTCTGAGTCTATCTGTCACTAATAAACTGGAAAAGACCCCCTCACTTTCAGAGACTCGCTCATTAACAAAACAATCAACATTATTGATATAACTTCGATACAAGTTATTTTATTTTACCTACGTAGCATTTCCTTGTTTACACTCTCAACAAATTGTGTGATACAAAAAAGGGTAGTAATAATAAATGATTCTTGGATAAAGATTAAAAAAAATATTTCACGATAAATTTCCGTGTCAAAATTAACAGATTTACGAACACGCGTAAACATAATATGTCATTTTAACCTTGTATTTTACTTAACCATCACGTCAAACTATGTTATAAAGAAAAGCGTCAAGGTCAAATTCAGTTTCAATAGATAGAGTCCTAATGAGAATTAGAAAAGTTACAAATCTCCAACCTCACGTTAACATTGTGTAAACTGTCATAATTAGTGTTATTGCACACACAGTCAGAGCGAATGTTGAAACATGACGTCATTAGATATCAACAACAAAATGGATCTGTAGTACATTCCAAAGAGGAATTAGTGCGTCAGTCAAAAGGTCAAATTCAGTGCTGTTTTGATTGAATGTCATGAAAAAGATAGGAATGAACTTAAAATAATTCCTGTGCAAAAATGCACACAGCCACAGCGGCATAGCGACCGAGAGGTGTGGGGTGTGACACCCCCACAATGTTTTCCTAAGTCGGCATTTAGAGCCTCGGTCGGCAAATTGAGCACCAAACTTACCTGAATATGGGCTCGGGCTGAACATAAATCCATTCGGCAAGCCTAGAGGTTTGCCAACTGGATTTGCCGAGTGAAAATTTTAGTTTAATCCTTGTCGTGTGAGAAGTCCAACTTTGAATAACCAAATTTAATACTCTCGGCAACGTGCGGAAATCTACACACTGAAAACACTAAAAGCCGTAGAGCGTCCGGGTGCTTCGCCCCGGACCTCCATAAGCTCCAGCAAACTCCAACAGTAGGGGATTTGTCCCGAGTCCAAAGTATTCAACGTTTGAATTTCAAAATTAAACGTCTATTTTCGGCAACTTGACGGTCCCACGTTATTGCTTTTACTTTCATTTGGTAATGACAGTCGGCAAATTTAGGCTTCCACCCCCCCCCCCCCTCAAGTGCCTTCACTACACCACTGAATGCACAGACCCATATAGTATTTGAAATGTGACGTCATTGGATGTGAGTGGATGTTGACAATTTTATTCACACTAGGAGGGTATCAACATAATACAGTGGCATTTTACACCATTTTAACGTAAGGTTAGAGACCTGTAATGAGTGTTTCCACTTTCGCAGGGACTCTATCTTTTTGGAAAATAAGTGCATCACAAAACTGAATTCCATTTTGGAACCCCTCAAGCTGAGTATACTAAATATATATAAAAAGCAAGGCCTCACGACACCATCAATGCGAATGCGGCTTTAACAAATTAAAAAAAAAACAATTACTGTTAAAGGGAAAGTGAATTGCTCTTTTTTGATTAACATACCATCCAATTAAATTGTGAAAATTTCATCAAAATAGGGCGTCGCGTTTTGTGTTTCGTCGTGGATGTTATGCACGTTTATCTACATGCTTATCAAACGGAAATTTGTGAGTCGTCAAATGCTTTATTTCCCCGACTTGTACCGTATTTCAGACAGAAATATTTCTTAGCAGGATTAACTGATATAAACTGTGCAGTCAGGTTGAAACTTATCATTTGTTTTATTTACTATTCTTTATCTTTTTATAGTAAGCAATCCTGCACTTTTTCTTTAATATTCCTTGTCACTAATTAATCAAGTCTGACGCAGTGCTTTTGCTATTCAGAAACACATTAAATTCACGGTAAATTCACAATTCGCTGTATTACCGGCTTGGTCCTCAGCGATATATTGAACATTTTCGAGCAGACCACAAAAGAAATTGAACCCGGACTGAATGTTTGATTTGACCGTCACTTCTTTCCCGGAGTTATCCTGGAAGACTGGCTCTTCCCAATGGACAATTTCCGAACCGCCCCTGGTCTCTTTCTCAATCGGGTTCGGACATCTGATTACCTGTGGTGGCTCTTCATCTAGAATTCAAACACAATTGAATTGTATTATCAATTAAATAAGTACATGAACTTAATACTATTTTATAACTTATTAGAAACCATTCTTTTGATACGGGTCGCTGTAAAACGCTTAGTATAACTTTACGGTTGTCCGCAATTATAGTAAATGTGTTGAGACCACGCTTCTATGTAAATCGCCGTAATTTCCGACTGGAATATTTATTTGAGTGCGGTCTGCAAGGGAATATAAATATACCTCTGACTGTAATGCTGAATGTGCATGTGCTTTCGAGTCCGGCCTCATCACGTGCTGTGTACGTGACCACCGTTACTTCATCCAGGTAGAACCGCTCCTTGCCAGCCGAGGGGGAAGCCTCGATGGTCGGCGTTCCAATATTGTCTCGTGCCTCCGGACTGTCCCATGTCGTTGTGGTAAAGTTTTCATGGAGATTGGTGGGGAGCAACATGTCCTCTGGACAGGTGATAAATTCCGGAGGCTCTAAATCTAAAATACATTTCAGAACGTTAGCGTCACGAAAACTTGTTAATGCAACAATCAACAACATGTTTACCGTTCTATGATAAACACAAATTAGGTGGAGTAGAGTAATTTTAGTCGTATGTTCGAGTATACTTCTACTTTCCTTTTAAAATTAATGCGTTACCTTCCTCAGACACGGTGAATTCACATCGTGCAGTATTACCAGCTTGGTCCTCTGCGATATACCAAACACTCACTGGTCGACCCAAGAAAAACGTAGACCCGGACGGACGATTGAAGATGATCGCGACGTCATGCCCGGAGTTATCTTGGAACACCGGCTCTTCCCAGTGGACAACGGCTAGACGATTGTCGGTCTTTACTGCAAAAGGGTCTGGGCAGCGGATAACTCGAGGTGGTTCCTCGTCTAGAGTTCAAAATGCTGGAAATTACTCAAGTTATTCTGAAGAAGTACTTCGTACTAGCTAGCTCAGGCTAGAAAAAATTGAAGATTTGAAATGCATATCTAAATGGGTGGTTTTCTTTTAAAAGGGGCAGATCGTAAAGACACATTGAGTTACCCTACCCGTTGTTGTGCTTTGTAAATAAAGGGGTTATTGCAGAGAAACTGAGTGTTCTTTAAGAATTTTAATTAGTTTTAAATAAATTTTAATTATCATAGCTGTTGTGTCATCTTGCACTTATAAATGCTGAACAATACTGTATTCACCATTATGGGTCTATGTTAACATACAAAAGTACCGCAAGAAAATACAGCATATTTAGGGATTATTGCTATAGATATGATGCAATTTGTGATGATACCTTTAACTGTAATGCTAAAAGTACAAATGCTCTCGAGTCCAGCTTCATCACGTGCTGTGTAGGTGATGACCGTTCCTTCATCCAGGTAGAACCGCTGCTGCGTAGCGGACGGTGACGCCTCGAGGACCGGCTCTCCGTCATTGTCTCGTGCCTCCGGTTGGTTCCAGTTTGCAGGGTTGGTTGTGAAGTTCTGGTGCAGATCGGTCGGGAGAGAAATGTCACCGGGACAGGTGATGAATTCTGGAGGCTCAATATCTGATGGTGGAGTAAAGAACATTGGAAATGAAATGAACAGTAAGCAGATTGAATAACTGAATTCAAGTGTTGCTCTTTTTCTTACCGGTGCATCTGTTTTGCACTGATTGGTCTGACCATGTACCATCTGCCTGACACGTTCTAGAACGAACTCCTCTTAACTGGAAACCACAGGCGCATTCGTAGGAACATTGAGATGTGTAGTCCAACTGGCGTTCCATACAGTCGGGTGGTACGATCCTCATATGCATTACCGCGACCAAGATGGGACAAGTCTTGGCTGGAAGAAACACAAGAAGTTATTAAATTGTGTCTGGTACCCAGTGCTATTTATTCGATTTGTCACTTAGTCACCAGTGTCTAGCGGTTTAGAATGATGAAGGTCGTGGGTTCGAATCTCATCCGAGATGCCGTTGGCTAAAAATCTAAACCATGCTGTAAAAATCAGTTAATTATAAATTGTTTGCAGTGAGAAACATTGAGTGACATATTGAAAAGTGTCCTTTACTTGCAGTTTAGTTTGTTGCCATTTTGTTTCGAAGTATATTTGTACCATTGCATCTACCAGTCGTAGTAGACCATTCCCCGTCATTCTGTGCCTCGTTCAGGTTGCACCGTATCTGTAAGCTACCTTCCTGCTCGTAGCCCTCGCTGCACGTCAGGTTACACAATGTCCCAATCCCCATGTCCGTGGTGTTACATGACACTTGGTAGCCGTTGCTTGGTGGTAGAAATATACCACATCCCACTGAAAGTAAGCAATGAGTTGAAGCTTTCCGTTTAAACACTTTGCCTTTTCTACACAGGAGAACACAAGGGTCGTTTTGATACACATTTTAACCAAACTTTTAATGAGAAAATCACGGTTTAGGAATCTATGTTTCGTAAATGTATTCTATCTTTTGAAGAAGAACAACTTTTTATGGCCCAATTAAGGATGAAAGATTACATTTGAAAGAAAGATTCTACTTGCAGCAAAATAACCAAACGAATCATTGAAATACGTTTTTTTGGCCAGAAGGACATAAAAAATGATGAAGGTGTAACCCAGGAAACTGGTTCACCAAAAATAAAATGACGGGGATAGCTAAGATGGAAGAATAAAACAGGATCTAAATGATAGAGTCGCGAACTTTCTTTAAAAAAACAAAACAAATTTGAACAAAAGTTTTCTTTTAAAAATAGAACCTGAAAATGTAAATTTAATTCAAAACTTTCCACAAAAAAAAATAAATTCAAGTTAACTTATCTCAACAAATCTCTATATTCTATTAACTAAATTAACTTTGGCGAAACCAAGACCACTAAAAGAAATCTGACTGTTTGTACATATGAAAAAAAAACACATTTGTGAAACCAGCACAGTGCTAAAAGAGAATCACTACAAATTGCATTCCGACATTAACCTGAGAATACAAGGAAAAGCAAAAGAAATGATTAGAGTATCGTACA
This sequence comes from Marthasterias glacialis, assembly GCA_911728455.2. NCBI lineage: Eukaryota > Metazoa > Echinodermata > Asteroidea > Forcipulatida > Asteriidae > Marthasterias > Marthasterias glacialis. The sequence continues at coordinate 8,437,302 of OU452228.1, forward strand.
TGAAAATAAAATAAAATATAAAAGTCACCGATTGTATGATCCTTTAAACCTTAGACACCAGAGCGCTTCCAAGAAATTATAAACACTCTTAGTACATGTACTGCTTAAAGGCAAAGTATACCTTTGGTTTTTGGAACCGTACGTTTGCCTTAATGCTATATAATTGTACATATATACCATAAAACTAACCTGTGTGAATTTCATTTCAAAAGGTGGCAGCGTTTTTGAGATATCGCCAAAAATCTGGAGCGGTTGCGTTCACGCAGAAGAAGTATCCGTCATTGGAATACACATTCTGAGAAGCGTTACGGCCATAACGCTTCTCAGATTCAAGTTTTTGGGGGATAAAAAGTGATATATTTTTCCGTAACTGCAGTACTTCGAAGTGAAAGTTTCTCAAAATGCATTATACTATCCAAAACTGCTGTACTCCTTACCAAGTAAGTTTTTATTGCCAAAAATTTTCAGAGTCATTACCAAACGTATGCAATGCCTTTAAAGAAATACACAAGTAAAGAAAGACGTGAAATTGTTAGCAAACTAGTTAAGAACGATGGGTATATAGATCATAAGTCAAAAAGAAAAAACGAATACACTGTATAAGTATTATGTTTAAAATCCAAAATTCGAAAGTAGAAATTACAAAGGTGAATAAAACTCATGGACGCACTACGAAAACTGTAGTTAAGAAAATAATATGTCATCAGTCTTACTAAACAAAACAAAAAACTTTAGGCTCTCGAACAAAAACCACAAAAGTCTCCAACCTTGGCTCTAAATTCAAACAAACACTAAAACATCAACCAGTCCTGCACTCATCCGTACAAACCGGTAAAACTTTCTAATGCATACTAATGAGGTTGAGGAACCACTGGTCAGAACATTTTATGGCCAGACGGAAGCAAAGATAATGCCCCAGGGCATGAGCTGATTTATGGCCTTCTAGCAGTAAACCTCCCTCCAAGAGTAAAGTTTAGACATTGAGTAATGTAGTGATCACATACCAATTGTGGTTACAAGCGCTCATACTACACTGTGTGTTACTAGCAAGATATCGATAAAATTGATACAACCTTACAAGTACTGGTAAGAACAATTCAAAGACTACACTCAGCTTAAAACTTAGTTAGATCTTAGAACTACCTGTGGTTAGATTTATCAGGGTGCTTGGACCATTAAGACCAAGCATATACATGTGTAAGCAAAGTTACCTCCATAATGCAGAAACTAAAATGGGCATTAACAAGGAAATTTATAAACTAGAAAACTAAATCTTCCTGGAGAAAAGTACAAAAGAAAAATAAATCGATGAGATTACTGGATCCCCTTCAGCATTACTAAAACAATGATGATTTCACTAGCTGTTTAAAAACACGATAAAAGGTATCCTAAACATTCTTGCCAACCATGTTCAAGCTATAAAAAAAACGACATCAATCTTATCAAATTAATACACCAAACAAAACAGTCAAATCTTCTAAAAACTCCTAACTTGGTGTTAAATACACATTTCTCAACCATTGAAACTTTATGAGCCAAAAGTTAATCAAACTAAAAGAAATATGATCCCTTAGTAGTAAAGATCTAAATTCCCCAAGAAAACACACCAGCAGTATATGAGGAAAAGTTATCATCTCTTTATAATTCGCCGAATGGTGTGTGTGTGAGTTTGTTTAGGCATTCAAACCGGGGACTTATAACAAAAGAGGACAATAGGGTCCCCAGTTGGAAAAGGTCCCCAGTTGGAAATCGTGTACAAAACCAATGGGAGCTATTGCTAAAAAGTTATAGTACAAACAAAAGAGGGACAATAGGAGGTCCCCGGTTGGAGGTAAATACACACTTGTGTGTGTGTGTGTGTGGGTGTGTATGTTATTGGATCTCCTCCCTGGATACCGCATCAAACCTCGCCAACTTTACACAAACGAAAGGTGTAATAAAAGGAACTCATAAATAACACGGAGGGGGAAAATAATTAACTGAACGGGAAAAATACAATAAACGAAACGGGTTATAATAAACGGGGCGGGGAAAAACATACGGGACGGGAAAAAATGGATGGGACTGACAATTTAAACAAAAAATGGGCTGGGAAAGAAATGAACGGGATGGGAAAGAATGAAAGGGGCTGAGAAATAATAAAAGGGACTAATAAATAACACGGAGGGGGGAATAATAAACTGAACGAGAAAAATATTTGTATGTCAGCTCCACAAATATTTTAGTCGTGTTTTAACCGTATTTTAAACGTAAATGGCAAATTAAATTACTCAATAAAGAAAAGCTAATGACAGACCACCATGACCCGCGCAAAGCGCGGGTTTCCCGCTAGTACCGCTAGATCTAAATTCCCCAAGAAAACACACCAGCAGTTATACGAGGAAAAGTTATCATACAACTAAAAGCAAAAACAAAACAAAAACTCACCAAAATTATTTGAGCAGCAAACGGAGAAATAATAGCAGTTTATGTCCGGAACTTATACATGTGCTTTCTCTGCTGCCAAACTGCTCACTGACCGCATGGTCTAAAACAACTGAGCTCTATGGTCTAAGACAGTGGCCAGTCAAACCATAAATCAACCGGAGTCAGGGGGCTCATGACAGAATAATGGGTTCTTAAAAGCTTAATGGGAAACACTCTTTAAAAAAAAAAGGTTCTTCCAGTGGAGCTACATTCAAAACAAAAATATTTTCAAACTAAATAAATAATAAGGCTAAGAAATACCTTCCTATACAAAGGCCAGAACAAATGCGATGATGAGAGCTAAATTTGAAATGTACAATTTTAATGAAAGACGCCACAGATCATGTATCCAATATTTTAGAGTGCATTCTGTGATGATTGAAATTCAATGTGCTCTATCCATCATGATTCGTTTAATAGCATTATTAGAGCTTAGCTACCAAACCTCTGACATATGGTCATGTAGAATTGATAGACATTATATGCCAATGTAAGCTTATTGAATGTGTATTAAATTCATCAAAATTAAGCAATGTGGTGGATTTTTTCCTCATTGGTCTCATTGTAACCAAACCGAGGCTAGAATCCAAAAATAGCCTGGCTCCTTTCTTGTGTAAATGGTGTACACTCAACGCATCAGCTTCATTGAGTTTAGGGGGACGAGACCAAATGGTCCAAGTTACGTTTCTGTAATTGATCAAGTAGACCCTCAAATCAACAAGTACCGTCCATGAACGGCATATTATTAGAAAATAAAGATCACCAATCAACAATTGAAAATGCACTTACATTACGCATAGTTTAAATGTAAATTGTAAAAAGTGATTAATAAACATATTGATCTGGCTTAAAAGAGACAGGTGATACTGATCAACAGGTACAGTGGCGTGATGTTATCCAATAACCACACGGCCGTGTGTACCTTCGTCATAAGAAGACTGAGTTTCTGAATTTAAAGAATGTAAAGAACAGAGTCAAACATGTTTATGTTACAGAGTAAATAACGCAAACTTTTTTCATGCGGAGTTGGCTGAAATGATTACAATTGATAACAATAAGGGGGCGACTTTATCAGGGGGGCGACTCTGTCATGGGCGACATTGTGAAGGTGAAGGTGACTTTACGAGGGGGCAACATGACTGACATCCCGACTATCCGATCTGCCGTCCTGGGCGACTAGAGACTGCTCATCTTCAGGGGTAGTTCATGCGTTTTTGATCACAGTCGTGGGTCAACGTGCTGCATTCGTAAACGTCTTTAATTAATAACACGACATACTCATAAGAGTTCTTTGCAATTGAAATGTCGATCCTTCTTACAATTTGTACGAATTCCATACAATTGGTTCAGCACATTCTGAAGCTTCTTATGTTTGAGTTTAGTGGTGACATTATCTTCCCAAAATATTTTATGGCGAAGATAAAATGGATTTATAATTAACCAGTCAGTTTTCATGTGGTTTATTTCAAATATAGGTCTAAACATGAACTTTGTTGGGAAAACACTTATCAGTGATGTTCGATTTTTTTTCCATATTTGTAACTTTTGGCAGAAAACACGTTCCTTAGCTTGTTATAGATTTAATATAATCGAAAGTCGAGGCTCCTCAAAGTCACGACCTCAGAGAGATTTTCCTAACGAATGGAAATTTGTTTGTAGTCTTTCATGATAAATTTATTGGGAACTTATATCTTGATCAAAAAGTGTTGTAGATAAAAATTTAACTTTAGTTTAAATCTATAAGTTGAACTTTGGTTAACGTTGTCTTTAATTACATGATAAGCTGAAATGTTCACAAAGGTATTAAACGGGCGGAAGTCCATCGGTTTATTTACAAGGAAATGAAAAACGTATGATAAAAATTAGTGAAATCTAAAAACATTTCTTATAGTTACACACCGACGCAACTGTCTCCTGTGGAACTACGTTTATATCCCATAGCACATGTACAGATCTTCCTTCCGTTGGGCTGAGAACAGCCAGTTGATCCGGTACCACAGGAACATGGACGTTCTGCAACAACAAAAAATCTAAAATTATCATTTGTATGTAAATGTGTTTTATTAGACATATTTACATAATAAAACATTGGAAGTAGCAACAACCTGCCAATCTACCCTTCCCAATCCTTTACCATATCGAACAATATCCTCCAGTCCACTGTAATTAGCTCATTTTTTTTGGTTTGCCTGGCTTCGTCACGTGCGTGGATACATTGTCAATTTTCGTGAGTCCCATCCAATACAACCATGTGGTTAAACAAAGGTTTTATGTTTGGTAAAAATTGGATTGAGTAGATCATGGTTAAGCCTGCTCGTTTTAAAGCATTCAATCCAACGTAACCAAACCGAGGCTTGAATCCAATGCCAGTCTGGTCCACTTGTTTGGATGAGAATCATTGGCAATGATTGCCAAGTGCACACACAGGGAGCACGACTCCAGTTGGTAGCAGTAACATTAAGGTTTATTATAAACAACTACTTAAGATCACCTCGACAAGTCCTTGAGTCTTCTGACAGGGACTGCCATGATCCCGGGCAGTAACACCTGTAGGAACCCATGGTGTTCGTACAGCCCTTCTGGCAATCAGCAAGACCACCACTTTCTTCACACTCATTGATATCTACACACAGATTGATTGGGATATTAAAAAAGAAAACATTCACGGTAATGAAACAAAGTTAGACAAACCAAACCAGCAAAACAAGTTTTATTCATATTTGTATGTCAGCTCCACAAATATTTTAGTCGTGTTTTAACCGTATTTTAAACGTAAATGGCAAATTAAATTACTCAATAAAGAAGAGCTAAAATGACAGACCACCATGACCCGCGCAAAGCGCGGGTTTCCCGCTAGTACCGCTAGATCTAAATTCCCCAAGAAAACACACCAGCAGTTGTATGAGGAAAAGTTATCATACAACTAAAAGCAAAAAAAAAAAAAAAAAACTCACCAAAATTATTTGAGCAGCAAACGGAGAAATAATAGCAGTTTATGTCCGGAACTTATACATGTGCTTTCTCTGCTGCCAAACTGCTCACTGACCGCATGGTCTAAAACAACTGAGCTCTATGGTCTAAGACAGTGGCCAGTCAAACCATAAATCAACCGGAGTCAGGGGGCTCATGACAGAATAATGGGTTCTTAAAAGCTTAATGGGAAACACTCTTTAAAAAAAAAAAGGTTCTTCCAGTGGAGCTACATTCAAAACAAAAATATTTTCAAACTAAATAAATAATAAGGCTAAGAAATACCTTCCTATACAAAGGCCAGAACAAATGCGATGATGAGAGCTAAATTTGAAATGTACAATTTTAATGAAAGACGCCACAGATCATGTATCCAATATTTTAGAGTGCATTCTGTGATGATTGAAATTCAATTTGCTCTATCCATCATGATTCGTTTAATAGCATTATTAGAGCTAAGCTACCAAACCTCTGACATAATATGGTCATGTAGAATTGATAGACATTATATGCCAATGTAAGCTTATTGAATGTGTATTAAATTCATCAAAATAAAGCAATGTGGTGGATTTTTTCCTCATTGGTCTCATTGTAACCAAACCGAGGCTAGAATCCAAAAATAGTCTGGCTCCTTTCTTGTGTAAATGGTGTACACTCAACGCATCAGCTTCATTGAGTTTAGGGGGACGAGACCAAATGGTCCAAGTTACGTTTCTGTAATTGATCAAGTAGACCCTCAAATCAACAAGTACCGTCCATGAACGGCATATTATTAGAAAATAAAGATCACCATTGAACAATTGAAAATGCACTTACATTACGCATACTTTAAATGTAAATTGTAAAAAGTGATTAATAAACATATTGATCTGGCTTAAAAGAGACAGATGATACTGATCAACAGGTACAGTGGCGTGATGTTATCCAATAACCACACGGCCGTGTGTACCATCGTCATAAGAAGACTGAGTTTCTGAATTTAAAGAATGTAAAGAACAGAGTCAAACATGTTTATGTTACAGAGTAAATAACGCAAACTTTTTCATGCGGAGTTGGCTGAAATGATTACAATTGATAACAATAAGGGGGCGGCTTTATCAGGAGGGGGGACGACTGTGTCAGGGGCGACTTTGTGGTGGTGACTTTACGAGGGGGCGACATGACTGACACCCCGACTACCCGACCTGCCGTCCTGGGCGACTATATTGCTCATCACACTGACAGTAGTAACTGCCGGGGAAGTTCATGCATTTTTTTTATCACAGTCGTGGGTCGACGTGCTGCATTCGTCCACATTTCTATTTAATAACATGAGTTCTTTGCAACTGAGAAGTTCATTTTGAAATGTCGCTAGTTCAGTACTGTAAAGTCCTTTTTACAGTTTGTACGAATTCCATACAATTAGTTCAGCACATTCTGAAGCTTCTTATGTTTGAGTTTAGTGGTGATATTATCTTCCCAAAATATTTCATGGCGAAGATAAAATGGATTTATAATTAACCAGTCAGTTTTCATGTGGTTTATTTCAAATATAGGTCTAAACATGAACTTTGTTGGGATAAAACACTTATCAGTGATGTTTTTTTTCCATATTTGTAAATTTTGGAAGAAAACACGTTCCTTAGCTTGTTATAGATTTACCATAATCGAAAGTCGAGGCTCCTCAAAGTCACGACCTCAGAGAGATTTTCCTAACGAATGGAAATTGTTTGTAGTCTTTCTTATATCTCGATCAAAAAGTGTTGTAGATAAAAATTTAACTTTAGTTTAAATCTATAAGTTGAGCTTTGGTTAACGTTGTCTTTAATTACATGATAAGCTGAAATGTTCACAAAGGTATTAAACGGGCGGAAGTCAATCGGTTTATTTACAAGGAAATGAAAATCGTATGATAAAAATTAGTGAAATCTAAAAACATTTCTTATAGTTACACACCGACGCAACTGTCTCCTGTGGAACTACGTTTATATCCCATAGCACATGTACAGATCTTCCTTCCGTTGGGCTGAGAACAGCCAGTTGATCCGGTACCACAGGAACATGGACGTTCTGCAACAACAACAAATCTAAAATTATTATTTGTATGTAAATGTGTTTTATTAGACATATTTACATAATAAAACATTGGAAGTAGCAACAACCTGCCAATCTACCCTTCCCAATCCTTTACCATGTCAAACAATATCCTCCAGTCCACTGTAATTAGCTCATTTTTTTTGGTTTGCCTGGCTTCGTCACGTGCGTGGATACATTGTCAATTTCCGTGAGTCCCATCCAATACAACCATGTGGTTAAACAAAGGTTTTATGTTTGGTAAAAATTGGATTGAGTAGATCATGGTTAAGCCTGCTCGTTTTAAAGCATTCAATCCAACGTAACCAAACCGAGGCTTGAATCCAATGCCAGTCTGGTCCACTTGTTTGGATGAGAATCAATGGCAATGATTGCCAAGTGCATACACAGGGAGCACGACTCCAGTTGGTAGCAGTAACATTAAGGTTTATTATAAACAACTACTTAAGATCACCTCGACAAGTCCTTAAGTCTTCTGACAGGTACTGCCATGATCCCGGGCAGTAACACCTGTAGGAACCCACGGTGTTCGTACAGCCCTTCTGGCAATCAGCAAGACCACCACTTTCTTCACACTCATTGATATCTACACACAGATTGATTGGGATATTAAAAAAGAAAACATTCACGGTAATGAAACAAAGTTAGACAAACCAAACCAGCAAAACAAGTTTTATTCAGTTAAGTTTTGTAAGAAAATATATTACCTTATCAACTTACCAACACAACCAGAACCACTTTGCCGATAGCCTGCCATGCAACTACATGTTCTGACTCCATTTTCGTCTGTACATGATGTAGATCCAGCGCCACAGTTACATTGAGTTAGGGATGCTGGGGACAAGACAACAGTAAACCCCATAAATACAAATATGACTCAAGCTTTTCCCTGCAAAAATTCAAACCGTCGTTTCGTGTCTTCTCAAACACGTGACCACCTTAGTTAAGAACTATTGTTAAAATGACCGTGCAATTCGAACAACCATCACAACCAATAATATATCATTCCTTAATTGAGGGTACATTGATTTATGTTTACAACGTGTGCAAGAAAACTTGAGCATTAGAGGCGTTGTATTGCCCGGTGTTTGTGCCTGGCCCAAACCTCAAGTAAACAACGGGAGAAGCATGAGTTGTTATTCAATATAAATGTACCTCTTTCACAACTGAGACCATCGGTGCTTCGTTGGTACCCATTATAACACTGACAGTACCTTGGGGTTCTACCTCGTGGCTCAACGCAACGCCCATGTGTTCCACAGTTACAAGGATTCCGAATTTCTTTATGTAAAGAATAACCAGAATAAAAATAGTATTATTTTATCAGGTAAAATATATTCCGCAAAAGGATGGATGAAAAAGGTACGATTTGTGTAACTCGTTATTAATGTAGGCTTACAGATAATTTGTTTTTACCTGTACAAGAAGTTCCATCGCTCCCCAAGGTATATCCATGGTAACAAGAACATTGAAATCCCCCGTCGTGATTAACACACCGATGCTCACACGCACCACGCCCTCTATTGGAGGCACATTCATCAATATCTGTCGTGGAGAAGTTCACAGTAGTTTCATTTAAAACATAGGAAACTAAAAGTTCAACAACCGACTCATAGAAAACAATAAAAGTAAAACTAACACTTTCTTTGGGTTACAATAACGATTGCGTTTATGAACAAAATTGAAACACTCGATTTATGGAAATAACACATCATTAGGGTCAATATAAGGTTGACAGACTATTATAAAAAATAAAATCAGGTGAGCGAAATTGCAATTTGCATACTATGCATTGTACCTTTGCATCTTTTCTCATCATCACCCAGCTTGTAGCCGTCTCTACACGAACAAATAACGCCCTGATCGGTATTTGTACACACATGGAGGCAACCTCCATTGTTATGTCCGCAGTGAGCTGAAAATGAAAAAAAACATGCATTTTGTACATTATACTAAATCAGACTGTTGTATGTACTTTCTACCTTGAAATTCATTAAAAGTTTGACTACATTTGTTCACCAAATCTTATTAGTTTTTATTCTTTGCTGTTGAATGGGTTATCCAAATAAACTACATTTGTTAACCAAATTTTATTAACATTTTAATAATCATCGACATTAATAAAGTGTGATTTGATTATGCACATGACCCACGCTTTCGGTATACAGGTAAAACTAGTCAATACCTGAGTCTCTTATAGAACATTGTAACAGTTTCCAATATCTTTTCAATTTTGTGTTATTGCTTTGAACGAAACAACTGTCTGGTAAATAAGTACCATAGCAATGTGGAGGGGTCCCGGCGACGTTTCCTCCTGTGCAGTAAACGGCGTAGTTGGCGGGTTGTAAGACGTATCCGGGGTTACAGGTGTACCTCACGGCGTAGAATGATCTCCCACTGTCGTCATGTTCTGTGTCATACCGTACAGCAGAGTTTGTAACTGCTGGAATGCTTCCACAGCTAGTGCCATCTTCAATCCTGGAGGGATAGCCACTGTTCAGTTGCTGTGGCTGGCAAGTCGGCAGACTCCCGTTCCACCTTTGTCCGTCGCAAAACAGAGCCGAAGAACCCACCAGGTCGTACCCAGGATGGCAGGTGGTTTCCAAAACCATCGACTGTTTAATGGCAATCACACCGTTACTGACGTCGTTTTTACCAGGAACTTGACACCCAGTACCTTGTTTGAAACAACACGGACAATAATCTTAAAATGTTGTGACACTTTGGAAATCAATATTTGCTTTACTGAAAATGTGGTTGAGTTAATTAAGAGTTTCAATCATAGTTGGTCGCTTGGAAACCAGCGATGTTAGAAACTTAGCAACATATCATTACCACCTGGTTTAAAACAATACAGAGAATAATTATATATTTTGATAGTCACATTTTGTTACGACTTGAAATTGGAAATACATTTCATTTGACAAAAATGAGGTTGAACGCAGGAAGGGGTGTAACAAAATAATTAAAGTTGGCGTTTTAAATGCAGGGATTTTGGGATAAAAACTACTTGATATATTCGTAAAAACAAATATTCTTACGAGCGCACACCGCGGGTTTGTTCATCCATTGGTTATCTGTGCCGCAGAGTATAGTCCTGCTCCCAAGTCGTGGCTGGTAGCCAGTAACACATGTATATGAAACACCGAGTCCATTAGCCGTTATCATCATCCTTGCATTAGTCCTTCTAGGAGGCTCCGGGCAACTTCTACTGGTGGATCCTTGAAAGACGCACCGGGGTAATTCATTCCTCCAGCGTGTTCCGTCACAGTAAATGAACGCTGATCCCTGTCGTTCATACCCAGGGTAGCATTTGAACTCACGGACAGTACCTCTGTTTTGACGGGTGATGATAGAAGGCTTTACCACAGGGCTTCCAAGACAACCCTGAGCTGTTAATATGAAAAGGTGCAAGAAAACACCAATAATGAAATTTGTTACTGTTTTTTTTTTCAAAATGACTGACACAAAAATTATTGAAGGAGGTTTTATTTGAATGTGAACGAGCTGTGTTCAGAGCAACACACTATTTTGACTGTTGAAATAAAACGTAGCACAGTAATTTTATTCTTATAACATATCTCATGAACGACGTACGACATGATTCAATGTGCATTTTCAAAATTCCACAATGTTATCCAAAGGCACAAACATCACTAGACGTTGCTGCTTCACGATGAGGCAACGGCTTCTTGTATCCATCGTTTTTACATGTAAGGACCGCTCATAAGGCCACCAATACGACGTTTAGTTTAAATAAGACTGTAAACAAATGATAGTTTGTGTGCGAGATCCCCTTATTCAAGACAAAGTATGGGATTTATTATTATTATCGAAAGGAAAATGTATTTGCTTTAATCTGACAGCTCACAGTAATATAATAAATATCGGTCCTAAATACTGCCAAAGTCAAGAAAAAGTGGAAATAAATGCCCCAAACTATTGTTTAAACGGCCATAATCGAAAGAAAGCTGATTATATGAACAAAAATCCCTGACAAAACATCAACCCGTTTCCCGTTGTTTTCTAAACCGTGAAGATCGAGTTTTATAAAAGGCTACATAATGTGGCGTGTTTATTAAAAACGAGTGGATTGTAATTAATTTAATATTCCTTGAAACAATGCTGTACTTACCCGAGCACACTGGGATAGACCCGTTCCACCGTCCGTCCTGGCATCGTAGTGTATTGTCACGGGGTCCATACAATATGTAACCAGGATTACAGCGATAGAAGCCACTGCCTCGATCCTCGTCGAGGGTGAAGACACCGTTCTCAAGATCAGGCGGGCTAGGGCAGGGGTCTCCATGAGGGGACTGGGTCTGTGAGTTCACTTCATAATAAAGGAAAATAAGGCTGGTATTCACTCACATGAAGATGATTGGGAAATACCGATCAAACATATATGTCCTTCTTTTACCACATCATGGTTCTAATTTCAGAACCCCAAAAACTAAAAACAAGTACAAAGTCAGAACAAGCTGTAGTCTGTTTAAAGACACCACGGCCCGCTTAATGTCCCCTGGATCTTAAGGAGTGGAGAGAGTCAGTGTGTCATTGTAAATCTCCTTGGACTTGTTTGCAAATATCATACCAATGCAACCTATGGGTCCATTTGGATGTCAGTGCTGCATATACTGCTGAGGAGTCTAGATGGTTTCAGATAAGATGTTTAAGCCCATCGATGAACAAGAGTTAATAACGCTGCAAGACGCCTTGGGACATGCTCTAAAAGCACCTGGTAAAAGCCGATTAAAATGTAATCATAAAGTTAAGGTTATTGCATGTATTAACAGCTGCCCCATCCCAGGCTGGGACACAACTCAAGGAGAAGAAAATAAGACTAGTAAAATAATATGATTAATTTTTAGTGTAAATAAAACAACGGAATTCAACATTGTAAGAATTACTGTATTTACCGTCGAATGTGGTGGCTGGCATAGGCTTCGTCACAAGGCACGCTGCAGTCACGACCACCAGGAAAATACATGACGTCATTGTGACTTAACACTCTCATTGATATGAAGTATTTCAACTACAGATTGTTATTTTGTTACCAAGTTGTGAAAGCTTGTCCGTTCAGTACTCCTTATGATTTGTAACTGATTGACACGACACCGCTGTTAAATATGGACCAAAACTTTTGTCAGTTTGACAGCAATGCAAGTTCATGTGAGTTGCAGACTTTGCGATCATTCATTGTGTACATCTGTATAAACATTTGGATTCCAAAACGAAACCGAATGTATGAACCTTCACCTTCACGAAATCCGTGATTTTCTTTCCTCTTCCACTCCAGGGCTTTAAAAAACACCAGGGTTGTAAGCTTACACGCGGGGACGAAAAATAATGTAGGGGGCGAATTTTTGTCTTTATCTGGTATGGTGGAGGTGTAAAAGCGTGGATCAAGCCAACATGGTGCACCGTATCTGGGATTATTAAAATAGGGACGCTGGGGGTGCTACGGTTTATCTTGGATTAATCCGAGGTAAACTGGTATATCTGGTGTGATCTAGGGGTCCCGGGGTACATGGGTGTATGTGGGCTTATGCGAAGTATATCTGATGGTGGGTTAGTTGCTTTGGTCGGATTATCATAATAAGGACTAAAATAACAATGCCGGATCTCAATCCAACACGTGGATCAAGTGTAAACACCAATGAATTAATGATAACATTAAATGCCTCTTTGGCGTTCCATATAAACACGGCGATGGGGTACCACGGGAAGAAATGATCTTCATTTGAAGAGGTACTCACTTGTCTGTTTCTTAATGCCACTACCCCCCCCCCCCCCTCCCATCACCCAATAGATTACCCGCCCGACTCTTCTGGCACACCACAACGAGCAGTGAACTCAGCCAGGCATTGTTTCTGCATAATTTCCCCAAACCCCTCTGGTGAACCAGGAAGTTTCTGGGTCAATCTATCATCACACGCTGCACTATCAGATACTCGCTCATAAACAAAACAATCTCGACTTATAACAGCGTGGAAGTTATAATTGAATGTCATATCATGACATACGAAGCATATTTTATTTAATTGTATCTATATACATGACATCTCCCTGTTTACACTCTAAACAGTTTGATTTACTAATAACTGTAGTAACATTAGACTTAAAGGTGCACACCGGCTTCGTTGGGCTATTTAGGCTACAAAATAGGCTAACATATGACTTCAAAGGGCTTCCAGGAATGGAGAAGAATGGTTCCAAAAAGAAACCATCAAATTTTGACGTTTTCGAGCATTTTTCAAAAAAACGATTTATCCGAACCAAAAAAGTGGTTCGGATAAATCACGTGATCTTCGGAGTTAGTTTTACTTCCAGCCGTAAAAAAGTAAATTACTGAACCAAATTTAAATCTTTTTTTTTTTTTACAATTAGTGTATTTATGAGTATTTGACAAAAAAGACTATGCATTCAGATTATTGATACAATTTGTAAATAATAATGAAAAATCGAACGTAATATTCGCATTCAGAGAGTCCGTGCAACCGAAGCGGCGCACCAGCGTTGGAGCTAGCGGAACGTAAACCTTGGGGCATATCACGTACATCCGGTGCCGTGTCTCGTGGGGCCAGAGAGACAAACCCCGGGGCATGAACTCCCCATTGCCGGTCTAGCCGTAAGCTTGGGAGCTTGTCGGAGGGGTAGGGAGCCAGACCAACAATTACGTTTTTTACGACTGTTTTAGTCTGTACCCCTAGCTATTATCCCTACTATTGTAACGTGTTGCCTGCGTTACACACACGCAGGACGACGACGGGGAATGTTTATCCATGGAGGTAGAAATTAGACTAATTTCTACCTCCATGGTTTATCCCATACAGCTGATCTATCTACTTCTATGATAGCTGCATAATGTCCACTACCCCCCCCCCCCCAATCGCCACAACAAGAAAAAAAAACCGGTGGCGGTGGCTGCGGCCGGCCAGTGAAGTCATCGCCCGAAAAACGGGAGAATGCCATCGCTGAAGCTGCCAGGAGAAAGGCAATCCGTTTGCAGCGAAGGCGGGAGGCTCGCTTGGCACATGCTGGTTTTCCCTTTGGATTTATCGTGCTTTTTTTACTTTTTACTTTTCGTTGAACCGCCTTTTGGGTGTTTTTCCGTGTGATGTTTTTTAATACCGATCCTTGGATGTCGAAGAAACGTTCTCCATAAGTTCGTCCAGTTCGTCGTACACAGAATACAAACTATCCGTTTATGTCTGTTTTTTATTTACACGTGAATTTGAAAGTTGGACAAGAGGCAGAATCACTGACATTTGACAGGGCGGGGGGGGGGGGGGCTGGACGGAGCATGATAGGGCGTAATGTCTGAATAACCACGAAGACGATTATGTTTTTTATTTACACGTGAATTTGTGCTGGATTGATATGAAGTCTGGATCCTCACGCCTCGCCATTGTAATAATTCATACATTAACAGAGCACCTGTCTACTTACAACATTGGGCAACAATGTCACGTAAACTTGACAGTTGCAACGGCTGGAAAAGCGTATAAGCTGACCTTTGACCGTGTTTTGTTTTTTTTCCACATTTTTCGTTAATTACGTGATATTTTGATGATTTTTTTTACAACAACCATTTAAATATTATTGTCTGTCATTCTACATCACTGAATTAGGTAAACAGTAAGCCGGTGTGTCTCTTTAATAGATACTGGAGGAAAAAGCAACTGACACTATTCCTAGTTCCAAAACCTTTTACTTTAGAACATTTGAAAGTTTTAGCTTCCTTTTTTCTTTTTCTTGTCTTCTTCTTTTCTTCGTCTTTTTTTTCAGATTTTTCAGACTCACATTTTAAACTTCTTTAAGTCAGCTCATTGTTTTATTCATCAAACTTGTATTAAGCAGTTAAAACTACAGAGCATCAGTTCATGTCAATTTTAGCGTAAATTCATGAAATACAACAATATTATGATATAAAATATCAATATTTATTTCATGTAGTAATCAACTGAACAATGTGTGTATTAAAAAAATGTCAGTTAAGTGTCTTTAAAACGTACCATAATTCGTCATTTCGAAGACGGACAAAAATCATGCTGGCGACGGAACAAAAATGGCTACCGATTGAAAAACTGTTTAGCAGTGAAATATGACGTCATCCTCTATGCGTAATCTGATTGGAGGTTGCCACCGAAGGCTGCCATAAAGTAGAGATTGCATTCTACTCGAAGTTTACGTTGCCCTCCGTGTTGCCAGTATGTTGCTTTCGAATCGCACGAAATGTCACGCATGGAAATCTGGGAGCAACCAGGTTACTAGCAACTTTAATTACCCAAAGAGATTGCCAGAATATTGCTCCGTCTGACATGGACTTAAATTGTCTTTCATTCTTGATTAAGTCTCGCGTATATTTTTCGTATGCAGGTCGGAGACAAAGTCTCGGCTTATAGCGTGTCCAAATGTTCCAATAGTCAGAGACATCTATTATGTTTGTAATTTTGTTTAATTTCTGGGGTAATCAATAGTAAGCAGTTTTTTTATGTAATAGTGTACAAAATCTACTGGCAGACTTATACATAGTCTCAGTATTTACTTTCTTGTTTGATAAAACTTTAAATGGTACATGAAATAGAAAGTATTTCTAAGCTACATGTAAGTAAAGTATGATCTTCGAGAGAGTAAAAACAATTTTAGGATCACCATTATTTTCAGTCATAATTTAGATATAGGCCTAATGGGCATGCTGTGAGTTGATGTAACGATAGGTAGCCTTGTTCTTGACGTTGTGTGACTCATCTGGTAATTAAACTACACAACGTCAATAACGATATATCTTAGGAAGACTTGAGAGAAAGGCTACATCAGACGTAATTATTTGATGTATTAATAGCTAGTCTTGTTTCTATCCATGTGTGACCCATCTGGTAAAATAGAATATACAGTATGAATTGCGATATGGCTCATCGTGACTTGAGAGAAAGGCTACATCAGACGTAATGCTTTGATGTATTACTAGCTAGCCCTGTTTCTATACGTGTGTGACCCATCTGGTAATATAGAATATACAGTATACATTGCGATATGGCTCATCGAAACTTGAGCGAAAGGCTACGGTTTACGTAACGTAATGCGTTGGCCTCATATGATAGCTTGTTTGTGTTCACATTACGTGACTTATGGTAAAACAAAACGTAGTATCAGTCGCGATGTACCTCAGCATGACTTGAGATAAAGACTATACAAATGGGCTTCATCGGGATTTGCATCCAGGAACCTGTTGTAAAAATAAAAATGGATGTTTTATACTTGTATAGGTAATATCCAATTATTTCATATTTTATAAAAACACACATTTGCACTCAATCAATTTCCAACACCAAGCGATTATAAAGATAGTTTATTCTGCATATGGTGCGAAGGTCGTGTTTCTCACCTCATGTCCGTCATCTGTGGCAAGTGGTGCCAGTGTTTCTCCTTCCAGTCCTCCAAGGAAGTCTGACCATGCAAAGAGGTTCCCATGTCCCTCAAAGCAGTTTCTTGAGATGGTTGATATGTCACTCTCAGGCAGCACTTCGTCCCATAGATTCATCCTTCAAAGTCAAATCAGAAACACACATAAAAATGAAAACTTGAGGGAGGGTTGCTTCCAACTAGGCCTTTATTTCTAAACAGTTTTGTATTTGTTTGTTGTTTCTTAATAACATTTCTGTATGTCTATGAGTGTAACCACTTCAAGAACTAAACAACTTTATGCTGGCGAACTGTCATTATAAACCATGAACAATTTGTTAGGATTGTTTCGAACTTCACCTTTGATTGAAGTCTAACTAATAAGAGCTTGTACACCGATGGGGTATACCAGTTTTGTGTATCAATTGGCTGCCGTTATGTCTGAGGGCTCAAGGTTATTTAGACTTACTTATAGATGTCTCCAATGAAAGATTCTCTGGAACTGAATGAACCACCGAGAGAGTCTTGCTCCTGGCCGAGGGCAAACACTCCCTCTCCCGGTATCGGCTCGGTGCTAAACCCGACCCCGTTCGCAGCTACGGAACCGTTCAAATACAAACTCCATTCACCAACTGCAAAAAAACAAACAAAAAAAAACACGAAGTTACAAATTTAATGTGGCTGGGGTTTTAAAGGAACAAAGAATCTTTAGATAACAAAGTTGTCTGTTGGTCTTAGGGGACAAAGTCACCGGTCAAATTGTGTCAAATGCCCCAGGTGAAGTTTTAATTCCAAAGGTCAAGTCCCAATTCTAAAGTTCAAGACCCTATTCCAAAGGTCGAGTCCCAATTATAAAGGTCGAGTCCCAGTTCCAAAGGTCAAATCCCAGTTCCAAAGGGCAAGTCCCAATTCTAAAGGTCAAGTCCCAATTCTAAAGGTCAAGTCCCAGTTCCACAGGTCAAGTCCCAATTTTAAAGGTCAAGTCCCAATTCCACAAAAAAATTGGACTCGCAAGCTCCATTCAAACAACATTCAAGTTAATATCCACCCTGACGTCTGATTGTATTACTCCCTCCCTTTACAGGTCAGGGAACCACTCTATAATACTGAATTATATTGGAATTATAAAAGCACATCCCATCCACATTCATGAAAATTGCAAGATTCCCTACCCTCACTGCTCCATGTGAACACCAGGCTAGTCCAGAAGCCAGTGTTAATAGCAACATCAGTGTAGAGAACGCGACCATTCACGTAGATCTTAAGCGAGGCACAGTCAGTCACTGTTAGTGCATTGTCAACAATGTCAGCCGACCTATTGATTAGATAGAGTTAAAAAAGGAGAGTAAGATTTGCTTTCACAATCAATCATGATCTGAAGTGATAATGTGTACACTGTATCTCAACATTAAATTTAATTGCCAATTTATTACAAGTGACAGCATATACTTTTTTTTTTTTTTTTACTGAACAACCCATCAGTAAAATTCCAATTAAATTTGTACAATTTAATTGTGTGCATTTATTGTCATAGCCACCATTTTATTCAACCGACACCATTCAGTCATACAAAAGCTAACCTTTGGAATACTTCCAACATAAGAACACCATAAAATGAATTGAAGAAGCCAGTTTTGGTTTTAGTATAGTGAGTTGGATTTGAGGCTTTTCGGAGCCTCCCCTCAGGTGGGGGTCCTCACCTGAACAAATCGAGAAAAGTACCCCCCTAAGATTACACTGATATGTGGGTTGGTTCACCTGTTTGCTGTTATTTTGGCTGCGTATGAGAAGGGCGTTCCCATGTTGGTTGCATCGGATGATCGGATCCACATCGACAAGGTGACGGCCTGAAGCTCGGAACTATCTCTCTCAACAAGGGAGAAGTCTGACGTTGAAGATGTGTTGAAATGCAGACGAAACTCCTGGGACATTTCTGTTATTTAGAGCGGGGAATAAATAATCAGTGGTCAGTAATTATTCAGTAGTTTGATACAAAATATGTGGTATGATTAATAGAAATAATGATGTCATTAAATGAGAACATTTGTCTTTGAATCTGGTCTTATCAATTAGATGACAAGGAAAGACGAAAACCTTATTTATAACTGGATTAGAAACTAAACATGAAGTCACAAAACACTATACAAGTGTTCGACATTTTTAAACAGGTGTTCTGTTTTATGTGTACTTGTGTGGTTTCCTACGGCAGTGTATTGCCGCCACGTGAATAAAAACCTCACTCTTATCGTTTACGTACCCAATAGTTATCTTGTACGTACACGATAGTTATTGTGTACGTACACGATAATTATCGATAATAATCATGTATGTACACGATAAGTTTGGAATTATCTTATACGTACACGATAATATCGTGTACGCACACGATAAGTTCTCGTGTACGTACACGATAAGCTAACTGTTCTTGTACGTACACGATCATTATCGTGTACGTACATGATAACCTATCGAGTACGTTCACGATAAGTTTTGACTAATCGTGTACGTACACGATAAGTTTTGACTAATCATGTACGTACACGATAATTATCATGCACATATAGAATAACCATCGTGTACGTACACAATAAGAGTGAGATTGGTTTTTATTCATGTGGCGGCAATACGCTTCCGCAGTTTCCTAATAGCAATGTTAACTACTTTTTGAAAGTTAACTTGTAACGCGTAATAGCGATCATTGAGAAAGAACAACTAATATAAACGTCAATTGAATAATTCATGAATTATTCACGAGTCTCCTCACCGGTATCGCACAGTCTCCCTGCAGTCCCTGGTAGGCACAGGCATTGGTAGCCATCGATGACGTCACGGCAGGTGGCGCCATTCGCACACGGATGGCCCAGGCATTCATTTATGTCCACCTCACAGTTGACCCCCTCGTATCCCGGCACGCATGCGCATTGGTAACTCCCTGGAAGGTTGATACAACTGGAAATTGGCAATAAGATTTAAATTTTGATGACTGTAAGATTACGTACCCTTTTATTTAAGAGATGAAAATTTACCGTTTTATGTTTTATTTTTACTTTGATTTCTAAACAAATCTCTACATTGTTATGCCATAAAAAAAAACTATAATCTTACTTTCCTGAAAGAAACCTGTAAAGGCGGTGCTTAAACAAATTGAAAGTATAAAGCTGAAAACAAAGGGTAATAGTTGAATTGAGAATTTGCCTGCAAAGGCCATCTTGAATGCACTGCATTAATTTAATGTAATCATAACGAGGCTGGAAGGACTATGTTGAGTAAGATTCTGAACTGTCATCATTAATGGTACGTATATGTTAACAGAGGCGTAGCCAAGGGGTTGACTGACTACAATTTGGGATCGATCGTTGTACCTTGCGCCATTCTGACAGGGTCTCTCGACGCACTCATCAACCTCCATCTCACACCTGGCTCCCTTGTATCCAGCTTGGCATTGACATCGAAACATTGAGGGCGTCTGTGTGCAGATTGCTCCATTTAAACATGGCTGACTGGCACAGTGGTCGGGAGGTGTCTCACACAAGAGCCCCGTAAACCCATCCACGCAGTCACACCCAAAACTTGCAATCTGCCGAATTGTGGGGGAGGCAGTTAAAATACTACAGTTTTTCAAAGCTACATCTTGTCTGTGTTCGCGGAATTGTAAGGTAAAATTGCTTATGTTGACTCTCTTAAAAACGTGTACATTTTGATTGATTGCATTTCCTTCAACGATAATACTACTATGTATGGTGGCTTTAAAGGGACGTCGTGCATTGCAATAAACGAATGACCGTCACAGGTAAGCCTGTGTTGATGATGCCTAAACTGTGTACCACAGTCATTATTTTACACATATATAAGTCATGCTTTGGGAAAACAGGTTACTGGGGTCATATTTGGTTATTTTACCTGGTCTTGACACTTAGCCTCGTTCTGGCAGGGGTTGGATAAACACTCGTTGGTTTCTACGTCACAAAGGGCGCCTTCATACCCAGATGCGCACGCGCAGACAAACCCGTCCACTTTGAAGGGAAACAAAAATAGTGCATTGTAGTGTATTTCACCAGGTATTATGTAACACAACAAAACCCTGCAATTTGATTAAAAGTGAAAAATAGAACCAGCAGAAAACCCTTCAACAGAAACAGCAGCGGCAGCAGCAAGCAACGGCAACAACTACTATAAAACAACAAACGACAGCAAAAACAGCAAAAACAACAAACAAATACAACAACAAAACAGCTACAGCAACAGCAGCAAAAGAAACACTGAAACATCATTTACCCTGATCAGTGCATGTGGCGTGGAAGAAACAGGGTTGTGACACGCATTCATCTATCTCCTCCTCACACGTGTTACCAGCGAAGCCTGGTGCGCACTCACAGTGAAATGAGCCACCGTCTCTTACACACAGGCCGCCATTTTGGCATGGGGCAGATTCGCACGCATTGATGTCTGAAAGAAAATTCAATTTGGGGTAAACCATTACAGATGATGTAATATTAATAATGATTCGGTTTGAAGTGCTCATGATAAACGATGCCTTGCGTGTGTACGGAAAACAGAAACGGAAACATTTCGTCGAATTCGTTGGCCGCGTTTTAAAGAAAAACATAAGTGAACAGTTTGTGTTTTGTCGGATATTTTGTGGTCATTATTGCACTGGTGCAATTAAGCTCATTCAGCTAAGTTCTCTCCCTTTATTCCGAATAAAACGTTGTTGTGTTGAGCATGTCACGTGTTTAATTGTTTCTCGTGTCTTGTGAGCGAAAAGTGTCCTACCAGTTTCTAACTCAAGTCTCAAAGCGATGACGTCACAAACGGAAGTTTTACGGGATAGTAATGATAAAACCTGTATCGACTCAACGCCATTTGATTAAAACAAAATTAGAAATAAAATTCTCATGATAAACACTGTGCAGTGTAATTGAAACTAATCCATGAGTTTGAAAATTTGATCTCGTTTAATGAAAGTACCTCTGCATTGGGACTCTGATGTAGCGCCCTCAGCGGTTGTCATTTGATTGTCTGGACACGGTAGGCAGTCCGTTTGATGCTGCTGTGGCTGATACATTCCCAGTGGGCAAAGCTTACACGGACTTACTCCGGTAACACTATACTTCCCTGGGCTGCAAACAGCTGTAGGGTAAAATCATAATTATTTATGCGTTATAGTTTGCTGTGAAATGGTGGATCTTTTAAACTGCTCAAATTTTCTTTGTATTGAGGATAGAGTGTGTCATTTTAGAAGATTTCAAAAGTACTGCTGTCAAACATTAAATTTGTTCTCCCCAAGTTGTCAATCATAAGAGTCGAATAATTGTTATTTAGACTTGCCTCGGCAGTTCTTTGATGATCTGGACCCTTTTGCGGACGTAGTTGTACCCTCTCTGCATTGTATGCAGGCTTGTTGTTTGAAGGCATGTTGGTAAAAGCCCATTGGACACGGTTTGCACGTTGATAACCCGGATGGGGAGAACGTACCGGGGTTACACTCAGCTGAAACAAGTGGAGAAATCGGTGATTTGTGAGTAAGCCAGCTTCAAGCTTCAATCTTAGCTGGTATCAACTTATTCTTTGCTCTCTGACTGTTCTATCATCTACCTACCCTTTCGTACCCTCGTTATTTCTTGGACCTCCAATCTCACCTCTAACCTTGACCATCACATTTAGAGTGGTCCATACTTGCTGATGTGACCCGTTTTGTGTTTTCCTTTTATATGCTAAACCGAACAGTTATTCTAACGGGTTTCTTCAGACTTAGAGTGCGAGGAACTTTTGAAGATTTCTTGGTTTTATTACCACCCAGGAAAAAAAATACTGTAAATGAATAATTTTGTCACATACTCCGGCAGTCGGTGATATCCTTGGCTTGTGTCCCATTGGTCCAGGTACCGGATGGGCAAGCCTTGCAATGGTCCTGTCCTTCTTCATCTTGGTAGGTTCCCTCCTCGCACACTCGACATTCCTGGGCGGCTGTGTCCAAGTAAGAACCGATGGCACAGTTGACTGCAGGTTAGAGGTCAATAGAAATCAAACGTTAAATCCCAACTGATTAGAGGTGCCATAACGTCGCATTTTGCAACCCATTCTTGGATCCATTTGTGACGCACAAAATTGACTACAAAGGTACGGTAACGCTTACGGACAATTTGATGGAAACTCTGCATAACTGAGTTGTGTTATTCATATTTTGGAAACATAAAACATATAATTTTGTGCTCAACTGAACTTCGTGAGGTGGATATGAAAATGTGCATTGTGGGAAATCAATCTTGAAACTAAGATTTGAAGTAACATCATGATGCTGACGAAAATAGTTGTTTCTTAACCGTTTTCTTTGTGAAGACACAATCTAATGGTCGACTTTCTGTTGTCGTCGTTTGTCAGTGTCGTATAGCCATTGCCTATAGTGTCGTACTTACTACATTCCGTGTCCAACAACATCGATCCTGTTCGACACAGCGGAACGGTTCGATTCGCCGAGAATGAGCCCTCAACGACAGGAAGTGTGTGATTTTCAACCGTGAGATGCAGTTGACCCGACTCTGCGAGCGTGGCGAAGTCTTCTTTGATTTCTTCAAGAGTCTGTGTGGCATTCTGAAGTTGAGCTTTGTGTTTCTCTTTGTCCTATAAAAACAACATGGGACAAAAAGGACTTCATACACGGGTTCGAATCCCATCTGTGTGAATGTTCACCGTCTGACCATGATTTTGTGCGTCCGTGTATATTTCCCCCACAATGCAGCCATTTTATTTCTAAAATAATGTAGGTTCGAATCCTACCCTTCCAATTCTAATAGCACACTTAGGACTTTCCGAATGTTCATTTTGCAGGTTTACCCTGTTGGTTTTCCCCTACAGCGATACATCTCACTTTGATTCTTCACTGGAGCTGATGGTTACTATCATTGCAAAGTCGTTTTTACTTTATCGATAAGCAATTTATACATTAATTACCGGTGATCGTATTTGTGTGGAGACAGTGAAATCTATAGTCACGGTATAGTTTAGCTCTGTGGTGCCGGGACTTCGTCGCCTTCTCCTTCGCCTGTCTTTATCTATCTCACCGCAGTACACTGTCACTTCATCAACCCTGGAAAGTCAATTTGAAATCAAATGGAAATTCTTATCCAGACTTAAACATTAGTCTCAAAACATTGTCAATATAACAACTCAAAAAGGACATAGGTTCAGGGGTGACCTTTGCTGTGCTGAGATCCAAATGAAATAATTAGGTTACTTACAAACATGAATTTTCTGCCATACAGCCGCCGGCTTTACCAAACATACTCTCCTTGAAATCTTCCACAAAAGCCACTCGGATTGCTCGTTTTGTTTTTGTATTTGTGCAGTCTCCGGCGTAGTACTGGGTTTCCATACCCAGTCGAGCTCCATTCGGATCATATGATTCTTTTTAAAAAATGTGCAAAAAGAACGTATTATAAATTTGAAATGGATTGTGGTTCCGCAAAATACCTGTATTATTATTACATCGGCTATAGTGAGGTTTCCATTTTGGATGGAAAAATAGTCTGAACCTTTCATAAAACACGTGAGCAGTATGTGCACGAGTTCAACTCGTATCCCTGAAACTCGCAGAGTGAAGTTTTGGTTGTAATCGATCGTCTCGACGTTTCGACAACGGGGTCTTCAATTTTACAATGAGCGTGTTAGTACGACCCAGTGTTGTACCATGTGCATGCTATTTTATGTACCGTACATATTGTTACAATTATTAATAATTAGATGCATAAATGTTATCATAACACCCCGTACAAAGATTCTGCCTTTTTTGATTGGTTTAGAGCGCGTCACATCGTATGTCTTTTTTTTTTTACTAAGAAGCCATGCGAACGCGACGCGCGCAACCAATGTACTATCCCATATCAACCAATGTGCTATTCCCATTGCAATCAATGTACTATACCCATAGCACAAGCATGTTTTTTTTTTTATTTAACCTAGACGTCTAGGCACTATGTATGTACATGTATGTTATAAAACAAATATATGACTGCTATGCTATTGAGTGCTATGGTTAAAACTACGATTCCCGAGGTAGTCCCTGGGCCGTTCTTCTTTCCCGAGGCGAATACTACACAAATAAAACCTGACTAACTTGGTAAAATCATGATTAACAGTATAAAATCATTTGATGGATGATCTGCTTGCTAGTTTTTATCATTTTATTTCGTGCCAGTTTGAGGCAGTTTTTACGGTCTTGTTATCAGAAGTGTTTAGCACTTCAAATTGACCTAACAATGGATGAGTAGTATTTTGTCTTTTCGACGTTTCGATGTTGTGGTCTTCAGCCTCTTGATTGCAGTTTATTTATGTAATGAACTATTGCCACTCGATCGTGGTTTCAACGTTTCAACTACTTGCCATAAAATCATGGTCTTCAGTTTTTTGAAATTCCAGTCCCAATTTGGAACATACCTGAACAATCCGGCCACGGTATGGGGAACCCACTGGGGTTGGTGGTCCATCTTCCTTGACCACATATGTACCAAGGGGCCGGCTTCTCGGCAAACTCAAAGTCCTGGTTGCAGTAGACACGACAGAACGATCCGAATAACCACTGGTCACACGCCCTCGCCCCATTCCGTGGGTCCGGGTGATTTGGGCACTGTGTAGCTGTAATGTAACAAATCAAGTCATCATCAATCAAAGAAAACACATATTGCAGAATCAAAGAATAATGTTCCTTAGGAATATGACCAAATAAGCTGTGTGTTTTTCTTTAATTTTATACTTAGGTATATTTTAAAGAATAACAAGCCATTTTACTATGGGCATTACAAGTAAATGCGTATGTTTGTTGTTACTGTTGCTGATGTTTATTGTTTTGTTTTTTTGTGTTATATTGAGGGGGATGTTGCTGATGGTTGTCTTGGTTGCCTAGAACTTACGACCAATACGAATTCTGAATTGGCATTCGGTCGTCAATCCGGCAGCATCTGTTGCTGTATACGTCACGATATGTGCTCCCCAAGTTAGCTCCACGCCCGGCTCATGTGACTAAAACGAAAAAATGGCGAACGATAATCATCTGCATACAGCTATAATATATACTCGCTAGATTCCAAGGTTTGTCAGATTGATCATTCCAAGCTGGCTGATAATTTCATTCTGGTTACAAACAAGATAAAAACATTGAAGGACTCGGGGGAACGACCATTTTACAATCCCATCGCGATCCCTGTTAATATGTAAGCAGCATACAGGAGCTTCTCCGGCGCTCCATCTCATTTTCGTTTCAGGAAGAACTTCAAAGTTTATAACTTACCATTTCACTCAATGGGTTTCTTCTTGTTTGCGCTATGTGTACTCTGGCAAAGGCGCTTTATAAAATCCCCTGTTTTAGTTCTTATAAAATGTTGCAATTGGAAAAAAAAAGTTGTTATATGAATATCTTCAGTGCAAACTAAACAATTTATTATCAGCATTGTCTCACCTTAGTAATAGTGAGGTCCTCTTTAGAGTTGTCAGCAAACAGAGGCTCCTGCCAGGAGACGGCTTTCACCTTTTTAGCCGAAACAATGTTTGTGTCTTCGTCTGGGCAGTTTTCAACCGTGGGTGGTTGTGTATCTGCATGGAAAACAGTTCAGAGTGAAGTCAGTGCTATTGTGTATAGGGAGCAAGGCACGGACAAGCGAGCCAGGTGCCCTTGCTCGAATTCACAGCGGCTACGGACTCGCCCTATGGCTTATAAAACTACTGTATTTGCCTATAATCATTGGCGCTGAAGTCAACGTTAGCAGCTAAAGCCAAGATCGTTCAATTCAGACAAGGCCTTTAGTTGGAATGAAAGGTGGCAGAGAAACAGTCACCCCCCGCAACTTACAACGACTGTCTCTTGCTCAGGCGTTTTTTTCTTCACGGATTTCTTCAATATTGGGTAGTACAATTACTGTATAATATCTATTCGAAACACTTGAAAACCATTACTGCTTCTCTTCACCTAGGTATTCGTGGTGATGAGCTTCAATTATTGCAACAGATGCTGCATGCGTCCTGTGGAGCCGAGATAGTTTAAGAAATGAAATAACAACTGTCCTAATGATGGGGTTTCTTTGAATCATACTTCACAGCGGCCGTTCATAAGGAAATCAAAGTGTGGTGAAGAGGTTTCCAACTAGTTGTTTTTAAACACGGTGAGGCCTGGTCCGAGACGAAGTGGAGGTAAAATTATCGAGAACAACTGAATGGAAGACTAGAAATCTCAGCAGTCGCCTCGACACTGAACAAGATATCCAACATAGAAAGGCACAAGCTTGGGCAGCTTAAACATGGCCACGTGATCTCCTCTCGACCAATCAGAATAGATCAACTGTCCTATGTATTATTGTCCGTTATTGCTGTCGTTGTTAATGCTTGTTGATCAAATTGTTTCATTTGTAATAGCGAGAAGAAGAGAAACCACATCAAACACATGGGGGCTGTTTTCAGGAATCGATGAATCGATTGTCACCGATGTTTCTTTTCGCAAACTTACCTTGAATAACCACCTTAAAGTAACACTCCGAACTCAAGCCAGCCGTGTCCGTCACAGTATACGTTACAATGACATATCCGATCTCAAATCTGTGAGGTGGTTTGAGCCCAGCTGGCTGAACGTTGACGGTGAGGGCGCCTGTACCGTCCAAGTTATCGCTTATGAGCGGCATGACCCACGTGACCTCAGCCGACGCGAGTCCGGGTTCGGCTTCCTTGACAATTGACTTTGGACAGGTTATTTCAGGAGGGATGGCATCTGGAAAATGAATTGAAAATGAGCAAGATTAATGGCCACCTAAAAGTTTGCCAGTGCAAGATTACATCAGTAGAAGTGATCTAGACAATTAAAAAAAGTATTCATGATGGTGATACGGTGTGTTTTATTATCAAATTAATCAGTTGATTTTGAAGCATTAATTGGTTTTGCTTTCCTGGATGTGCAGTTTGAACAAGGTGATCGGCCAGTTTGAAGGGGAAAAACCTTTGCGGGTACGTCTCATGTTCCAGGTAACTCTGATCTGAGCTGAATTGACCCCAGCTCCGATAAAAGGACCATTGTGGACACAGAAGATTAATGTGAAACTAATTGCAGTTTATACAAAAGGGATTGTATAAAATCCCTTCAACCTTACAGATAGTATATGGATGCATGTGTAGTCACACTGACGGGCAGGACCCGATGTTCATTTCCTTACCGACACACGTGACCTGTTCGTCTGAAGACCAGTTACCGTAGGGCTGGCACTGTTTATACGCAGGCCCCTGAAGTGTAAATCCATCATCGCAGTTAAATGCACAGGACAAGGGCACCTTTTGCCGTTTGGTGCCACACTTTGACGGTACAATGCTACCATCACGTAAGGGAGGCAAAATGGGGCACGTGATAGCTGAAGAAAAGCAAAACAGATATGAAAAGTTTTAAAAACTTACACTTTTTTTAGCCACTGTTCAAAGTCTCGAATGGAGTCTGATCCTTTGTTAATAACAATACAAACATTAGCAGCAATGCTATACGATACTTACAAGTACAATAATACAGTCTTACCTTTGCATGAAAAGGGTTCCCCAGACCACTCTCCCGACTCCGTGCATTCACGTTCTCTACTCCCAACTGGATTGAAGCCAACTGCACACGTAAAGCTATAAACGCACATGCATCAAACCAAAACTACATTAATAATAGGCTGTTAATAATAACTCTTGTTTCTTTCTACGTTTGTACAGAGCTTCAGGGAGCCATGAGATAACATAGCTCACCAAGTCGACTTATTCAGTTCGACACTCTCCACTCCAAAGTAATTAATGTAAAAATACTCACACTCACAGTTTAACAAAATAATTGCGTTGTCAACACCATGATGTTTTCCTTTTTTTTTCTTTTTCTTCTTCTTCCTTTTTTTAACCTATCAGAGGGCATTTCAATGACTCGATTGTAATTTCAGTTTACTTCAGCTTGATTTCACAAAGCACTAAGATTCATCTAAATATGAGTTCCTGTTAATCATAGTGTTTTGTTTTGTGATATCACACTTTGTTTTGTGATATGAAACTTTGGATATATAAGCTGTGTGAAATGTTGTCAAGCTCACAAGTTCTCGCCAGCAGTGCTGCAGGACATAGGGCTCTTTGACCGGGCAAACAATTTCCATTATTTTGGTCTCAGCAGAAGGTTGTAGAAATAAATGTGGCTAACAAAAGAAAACAGTTGCATGAAAACTCTGGTAACTCTGTTTCCATTCCCGTGCGGGATTTAATTTCCCTGCATGAGCTTTTTAATGGCTGAGAAGCTTTTCTTACTCAGTTTTCTTGAAACACGAGTGAAACACAAGAGCCACGGTATTTGACCAATACAAGTCATCTGGCAAAGGGAAAAATGGGCCTGATATTTAATCATGATTTTTTTCAAAAATGAAAGTTTTTCAAACGAAATCCTTGAATTTTGAACTTAAATTGCATATAACCTTTTGGCCGGGCATACTGTTCTCACCTCCTTATAGTGTCGGGCATACGACAAAACAAAATGTTTAATTCTGGTTGGAAATACCCGAGTCGTAACCCTAACATTGTACTATCGGTTTTTAACAGTTGACCCATTTCCGGGTCGGCATGACCCATTTCCGGGTCAGCATGACCCATTTCCGGGTCAGCATGACCCATTTCCGGGTCGGCATGACCCATTTCCGGGTCGGCATGACCATTTCCGGGTCAGCATGACCCATTTTCGGGTCAGCACGACCCATTTGCGGGTCAGCATGACTCGGTAGACATGACTTAGAATCTGAGTCAGAAACACATTATGACATGCGGCTTATACCGACCCCACTAATAATGGCTCTGACCCTCCTTGGACCGGGATCTGGGCAATAGTGCCCCACAGTGAATGACCGTCCATGCACTAGAGACTAACCTGCAAGTAGTTCCGTATATACGTCTACCACCAGCCTCCTGTCCCGTACAATCCATTCCACCGTTAGTTGGTGTTGATATGTCGACACATTTCACCTCTGGATTCGGTTATATTTCGGGGAAATCAACAAAAAGTGGAGGTTTATTATCATTAAATCAAGTCTAAATTATTTATTTGTTATTTGAGTGTTGTTCAGTTTACATATTTACTGATACAAAAAAGGGAACGACTACATGTACTGTCATATTGCTGTTGTTTATAGTTTGTTTATTTTATTAATTTTTTTAATCTGATATTCAAGTGACAAATATAATACCCCGCTTGAATCGATTTTTGAGTTTGCATTTATTTGCTTCACCCACAAAAAGATTTTTCCCATCCTGATGTGCCAGAATTATTCGATACTTTTTCAATTTAACGTAAGGAACAAGCAACTGTGGCTTATTTAATATATGCGCAAATCTCGGAGAACAATTATGATATGGATGTGAAAGATGTGTTGTTGTTTACTGCACAACAAAAGAATGTCCACACGGTATATGTAACAAAAACATTTTGTGTGTGGGTGTGTGTGGGCATGAGTTTGTATACACATTCAAACTGGGAACCTGTATACCAAAAGGGAACAATCGAGTCCCCGGTTCGCCAAGCGTCCCCAGTTGCCAAACATGTACAAAACATACGGGAGGTGTTGCAAAAAAGTTAGAGTACAAACAAAAGAGGAACATTAGGGTGTCCCCGGTTGTAGGTGAATACACACTTGTGTGAAGGTGTGTTGACTACCTTGACTAGTTTGTAAACTCCAGTTGGAAATCAAGTTGGAAACCCAGCCTAACCGAGCAAACATCTCGGTCCGGTTGTAGTACACTAACGTGTATACACGCTCAAAACCGCGCTCGGTAAGACTGCTACCACATAGCAGCCTAAAAGTTTCAATGTGGCGTTTAGAACTGTGAACTAACTTTGACACTGTGCTGTGGTTCCTGACCAATAGGTGTTGGCCTGACATTGACGCCTGGCTGAGGTAGGGTCTACCAGCTCGTAGCCGATGTTGCACTCAAACGAGCACACTGATTGGTACGTGTTGTTACAGCTACTCGGTATAGTCTGACCGTTGAGTGGTGATCTCAAACGTGGACACCTTTTCACTGTTGAATAGAAAAATGTTTGAAAGAAATAAAATTACAAAGTCCATTTTTAGCAGAAACTTGATGGAAGTGGGGAAAATGCGTAGTTTGTTTTTCAATAATCGAAAATGAATATGGAATAAGTCTGATTTTACTTAAATTGGTTTAATTTTTTTTTCATTCACTTTAGTTTCAGCTGTTCTTGTTTCCATTATTCTTTTAAAAGTCATCTGATATATAATCATGTTTTTCTCAAAAAATGAAATTTTTGAAACGAATTCCTGCCATTAGAGTGAGAGAGAAATATAAGGCGGTAAACATTTTTATTAAACATTACAGGCAGTAAACCAGATGTTTGACTTTGTAAAAGTTTACACTATTTAACCTTATCAATCTAATACCTTTGCATTTTTGACCAGTCAACGGATTACCCTTGTATCCTTCTACGCACTCGCACGCCGCAAGAGACGTACTGCCTGTTGTCATCGTTGTTGAATTAGATGGACAAGGGATACATTCTTTGGCGTGTGAGTAGGTCAGCTTGTACGTACCCCTCGGACACACTTTGGAAAGAAGGGAAAAAACACAAGTAATGTTAAGCGTTTATACAAGTGATACAGTGCTGCATAATTGATCCAGATTCCGAGTCCCAGGGGTTCCTGACCCATTTCTGGGTCAGTATGACCCAGAATCCGTATCAAGATGACCCAGTAATGGGTCAAACTGAAGTACAGTGCGAGTAAAAAAAAAAATCCCATTTTTTTAAAACCTGTTTCCGGGTCAGCCTGACCCGGATTGGGTGAGTCCCCCTGGGACCCGGGATCCGGGTCATTCTGACCCAGGAGTTTTTAGAGTGTGTGACATGACATGACATGACATGACATTTGGCATGCACCGTACCTTTTCACGTGTTATGTTGAATGCGTCAACCATGTTTCGTTTCAGATAAACTAAATAGCATGGAGACCATGAACATGTGCAGGTATATTCGACAGTACAGAGATATTGACTTTGATTGCTGATAAGTTTTTTTGCTCTAGTCTTTAACAGTGCAGCAATCGAGCAGGAATATTTTAGGCAAAGTCAGTACACCAAAAAGGTTTTCAAAAGTATAAAGTTTAAATAATGTAACATTAAATATGTCACTGTTTTGTTTTGTTTGGGTGGGTTTGTTTTTATCTCTTTTCCCGTGTGCTTTCCCGTATGCGACACCGGGGAGGGACGTTGCAAAACCCTCCATGACCAAAGTCAAAGGACTACACTAACAATTTGTCCTCCGAGCCTCGATTTGGTTACATCAAGTTATTAAATAGAAGAACGTTGGAATGGCACATCTTTTTTATAATGACAATATTTATTGTTATTGTTATTATTTTTGTATTCATTTATTATTGTTATTGTTATTTTAATTTTACTTTTACCCTTCCCGGGATGGGCTGTGCTCTAAAAAACATTAACTTAAAAATAAAATTGAAAAAACAATAATTATAACAGCATCTCAACAAACTGGAACAAGTATTCCTGTTTGAATAAACTCATGTCTGCCAATTTCGCGGTCATGACAGATTTCAACTTACAAGAACAATGGTTAAACTCTTTTAATCTCATTTGGCGGGATGTTGATTCGCTTGAAGTCCTTCCGGGCACTTCATCCGAAGAGGGATTCACTGCGGGGAATTCCCTCCTACTGCCCCATGCTGATTGCTTCCACCGCCGCGGCCGGCTCCGGGAAGCTGCCAAGTGGCCCTGACCGCAAGGTGAAACCGTACGTGCTCGCCACCCACCCACGAGACCAAAACCAATCACAAGGTGTATTAAGCGCCTCTTGCACAAGCCGGTGAAAGTTAAACAGGAAATGTTATCTTGGCTATGGCAGTTATCTTGAAGATTTGCCAACTTCGTTAAAAGCTACGACTGTTTTATTTTGGAGGTCGTCCAAAGATAAATAGGGTAGAGTGCAGTGTTAAGTTTCTGCTTCA
Organism: Marthasterias glacialis; assembly: GCA_911728455.2. Taxonomy (NCBI): domain Eukaryota; kingdom Metazoa; phylum Echinodermata; class Asteroidea; order Forcipulatida; family Asteriidae; genus Marthasterias; species Marthasterias glacialis. Next base: position 8,470,226 of record OU452228.1, read on the forward strand.
TCTCTTCAAGTTTCAATTTCTAAATTCAATTTTTCAAAATCGTCATAGCTTTAGTCGTCAACCTCCTCCCCCCGTTTTATAGTATTTTTGTATCACTGTGAAAGTGCTTTAAATTAGCATCAGGGTAAACAGTGAAGGCTAAAGCTATCCGTGTGGGTTTGAAACCCACATGCCGTACGTGGATTTTAAATCATTTTACATGAGAAAGTTAACTTGGTTTCATTAAAGTTTCCGGGATTGAAGGTAAACATTATGTGAAGTTGAAGGGCGAAGTAGTAGTAGTAGTAGTAGTAAAGGTGAGAAAGTACATGCGCAGTATTAGCCACCCCCCCCCCCCCCCAACCTCGGATTTGGTTTAATAGCTAAAAAGCTTCCGAAATACTGATCAACTTGGACAACATACGAAATAACATTGAAAAGAAGAAAAGGGACATCCCAGGTAGCAATACACTAGTTTCAACTAGCATGTTCAGACTGTCTTCAGGGGAACTTTTTCCCATTGCATAGTCACTTTGGGTTTTTAGTGTTTACTCGGGTCTCGGTTATAATATATGAATAAAATGCTCATGTTAAAAAAATTAAACTTGGAAACTGTTTTAAGTGTTAAGTTAATGTTTAAAGAACAAACCCAGTGAATGTTTATTTTACGCTCACCTGTACACGATTGTACGCCATTCAGTCCAAAATGGCCCGGTCCGCATACGCAGTCATGGATCCCCCCTACGAGAGAGCATGTGCATCTGGCGTTTTCGTGGCAGCATCCGTGGTCTGCGCGAGCCCGCTGGTCGCATCGGCTGTTGCAAAGGTCCTGATCCACCAACTCGTCAAACTGGTTCTCTTTGGGATCTGTGCAAAACCATACAACATTTAAAAAATAAAAGAAAGACAAAAAAACAACAACCAGTCGAAGAAATCATCAAAAAAATTATTTGGTATCCCAATCAAAATGATGAGGTCAGAATGACAACAAAATTTGAATCAGTTGTTCTCGACATTGTGTGGTAAAGTGTTTTAGATTTTTATTTTCCTTTCACCCCCCCCCCTCCCCCCCCCCCCCCCCCCCGTCTATGAAGTGCCTTCAAATAATTGTATCTTCTATCCAGTCCATACAATCTACATCCTTTCAGACTTAGAAAGTGACTGTGTAGGTATAGGTTTATTACAGTTTTCTATCATGTCATCAATAGAAAGTCATATTGAGTGGGGGGAAATGGCGTGCAAGTTACCTCCACGAATTCGGAGAGCAAGTGTCTTGAAGTCGTCAAAGGTGTTAAAGGCGAGGAAATGGTCACTAGTGCTGGCCATTTGCTGGAGATGTGCCCGGTCGATAAGTCCCACTCCAATGGTGTAAATCTCTACGCCTTCCTTTCGGAGTTTCTTTATTTCAGTGTCTGGCGATCCGCCGGTATTGGAAACGCCATCACTCAGCAGAATCAACACCTGTGTGGGTTCAGAGATGGCTTATCTCGAGTGACTGACCCAATGCGTATCATTAATAGCGGTGGCAAGACTGAGAAGGGGAGGGGACGGGTTCTATGTGTTTGCTACCCAAAATGTCCACCTAACATGACCATGACCCCCTCCACCCTCTACTCCCACCCCACCTCAAGCATTTCGGGGGAGAATGGACTCCCCCCTCTCCTCCCTCTCCCCCGCCCCCCCCCCCCCACACACACACATTCTTTTTAACACCCAGTTGTTGGGACTCTCTATTGCTGTTCAATTTTTTCTCTTTTCTAAAGAATCCCACTGTGGGGAGAGAGAGTTTGACAAAGACAAATAGTGTGGAGACCCTTGTTCTACTGTATGAAAGTCCCCACTACGGTGTGTATGCCTGTCCACACCCATAGTCTTGAGTTTTCAAATTTTAGTTTAGGGTTCTTGGAACTGTGCCGTCTATTGGCCCGTTGTTGCTCACCCTTGTTTTCGTTGCAGCTTTTGTCCTCTCATCATTGTCGGTTTTGATGTTTTTGCCGGTTGCTATTGCTGTTGCCATCGTTGTCGATTGTTTTGGGGGGAATGCATTCCCTCTGCTGTTTCTTCCACTTTGTACATTCAATTTATATTTATTTTATTTTGTATTGATTGTCTGTGGGGATTAGGGTAGGTTGGGTTTACTTACTTTATTGATATCTTCCTGCCCTCTTCGGAGGCTGTTTGCGAAGATGTCCCTCGCCTCTTGTAGAGCCAATTCGATGTTTGTTGCGCTTCCTCCCTCATATTCGATATTTTTGACGTGAGATAGAAAGTTGCATTTGTTGTCCGGTGGGCCGGCAATATAATCAATGTGTCGCTCCTATGGAAGGCAAAAAGGTCAGAAAGTTAGATTATTCTACTAAAAGCTGATTTGTTTGTACCGTTTAAAGTAAGAACACTCAAGACGGTTTTACTTCGTTAAGTTTTGTTCAAGTACCTTGGCCAAATAGAATTTCACCAAGGGCAGATGAAAATAAAATCGGCTTCAATCCAATAACATGTAGGTATTATGTTTTCATTGTAAAGTATAGGCCATACTATAGTACCATCCTACAGAGAAATATTTCAGTCTGAAATACACAAGGGGAAACAAAATCATTTAGAAATTCAACATTATCACCGTCATTATTTCGATTGCAACAGTCGTCATAAAAAAGATATTTTAAAGCGCAAAAATATCAACCGTTTGGCTTTGCCCATCAAATTTGATGATTTTGTTCATAGATTGGTTGTATAGCGTATTTATTGAACATTTAAACGATGGAAATCTAATTTGTTTAAGACTCTTCCCAGAACCAATGTTGTGATTATGTGAGTTCTATATGATTCTTTACAGGCGTCGTGGCCCAGCTGCCTCGTGCAGCGGACTCAAGCACTGGTACTGTTAGAGAGCGGGGTTCGGGTCGTGGCACGTGTGTCCTTTGGGAGACACCGTCTTGACCACCTTGACCACCATTTTGGATAGAACATAAAGCTGTATTTCCCTTGTGCTGTGTTATCACCCTTGGGTGTAATCGCCCTTGGGTGTGTCCCAGTGTTTCTGGCGTAGCGCAGCAGAGTGCGCCGCTTCACTGTGTAAACCCTTACAAGGTATATAAACGGGTCTCGTAATTCAATCTTGGCGTATCCTTTCAGACGACCGTAGATACCGGTTAAACCTATTTCAGGACTGAGTGATATTATAAGGGAAACCTACCACTTTTTCATTATAGCTGACTACAGCAACCCGGGTGGCGTTCGGGCCGATGCTAAACTTCATCAGCAGGCTGTCTACGAAGAACAATTGGTCATTGAAGTCTCTTTCCCCGATGCTCCCGGAGCTGTCCAGGAGGAAGATGAGCTCCGACTTCCCACGGAGGTGGACTTTCCTCAAGTCGGAGTTCATGATGCCCCCAGGGTCTTGCTGGCAGGATGGGTTTGGGATGAGAAGGAGGAGGAAGCTGAGTGCCACGTAGCCGGTCATATCGCATCTGCCCCCACAAAAGTAATGTAACAATGAAAATCATAACTTCCCAAGAATAAATAAAATTACCCGTGCTCTAAAAATCTACATACTCCAAAAAAGATGAGGAAGAGTAAGGAACGCTTAAAGCCCAATTAAAGCCCAATGAGAGTAAAAGTGTTCGTGTTTGATATTTGGTTTTAAAAAATCAAATGATGTTTTTTGTTAAAAGCTAAGATGTTGCGCTGAGCGAAAGATAACACCTTTTTGGATGGAATGTTTGTTTTTCCTGCTGTCCTAATTTGGGTTAGACGCTCCCCAAGAATCAATGTTTCCCTCCGAAAAAAAATAAAGAAATAAATAAGAAAACAAATAAAGAAATAAAGTACAAACTGATACAATTTAAGACTAAACTGGTGAAGACCCAGGAGCAACATGGTTTGCTTCGGTTTTCAATTAGCCTACAAACAAACACTGTCTTGAAATAACGACGTCACGTCATGTATTTCGGGTTTTTTATTTGTTAATACTCTCTTTTTTTTTAATGTATTTTTATACGTCTTACAAGTGGCAAATTGACTAAGAGGTCGCCCTCAACGTCAAGAACTCTGAAGATTAAGACCGTGTCCGAATCTATAGCGACTCCAGCTATGGCTGGGAACGTTGGCTTCAGTGACAGCGTTCAGGAATAGCCCTTTTCAGAAATCCATTCGAAGCCACTGCCGAAGCCTTCAATTCGGATGGTGCCCTTCATTGCGAGTCGATCTTAGTGCACCGTTGGGAGGGGAAATGCACATCACAAACGGGGCGGGCAGGAGCGGAAGAGTGATACCTTTGCTTTTGGAGTTTTTAGGCCGGTTATGGCTACGGTTACGGCTGGTGCTGTTGCTAAGGGTGTTGCTTTTTTAGGCATTCTATGCTCCAACGCATGTTCACGTGACGATCAAGCCGCAGCCGTAGCCGCTAACTTGGACACGGCCTTATTTGTTAGTCGCGGATGAGGACCAGTATTATTACCAACTGAGGATATGGTTAAGGCATGAAGACAATATACAAACTGTAAATGAATCTGTTTTATAATTAACTGATTATAGTTGATATTAAGACAATCAAATTTTCTTTTCGCCGCCCATGTTATTTATTACATTGGACTCCTTCAAACCTATAAAAAAATATCTACATAATAGATCTTTCCATTGAAATATGTAAATTAAACATCGCACATGCGCACTAACACTGGTTAGCAAAATGTAGGAACGTCGCGCCTTTTTTTATGGGGCTGATGGTTGTTTGTGCGTCTGCCTCAACTCTTTGACGTTTGCCAACCAATAGTGTATGTACGCATGCGCGAATGTAATGGGTATCGTGCGTGCGCACTTACATTTTGGTTGGCAACATTTTGGGAACAGCGCGCCCTTTTGCATGGGACTGATGGAAGCCTGACGCGTACGCGCTTTGTGCGTCTGCTTTGTGCACATGGAGTTTGCCAACCAATAGGGTCTGTACGCATGCGTGAATGTAATTAGCATTTCTCAAGAGAAAGGTCCATTGTTCAAAGGTAGTATTTACTCACATTATGTGGGTTTACGTATAGCTGCGAACGATGACAGGAAAAGTACTCCCGACCTCTTTCCCAGGTACCCCCAGGCCGATGCACATTAATCGGTCAAGGCACCAAGGTTTACCCCATGCATTGCCGCAAGAGTGTGATCATTTCCCCCATAAGAATATTCCAGGCTCCATATCGTCCATCCTAACCCTCATTCGGTACAAAACAAAAGTCACCCCACCTCCTATTTTTATCATAATTGTTTTTCTTTCCTTTCTTTTTTTTCCCAGACCCAGACAGATGTTCTTCCTTGTCAAAGAGGATGTTCCTTATTGCTATAGGTGAAGGTTCAATGACTGTAATTCTGGTATTGTTATCAGCAACTTTTCTACAAAGGTACTTATGACTATTGTACAATTCAAAACCAGGGCTCGGTTTCACAAAGAACTCGGACTGATCTTAACTGGGAATTATTCTTAATTGCTAAGCAAAGTGTGATGTCACAATACAAATCACTTTGGTAATACTGACAACTCATCTTAAGATGAATCTTAGTGCTATGTGAAATCGACCCCTGGAGTGTACAGAGACTTTTTCGTTGCTGGCTGCTGGCAAAGCCCCAAAAATGTGTGACTTTGCTGCAAGAAATTAGATTAACAGATTGCCGCGTGGGTAAAGCCAAATTAAAACCGTCTCCCTTTCCCTTATTGGTAATTGTAGTGGTTATACTCAAATTTCAATTGAATTCTGTAAATCTAGACAGACTTTGGTTAGATTTTCTGTTAAAGGTGCTATCTCGTCGCGCTTACAGTCACCACAGCTTCCTAATGACGTCACATACACTTCATCTGCACATTTGTCCAGATTTCGGTCTAGTTTTGTTACATCCTGCTTATATACCGGGAGTGAGTTTCCCAAATGACGTCACAAATACCACATTTGCCATTAAAACGTGTAAAAATATTTCAAAACCTTGGTCTGATTTTAGAACATTTAGAAAATAGCAAGACACCACAATGGCGTCATAAACATACATCTGCCATCACATCATGCCCAAAATTATCTGTCAAAATTTCGGCCTGATCTGAGACTTTGTCTGGTTACAGCAAGTTTCCCAAAATGACGTCACAAGCGTCGCATTTGCCATTACAACGTGTACACAAATGTGATCTGATTTGAGAACCTCTTGCTAATTGCGAATTACCACAGTGACGTCAGAAAAAAATACTGTCAGCCGTTAGAACGTATGAAAAATGTGTTCGAATTGAAAACGTTTGGCAGCAAACATTTCTCTCTGTGAATCTGTGTATATTTCATCTTCGATCCATTACCACCCTTGAACTAACTGCATAACCGTGGACTCTCCAAACGAGCTAGCTCCCTCCAGATTTTTGTGGGAAGTTCTTACCTACTTATCTCCTCAAATGTGAGAATGAACAGGCCTAAACGGAATGTTTTTAAAAGTCAATTCACTATAGGGAAATGTGGATGAGATAACGCAGTACGCAAATGTTATCGGTGCGCAAGCTAGGTGACTGGCTTTTTTGAAGTCATTAAAGCAAGTAATTCGTCCGAGGGATGAGTACGTAGGTTCAATTCCCGTCCAGGTCGGCCATGTTTTTCCATGGCCTGAAGAAAACACCTACTTTTAACATCATTTAATATAGATCCGTGTATGACAACTTGAAAATAAATAAAAAACCTTTAGTATCAATTAACATTAAGGAACACGTTTACAGCTGGCGTATTTGTAATACAGCTAATAAAAGCAACCACCTGCATTGAAAATGACTGGTGCAACTTTTTTTTATTAGATAGTGGCTTTGTCAACTAAGATTACCCCAATTTGGGACCATGTATTTTTTATTAAGAGAGGAAAAGAGTTAAGTCTGGGTAAGGTACTCCTAACTGAGACAGTCAAGGCAGCGTCGGTTTGGGGGTAGTTTAGGCCAAATCAAAACCTGTCAGTAAAAAAAGTCAAATCTTCTTTTGTTCTGTACACATGTCTTAGATTATTCAAACGGAACTTACCAGAAAAATCTTCGCACTCTATCGAAAGAAAAGCACCGAGGATGAGCCGACTACCTCAACTTACAACCACTAAAACAATCCTCAAGTTTAATTGCTCCCGCTGCTTAAGTTAGTGGCCAGTAGAGGAAGCTGATATGGAACTGTATTTTGTCACCCTTTCATAAACTGGTGTATAGGCCCCCGTGGCAATATGAACCAGTGAGTGCCAAACAATGAACGTAGAGCATCCGGTTCCTTTTTATTCTGCACTGGAGTTCCGGGTACAGCGCCTTCTACTTCTCGGTACAGCTTCAACAGCTAACGCACACACAGCTGCTCCATTCACACCAGAATCGACTTTCTCCCCGAGCCGTGAGCCAACCGCCAAAAGTGTGGACTAAATTGTTTCAGTTGCTGAAATCTCGTCGGTGAAAGAATAGACCTTTCGGATAGGTGTAGAGAGTTGTACGTAAGCATGACGTTGTGGGGAAATCTGGTGGTCGTGATGGCCGTGTGTTTGATCAGAGGACCACTGTTGGCCTACGCAGACGGTATGTACTTTATTCACTATTCAGTAACATGTAGGGGCTGTGCAGTTTGTGGGAACCTTGGGACTTACGTTTCTTGGTGAAGGGCGATGGGGGAATTGCGCTCTTTCAAAGGGGATGAACGTTAGAACACGCACGAGTCTTAAACAGTTTGTTCTCTCTATTGTGAAATAAAAGTAGACACTCCGTACTAAACAATATTGTTATAAGATAGACATGAATATTCATTGAAGTCAAGTCGATGATGTTCCTTAGGGAAGAATGCATCCTGTGCTGTCATGGTCAAACATTGCTAATGCGGCTATGTCGGGTCGGTGTGTGAAACAAACATACAAAGTGTTTGTTTAGTCCATGTCATATATGGTCATCCCCTATAAACACGGATTAAGATTTCCGTTCTGAACCATTTGGTTATAATTATAAAAGGCATGTTTAAGACGCCCATAACACATGAGCCAAAGAACGCCGCGCCTTGCATTGTTATACAAGCCCATGCTCATGGTGGTTACTTGGACTCTTCTAGACTCTTCAGGAATATGCAGCACTGATATTCCAATAAAACCACGGGATATGTATTTTTTAAAAAGTAGGACAAGTCCAGGGAGATTTGAAATACTGATAAAAAGTTGACACTTACTGCCCAAATTTCATAAAATACTGGCCAAGTTCATTAACGGCATTATAATACATGTCTAATGTTAAATAGGGTAGTACGAAAAATACAGAGTCCAGTACATGTAATATAATTTCTAAAGCTATAATAAATAGCCATGGTTTACATTTTGTTGAAGTTACTGACAGCATGTGCACCTGTTACATAATGCAATGGAGATGGTGAGATGCGAACACTGTTATCATGGAGTAGCCATCTTGTTTTCTTTCATCCAAACCAATGTAGCCAAAGTGAGGCTGGACGGGAAAAAAGTCTGAACCCCTTTTTATAAGTTGGGAATTCAAACTATAAGTGTCATTGTGTATACAGGGAATCTGACAAAGATGGCTGCAGTGTGATAAAGATATATTTTAAAGCGTTCCATGGTAGATTGTTGTCAACGGTTGGCAACATCCGAGTTTCACTTTGTGAGATGTTTCAGTCGTCGGTCTTTACTAAAGAGGAAAATAATTATGTTCTTTGTGCCAAGACTAGAGGAGGCTTGTCAAAATAAAGAGATACCTTAAAGCACAATAGACAACATTGGTAATTGTCAAAGACCAGCAGCCAAACATAGACACGAAATAAAAAAAAATAAAAAAACTGAGCTCTATCAGTTATGGGAGTCACAAGAAAATAGTGGGAAAAACATAAACTGTTTTCTAACATCGTATTTCGGACTCGCAAGATCCAAACTAATTGTTTTACTCATTCTTTCAAAAACTCCAGCATTTCAGGAAAAAATGTTTCAAGGGAAGTTTTCCATAATGACCATCTAATATAATTCGTCATTGTTCTGTGTCTATCTGCGTAAAACAAACATAAAAACGAAGTGTCTGATTCGTCCACGTTTCATGAATATATTCTATAAACACGTGCGGGAATCGTCATACTTATAATGCCTAATCATTTGAGAAAAGACATTCTTTTATGAAACACATTTAAGCCAAGTGTCAATGCGCCTTGCGTTTTACTAGCCTGTGTACATGGTGGTTTAAGCTTACCTGAAATCATCTGGTCTCCTTTGGAGTATGCAGCACCGCCACTCAAACGAACCCACGGGATATGTATTGACTATGATTAGGACAAGTCTGCCTCCAGTGAGATTTGAAATGCTAACTTAAGTTGACACTCGCCCCAAGCACTGCACACAGTATTTGCCAAGTTCATTGATGACACATTATACCATAAGTGCACTGCAAAAACTGGGGTGTTAAATTGATTCTCTCAGTATCTATATGTGACATCACCAACATGGTGTTAGTTATCCCCATTGATCGTTAGTAAAATTAACACCATGTTGGTGTTGTCTAATATTGTTCAGGAAATACCGTACAGTACCAAAGATACAGGGTCCGTTAAGCGGGCCGCGGTCTCCTTTAAACAGACCCAAGTTTAATGTTGCTTATAGCACTTGATGTTTCTGAGATTAGAACCAAGTGGTAAAATAAGTTTGATAAGTTTTCCCCCATCTTCTTCATTTGACTGACTATGGACCCTGATTTCCTATTGTGAAGGGGATAATGATGAAGTGCTCCCTCCGGCCCCTTCTGGAGACCCCTGCCCTAGCCCGCCTGATCTTGAGAACGGTGTCTTCACCCTCGACGATGATCGACGCAGTGGCTTCTATCGCTGTAATCCTGGTTACACATTGTATGGACCCCGTGGCAATACACTACGATGCCAGGACGGACGGTGGAACGGGTCTGTTCCAGTGTGCTCAGGTAAGTACGGTATTGTTGTAAGGAATATTGAATTGAATACCATCCTCTAGTTTTCAATAAACACGCCACAGAACGAAACTTTAAAAATCTTGTCAAACATGTTCACTGTTCAAAACGGTTCATCGTTTTGTTAGGAATTTTTACTTGTTTGATTAGCGGCAATTGAAATAACTAACGGTTAGGTGGGGGAATCTTAAAACATCGTTTCCTTAATTGACTTTTCCATTGGTTAAGACGGAAATATTTCTCTGTGAGCTTTCACAATAGAACAGGGTTTGGAAATGGCTGATTTCTTTTCAAAATATCATTCATGTAGAATTTTATTCAAACAGTGGATTGTTTTCACTTGGGGGCACAGGGGGTGGGGCACTTGCTTTTCAGTGGGGGGGGGGGGCAGGTACTATGTTTTTTAATGAGTTACATGATGTATCTACATTTCTTATGGGGAGTACCTGGGGGCACTGGAAATTCGTGGGGGCCCTGGGTCCCCTCCCCCTTGGCTACGCCGCTGTTTTTAAACATCCCAAGAGTGGTCGCCGTTTGTGTGGTCCTCACTTCTGAAAGCGAAGAATTTCTGTGTTGAATCGTGAAGCAGCAACGTCTATAGTGGTGTTTTGGTTTTATGAACACACGTACAATGTTGAACTAGTGTGTAGCAACTTCTACATTGCAAACGTTTTGGTGAATTAATTTGAAAAATCCAGTCAAAATTTTCATTATTGGTGTTTTCTTACACCTTACACCTTTTCATATTAACAGCTCGGGGTTGTCACGGAATCCCTGAGGTAAAGCTTTCTATCCCCACCCGTCAAAACAGAGGCTCTGTCCGTGAGTTCAAATGCTACCCTGGGTATGAACGACAGGGACCCGCGTTCATTTACTGTAACGGAACCCGCTGGAGGAATGAATTACCCCGGTGCGTCTTTCAGGGCTCCCCCAGTAGTTGCCCGGAGCCTCCTGTCGTTACTAATGCAAGGATGATGATAACGGCTAATGGATTCGGTGTTACATATACATGTGCTGATGGTTACCAGCCACGACTTGGTGGCAGGACTATATACTGCAGCACAGATGGCCAATGGATCGGATATCCCGCTGTATGCGCTCGTAAGTACCTTCGTGTTAACGAATAAACCAAGTACCAGTAGTTGTTCTCCCTTAATCCCTGCATTCCAAAGCGGCTAACTACGATATTATGAAACTTCCCTTCATGAATCATTACTCAACCTCGTTTTATATCAAATGAAGTTTAACACCGATTCCATGTTGAAACATTTATTTTACTATCTCCGTATATCGTTTGAATTCAGGTGCTGGATGCCAAGTTCCTGGTATAAACGACGTCAGTAACGGTGTGATTGAAATTAAACAGTCGGTGGTTTTGAAGATCACCTGCCATCCTGGGTATGACCTGGTGGGTTCTTCGGCCCTGTTTTGTAACGGACAGAGGTGGAACGGGAGTCTGCCGACTTGCCAGCCACAACAACGGAACAGTGGCTATCCCTCCAGGATTGAAGATGGTACTCGCTGTGGTAGTGATAACCCGACCGTTCCGAACTCTGTACTACGGTATGACACAAAATATGACGACAGTGGTAGAAGATTCTACGCTTTGAGGTACACCTGTAACGCCGGATTCTTCTTACATCCCGCCAACTACGCTGTTTATTGCACAGGAGGAAACGTTGCCGGGACCCCTCCACATTGCTACGGTAACCGTCATGTACATAGCATTGCAAATCATGGGCAGAATACCATCGACGAGTCAACAGAATATGTGGACATTGCTCAAAAAGGTTTTGTAAATCAAAATTTAACTGGGCTCCGCAAGTAAAACTCGTCTGTGTGAACGGTTTATATAGTTGTCAATGTTATCAGCAGATCTTTGAAATTGCCCAATATAGACACAGACACTTGCTCAATGTAACCATTCTTGGACTAACCTTAAACACCAGACTTTCCATGATCACCCAGACGGTTAACATTTCACAATGAGGCTAACTTACAAACAAAAATACTTGATATCAATTTATTTATATCCACAAAGGCAGGTCGCGTCACATTCACCCGTAAACACTGTCTTATACTGTATTCCAATGAAAAACCTTGTAATTCTTTCCTTTTATCACATCACCCCTAGCTACTTTGTAACCAGCATTCCTGGTGGGTGAGGCTTCTATGTCCCTTATGAATTCTTTTTGTTACTTTTATCACCATTTTCCACAACGTACTGAATATTTCGGGGAAATGGACCAACAACCCTCAGTCTTCATTGAGGTGGGACGAGTAGGTGCCCAGTAGAGATAATGTTTGTCTCTAAATTACACAGAGCACCCTAAAGAAAAATCTTGGAAGGGGCTTGGAAGGTTAACTTCGACTCTTGTTAATGTATTTTAACACATTAAAATCATAAAAAGCCCAAACTTTTGCATGTCAGTTGTTCAAAATTATATCGAAAAGAGGGTTAGAAGTTGTTGCCAACAATAGTTCCATGCACAAAATCACTGCAAAATAACGCTTCTTTCATTTTCAGCTCACTGCGGACATAACAAGGGAGGCTGCCAACATGTGTGTACAAATACCGATCTGGGCGCTGTTTGTTCGTGTAGAGACGGCTACAAGTTGGATGATGATGGGAAAAGATGCAGAGGTACTTGTAATAGTTGGCAAATTTGACAATTTTCCTAACCTAAGTTTTTTTTTTTTTAATAATAGTCTGTCAACAACAATTGCACTCATGATATGTTATCTCCATAAGAGGAGTGTTTCCATTTTTTCATAAACACAATTGTTATGTTAACCCAAAGAAAGTTTTAGTTTTACTGGTGATGTTTTCTATGAGTCGGTTGTTAAACTTTTAGTCGCTTCTGTTTTAAATGAAACTACTGTTGAACTTTTCGACGACAGATATTGATGAATGTGCCTCCAATAGAGGGCGTGGTGCGTGTGAGCATCTGTGTGTTAATCACGGCGGAGGATTTCAATGTTCTTGTAACCATGGATATACCTTGGGGACCGATGGGACTTCTTGTACAGGTAAAAACAAATTGTATGTAGGCCTAAATTTATAACGAGTCACACAAATCGTACCTTTATCATCCATCCGTTTGCAGAATTTATTTTACCTTATCAAATAATACTATTTTTATTCTGGTTATTCTTTACATAAAGAAATTCGGAATCCTTGTAACTGTGGTACACATGGGCGTTGCGTTGAGCCACGAGGTAGAACCCCAAGGTACTGTCAGTGTATTAATGGGTACCAACGAAGCACCGATGGTCTCAGTTGTGAAAGAGGTAAATTGATATTGAATAACATTTCATGCTTCTCCCGTTGTTTACTTGAGAAGGTTTGGGGCAGGCACAAACACCGAGGCAATACAACGCCTCTAATGCTCAAGTTTTCTTGCACACGTTGTAAACAGAAATCAATCTACCCTCATTATTAAAGAATGATACATCATTGGTTGTGATGGTTTTTCGAATTGCAAGGTCATCCTTTATCCCTCAGTTAGGAACTATTATTACTTTAACCAATAAGGTGGTCACGTGTTTGAGAAGACACTGAACGACGGTTTGAATTTTTGCAGGGAAAAGCTTGAGTCATATTTGTATTTATGAGGTTTACTGTTGTCTTGTTCCCAGCACCCGTAACTCAATGTAACTGTGGCGCTGGATCTACATCATGTAGAGAAGAAAATGGAATCAGAACATGTAGTTGCATGGCAGGCTATCGGCAAAGTGGTCCTGGTTGTGTTGGTAAGTGCAGAAGGTAATACATCTTCTTACAAAACTTAATTAAATAAAACTTGTTTTGCTTGTTTGGTTTATCTAACTTTGTTTCATTACCTTGAACGTTTTTTTGTTTAATCTCCCGATCAATCTGTGTGTAGATATCAATGAGTGTGAAGAAAGCGGTGGTCTTGCGGAGTGCCAGAAGGGTTGTAAGAACACCGTGGGTTCCTACAGGTGTTACTGCCCGGGATCATGGCACTCCCTGTCAGAAGACTTAAGGACTTGTCGAGGTGATCTAAAGTAGTTGTTTATAATAAACCTTAATCGTACTGCTACCAACTTGAGTCATGCTCCCTGTGTATGCACTTGGCAATCATTGCCAATGATTCTCATCCAAACATTCCAAGTGGACCAGACTGGCATTGGATTCAAGCCTCGGTTTGGTTACGTTGGTTTGAATGCTTTAAAACGAGCAGGCTCCACCATGATCTATTCAATCCAACTTCTACCACACATAAAACTTTTTTTAACCACATGGTTGTATTGGATGGGACTCACGAAAATAGACAATGTATCCACGCATGTGACGAAGCCAGGCAAATCAAAAAATTGAGCTAATTACAGTGGACTGGAGGATATTATACAAATATTGACTGCTTCGAGTGGCGTAGTAAAACTAGTCACTCGAGGTGATCCCCGGAGCAGCCTATCTTCCCGAGGCGGAGCCGAGGGAAGATAGGCGGCTCCGGGGATCACCGAGAGTGACTAGTTTTACTACGCCACGAGATAAAGCAGTCAATATTTGTTTTATAACACCTCAATTTCATCCAATTTGTTGTAATATTCGTTAAACAACTGTGCGTATACCAGTCTTCAAACAACTGTGTAAAATCTAAGAAAGAGGGGGTACCACACTGCCTTCGTTCTCATATCGTATTTCGAATGCACGTATTATTTGATCGTTTCACCGGGTTTGAGGTTGTCGTTGGATAGTACCATTTAATAGTTCTTTTGGTCAGTGTGCAGTGTGATAGTAAAAATACACAACACCACGTGACGCACGTTCGGCCAATCAACAGATAGAATCAAAGGAAGAGGTGTTATAATGTTTGATATGGTATAGTATTGGGAAGGGTAGATTGGTAGGTTGTTGCTACTTCCAGTGTTTCATTATGTAAATATGTCTAATAGAACACATTTACATAACAATGATAATTTGTGATTATTTGATTGCAGAACGTCCATGTTCCTGTGGTACTGGATCAACTGGCTGTTCTCAGCCCAACGGAAGGAAGATCTGTACATGTGCTGCAGGATATAAACGTAGTTACACTCGAGACAGTTGCGTCGGTGTGTAGCTAAACGAAATGTTTTAAATTTCAATAATGTTTATCGTAAGATTTTCATTTTGATTGACTCCCACCCGTTTAATTCCTGTATGAAATATCAACTAATTTTGTAGTACATATAAAATTAAAGAAAACTTTAGCCATAGTTCAACTGATCGATTTACAGTTAAGCTGTAACTTTTACTTTTTATTTTATTTTGAAACAAGACATTCTCAATGAGTGTATCACTTTCCATTCGTTAAGAAAATCTCTCTGAGGTCCTGACTTTGAGGAGCCTAGATTTTGATATGGTAAATCTATAACAATCTGAAGAAAGTGTTTTTGTTATTTCTTCCAAAACAATTTGCATGATTTTTAGTTTGAGACTTTGTTTACTTTTGACAGATCAAGATGAATGTCTGGAGTCCAGACCTTGTGAAGGATCGTGCTTTAATACTCGAGGGTCATATCGGTGTAGCTGTCAGATGTCAGGGTACCGACTCGCACAAGACAGACACAGCTGTGAAGGTTGGTATAAATATAATCAGTGTGCAGAAAATCCTATAATATTATCAACTTGAAAATCTGTCCTTTGACTGGCGTATTGTGAATGATTCATTACGCGGTCAATGGGAGACGTTTGAGGACACTAGGTGGCAGCAGACTTTACCATGTAGATACCATGTTTGGGGAAAAGTGCACATGCTCAGAAGTAAGCGAACAATATAAATTTACCTGGTAAGTCTGCTACCACCTAGCGTTCGAAAGTCTCCCATACCCATCATGACTGAAATTAACACACACGCAGGCCTATCAATAACACATGATCGTACTCCACAGGGTTGAGTGTTGAGTTGGAATGTGCTAAATAAATAATCTGGGAGAATAATGCCCGGTCAATATTCCAGTCAAAAAAGATTTACTCTATAAAATGGCCGATTTAATATGCGTTGTAGGCCCAGGCGCCATTTTGGGGGTACCAAGGTTGGCTCGATCATAACGAGAGACGAGAGGTATCAATACGGCACGCTGCCCATGGTGGCGAGGTTGTGTTGGCCTCTATTTACATTCAATGTTTTGTTAATGCGTGGTCTTTCGTTTCTGTTACGCATTTTTTAAGTTTGCCGTTGCCAAATTCGTTTGAAGCAAGGACACAAGGAACAATTTCGGTGACTATTTGCCAATCTTTGATTTCTTTCTTGCAAAAGGAGATGTTCCATCCTTAATCTTGAAGTAAAATGCTTAACTCTGTGAATCTTTCTTTTTTAGATATCGACGAATGCCAAAACGACAGGTCAAACCAATGCAAACATGGATGCGTGAACACACTTGGTAGCTACCATTGCGAATGCCCAGCAGGACACCTCCTGATGCCTGATGGGAAATCATGTAAGGGTAAGTGCGCCCTCTGGAGAATATCATTGACAATGTTCTTGGCATCAGCTCATGAATCTCCTGAATCAAAGACACGTGATTATAATGCATTTTTTTTCGTGAAGATGCCACATCACACTAATCGAAACGTCGGGTTGTTAACTCATCGGTTCTTTTCAGAACCAGCAGAAGCCATTACGAAGTTAAAGTTACTCCATATTGTATCCTCAAACCTTAGTCCGGGGGCGGATCCAGGATTTTCAAAACGGGGGTGCGTGAAATTTATTGATCAAGCAAGCAGCAAATGATGATTGAAGGCAAGTTGTGGCTACTGCAAGCGCGAAGCCCTAACAGCATGGGGTCCGGGCCCTGAAATGTCCCTTAACAGCACCCTCAAATGTGCTGAAAAGCATGAGAAATTTACAGAAGTATGTTTACAGAAGTACACTTATCAATCAAATTAACCAAAAAGGGTCTCTCTTTCAATTTAGTTTTTTTTTCGGAAGGAAAAATAGGGGGGCGTGCGCCCCTCACGCCCCCCCCCCGGATCCGCCCCTGTTAGTCTTTACAATAAAATTGACTGGCATTTACAGAGAGCAGTCATCACAAACCTATCGGTTGATACAAAAAATATTTTCGATTGTTTTTTATTCGCCATATGATTGTAATTAGAGCAAAACCGTGGATGTTGTATAAGTATGGTTGATGGTTTTACCCCTTCAGTGGTTTACATGGGAAGATAACATGCTGGGAGGGAAGTTGTGACAAATGCGACAGATATAGAAACGTTGGTTATTTTATCTGTTTAACAGAAAGTTGTATAATGTTAACCCTATCAGGACCGGGCTTTTTTTGGACTTACGGGGACCGGGGGGGGGGGGGGGGCTCATTGTGCCCCCCCTCCGTATTTTCCAAAGTCTTGGGCCGATTTTTATGAAACTTGCCACAAATGTGTATTTCACCGAGTTCTACATGATGGTGCAAAAAAAATTCAAAAAAATTGCATTAAAGGTGATTTTGTAGTTTTTTGCCCATTTTTGGTCAAAAATCGTATTTTTCCCATAATTTCCATATTTTTTGCCAGAATTCTGTAAAACTTTGCAAATTTGTCTTTCTTGACATCCTCAAGAACATAAACACCTTTTTCTTTACCAGAGTTACCGTTGAGGGCGCTAAACAAGCTGTTTTATGTAATTTTTGGGAAAAAATCACGTTTTTACATTTTTCCACTTAAAAATCGATGTAAACAGTCCTTTTAGGGTCCGAGTGTGCATTTATGAGGCCTAACTAACAACTCTATAGTATTTCTAGACCTCAAAAGTTCAAAATTATAATGTTGAAAATATTCCATATATACAAAATTTTGCAAAGTTCGAACCCCTAAAAAACAGCTAAAAATACAAAATCCAAGATGGCCGCCAAAATGGCGGCCATTTTGGATTCCCACAATGCATCTCAAACTATCATGTGACATTTCGGTATCACTGTTGGCCACTAAAAATACTTAAAAACATAACATTTTGCTAAGAAATGCCCCAAAATCACAAAAAATTACAAAAAACGAGTAATATGGGTTCAAACAAACGGTTGCCATGGCAACCACTGACCTTCAATAACAATCGTATTTTGACAAAATGACCCTAGATAATTTTCAAGTAAATTCAGAAAATTTGGTGGCGATCGAATGTAGCGTTTTAAAGTTACAGGAAAAAGTTTGGTAGGGGGGCACATTGTGCCCCCCCCCCCCGGTCCTGATAGGGTTAAGAGTACAAACTACAAAATTCAAAATCTAAAGACTTTCTACAATGAACAACTTTGAGAAATGTTTTTCGCCATTTCGAAGTACACTGATTTCTACGACATTAAGATATTAGCAAATTATTATGAGAATGTTAGCAGTGGAACTCTGGAGTGGAATTCTTGTAAATGTTGTTACGTTGCTGTCCACAGAATGCCGGCCCAACTCCTACCGTAGCAGCACGTCGAACGAGTGCGTTGAATGCCCGCAATATTCGCGCACAAACGGCAGAGCCAAGGCAACCATTGACGAATGTCACTGCTTACCTGGGTACAGTAGACACCCTGGCGAGGAAATACTGTGCAAAGGTAAGAGTAAGAGTAAGAATAATAACTAGAAATGTTGTCTGAAAACAGCATTGTGTCTTGAGGGCTAATAATCAATTAAGGCCTTACCAACTTGTTATGCATACCTTGGTTACAGATGGCAATAACAGAACTGTAGGGATACTTAATGATCCCTTTAAAATTATATATTTACTTCAACTCTTGCTAACCCATGGTTTTGTTTTGTAACAGTACCTTCCACAATTGCCTCTTGTCTTACCAAGATCCATATCTGGATATGTCAGGGTTGGATAACAAAAGCTTCATCAAACAGTTTTTCTTGTTTCACGTCTAAATTGTTCTGCGCATTATTTTTGCACACATTATATAAATGAACTGTTTATCTGTTTTGTTTTGAGGACCATACCTTACACTATTGTTGCTATCTTTTAGATAACGACGAATGCGAAGGAAACAATGGGGGCTGCGAACAGCATTGCATCAATACGCCGGGAAGCTTCTATTGCGCATGCCCAACTGGCTACGACCTGCTCGACAATGGGAGGGATTGTGTTGGTAAGCCCAACCTAATATTCCTCTTACATGGAACAAATAAACACGTCTTTTTCGAATCTTAAAGTAATTATCTTGATCTCAAGGTTAAACTAAACAATACGTGGGTATCCAATGTTTCCAAATATACTTGTGCGAGCAAAACTCGTCAAGTTGCGGTTTGATTATCAAGAAATCAGGTGAAGATTTATGTTGAAGAGATGAACAATTAACGACAAGCACAGCTTCCGGGGTAATTAAGCAGGCCGTTTTGCATTCTGTGGATTTTAAAATATAATATAAAAAACGGGACAAAGGCTGTGAATGATACAAAAGTGAACATTGACAAAATAGTGTAGGCAGTTCATACAATTTTAAAAACTAATTTTCAGATCGTGACGATTGCTCTCAAAGCAATGGCGGTTGTCAGCACAACTGCATCAACTCTGACGGTAGTTTCAAATGCACGTGCAATGAAGGATATATGGTGGACCCAGCTGACTCTTACCTCTGCACAGGTCAGTGTAAATTACATTGGGAAAAAGAGTTAATGACCAATCAAGAGCCACATGATGGTCTTTCTCCTGAAGACGTAGGAGCATATTGATCGAAACGTCGAGTTGTTACGCCACTGGTTCTTTTTCAGAGCAGCCCAACTTATAGAAATGTTATTGCCAATCATACTAGACTATGTCCCCACCATGCAAAATTTCATATCCTACTTTATACAATCTTGTCTTTATAGCCCCAGCTCAACATTGGTAAGAAAAAAAACATACATGTTCACAGATTTCAAAAAAATATATCTTACAATGGTATAAAGATAATGATGGTAGAAGACTTTCCTTGAACCATTTCTACCTGAAGTGATATCGTTTTTAAATTATAATTGAAATAAGATCCAACATTAGTTTTCGCCTCAGTGAGACGAAAACTCTGCCTATGGGAATACGTAGAAAAGTGCTGAAAGCATTTTTACCGTTTTCTTGAAAATGAAACAACGAAATGAGCTGACATTTTCACAGGTTGGTTTCATCACTTGATTTGTGCAAAGAATGGAATCATTTACAGTCGGTTTTACCAATGTTGAGCTGGGGCTTTGAAAACCTCTTGGATTATTTTGTTTCATGTTCAATTACTGTACAACTTGTTTAGTAGCTATAAATGAAATTCTCATGGAAAAGTATATAATTGTTTGTTTTTTTGTTTTTTTTTGTCTTGACTCTAAAGAGTATAAAAACGGATGCGCTGGATTATCAATCATAACAATGGATGTAGCCCAGATTAGATAACAGTATAGTCCACTCGGGGCAAGGTCAAATTAAACAGTTCAAAAGCACTAGCACCGAGTTGCATTCCAGTCGGCTCATTGCTACAAGGTTTTCATTTTCAAATTTCATATTTTTAATAACTAAAAGGACCTCAAAGGTTTAAACAACATTTATTAGTATCAGTCTGAAAGCTGACTGATTATGAAGTTCATACCGGTACCAATCTTCCATAAAAATATATCTGACTGAAATACTGTCAAAGTCGAGAAAATAGAATTTGGGGACCCCCATTGTAATTTGGGTTTTACAATCGAAATTATGGACAATGTGTTTACATGCTAATAAAAGTGTGCCCGTTTGTTCACTATTTTTTCCTGACTCGGACGACGATTGAGCCCAAATTTTCCCAGGTTTGGTTTTCATAAACAGATTGTGTCACATGACGTCAGAACACTGCACTATCAGCATTACCAATCCATAATTCAGAATATAATTCAGAAAAACAATAATCAAACATCACAGATAAATGTTTCACTGAAAAAGTTCAGTTTTTATCTTCTCCAAATGAATACTTTGGAGAAAAATATCACCGATAAAAGGAGCTTCAAAATTTGTTGATTCTATTCCTTTGATGAAGTTTATTCAAATTATAACTAGTACCTGATAGCATACTGAACCGACAATTAAGGTAAGGTCTTGAAAACTAACTTCTCAATTGCAAGGAACTCTTTTGTTTGAGTATCTCGTGTTATTGATTAAAGATGTGGACGAGTGCAGCACGTCAACCCATGGCTGTGATCAAAAATGTGTGAACTACGCCGGCAGTTACCACTGTGAGTGTGATGATCAGTCACGACTCGCCCGGGACGGAAGGTCATGTTATCGTAAGTCCTGCTCCTTAAAAATCAAAAATAAATAAACTGATCCAAAAAATTAAGCATCTCATCCGTCTGGTTCAGATTTTTCTACACAGAGGCAATTCTATAATGCGCACACAATGATCTCTTCAATTCCTATCACTTCGTATACCTAATTTAACTGTTCAAATCGAGAATAAGAAGAATAGATGACTATGTTGCTGTAACTACAAATGGACAAAAAAAAGTGTGCCAGTGCTCGATTCGACTAGCCACCGTAGCTTATAAGCGGGTGGTCTCGTATCATATGATAGCCACTGTAGCTTTTAAGCGAGGCGGTCGGATGTCATGATAACGCAATCCGCCTCGCTTATTGAGTGGATGCTCTATCATGATACCATGATACATCACGGGAAGTTGATAAGCGAGGAAACCATGCTTGGCGACAAGCTTATAAACTGCGGTGCCTAGGTGAATCGGCTGGTTAGGACGTACCATTTTATGGATTGTTGTTTATTATCATTTGCAATAATTCTTTTTTAAGTTAGTCAGTGTAATTTATATTTTTGGTGTGTTTTGTTGTTCTTGATTTCGGTTTCCAAGTTTTTGTTGTTTTCAAAATTGTAAATATTATAATTTGAATAATTGTGACGTTACGCACGGCTAGAAACAACGTTGTGTTCGAAGCCGTTTTTTTACCCCGGATGTGTGTCCTTCCCGAATGCAGCATTTCTTTGATTAAAAACAGAGGTGTAACCAGAGGGGTGGGGACACTAAATAGCCCCCTCAAATATATATATATATATATATATGGTTACGCATATGATGATAAAACAAATTTAAAAATTGCAATTCCTAAGTCATATTTATGCCTTTCTGTTTTTCAGCTGTCACATGCAACCCGCTGATCTTGCCTGACAAAATGAGAGTGTCTCCAAGAGAGTTGTGTCTGGGAACTCACCTGACAAAACAAATTGAAGGTATTCACTACATCATCCATCATCCATCATCCTCCTCTATCCTCCATCCTCCTCCATCCGCCTCCTCCTCCTCCTCCTCCTCCTCCTCCTCCTCCTCCTCCTCCTCCTCCTCATCATCATCACCATCATCATTATCATCATCATTATCATCATCACCATCATCATCAGGCTGTAATCATCTAGTGTTGGATGAAGCCCTCCTCCAGCAATTTCCATTCTCTTCTCATTCTTGCTATTCTAGCCCATGATGTTTTGTTTGTGTATGTTTGGATTTCGTCTCTCCATCTTCTCTTCAGTCTTCCCCTTCTTCTCTTTCCGTTTCTATGTTGACATTCGGTTAGTCTCTTGGTCCACCTGTTGTCATGTCTTCCTGACAAGTGTCCAGCCCATCCCCATTCCATCTCCCTGATCTTTTTCATGATTTGCCAAATTCATTTTTAAAACAAATTAGATTTTTGTATGATCTTCAGAACCAAATGATAAGTTTCTCTTTTTAATGAAGCCAAACCAACTATTTCCATATGCGACGACGCACATACTCGAAAACAGCGCAACTCGTGTTTTTATTCTCCGATGGATAAAGAAAGTTTTGATGTCCGTTCACACTATATGCACGGGGGGCTAGATTGACTTTAACTCTCGCTCCTACATTCAGTTGATCTCAACAGGGTGATGACAGTTCCCACAAAAGTAAAGTGAAGAGAAAGTGAAAACAAGAAGCGCTCCAAGGTTTTAGGACAAATAAACTTTCATTTCCTCCGAGATAAACTTTTAGAGGTAGAGCCCTGTGCTCTACCAGCAAGGCTTCTGATAGATGATACCTAAGCCTACATCCTTACGGACTGTAAAGGGGGTTACCCTGTTTCAGCCCCAGGAGTAGGTGGCAACGGCCCCTGGAAAAAACAGATGATTTGTAGCCCACACCTCGAGTGGCTTATTGGCCTTGTGTGTCTGGCAACTTCCATAACAAAAATTTAAAAAAAATAAAAATTAAAAAAGATTAAAATAAATTACAATTGTGGCTTTGAAGAGGACAGTTTGAGGTTTGCGTTTTTCATGATATAAGAAATACAGAATTTCTAGATCCACGGTATTTCCAGCTGGTAGTGCCGGGTGAAAACTTCACTGCGTAAAAACTACGGAATCCAGACAAGGACTTTAAAAAAATATTTACAGGTTAAACTTTGACATTGTCTGTTGGCAACAATTAACAGCGGTAAACTCAATGGCTTATCTCACTTGAAAACATGAGGAGTGCACGAAGAGGGATTGGAATTTGCCAATTGAAAGACCTCAACATTTTCTGTAATCAAACTCGGTCAATAATGTCTGTTTCTATTTTCCATTTCATTTGCAGTTGATACAAGCTGCGAGGTAGATTGCAAGAAGGGATATGAACTGAGAGGGCCTGCGGGTCGTACATGTCTTAAGACCGGACAGTGGTCAGCCCAGCCAGCATCTTGCATACGTATGTTCTTATTTTCATTAATATTACCCATCTTAGCCCACTTCACACGAAAACAACAACAAACATAAACAACAACATGCAGCACCGACAACCAACAAACAACAAAACAATAAATATAAAACAAACTTCAAAAAGCAGCAACAACTTGCAACGCCAACAACAAAAACACCAATCAACGCAAACAATACACAACAAACAACAACAAAAACATCATTAAAAATGTCAGCATTTAACAGCATAAACAAAACTAGCAGCAGCGGCAAAAACAGAAAACTAGAGCAACAGTTGTAACCACAAAAACTTGGCAGTAACATAAGTTTTGTATAAGTAAAGTATACAGACTGTATGTTGCAACCACTCTGGTTTTTGGTGAGACCTTGAAACAAACAACAACTTCCACCTATACATCTGCTGTTCAGATTTTAGAGTGTGTTCGACGGACAGGTACCGGTACGTATAGTTTGACTTGTGGAGGTCATGTTTTCAAAATGGCAATTCATGTGTTGACTTTTCTATTAGGAACTATATAGTTAGTTAATGCCATTAGCCCCCCCCCCCCGAAAAAAACTGTTCAGAACCAAATGATAAGTTTCTCTTTATAATGAAGCCAAACCAACTATTTCCATAGATATGCGACGACGCAAATACTCGAAAAACAGCGCCACTCAAGTTTTTATTCTCCGATGGATAAAGAAACTTTTTGATGTCCGTTTACACTACATGCCCGGGGCTAGATTGACTTTAACTCTCGTTCCTACATTAAGTTAATCTCAACAGGGTGATGACAGTTCCCACAAAAGTAAAGTGAAGGGAAAGTGAAAACAAGAAGCGCTCGAAGGTTTTAGGGAAAATAAACTTTCTCTTCCTCCGACATAAACAAACCTTCTCTTTACTTCCTTGTAGTATTGATAATCCGAGTGAAAACCAGTTTACTTCCTTGTTTTTGTTTATAGAACTTTGCTTTGCCATAAAACAAAGCACATTTAAATGTTGATTATTTCACATATATCAGCCTCAGCTGACCCTAAAAACAATCTTCCATTAAAAGGGGAAAAGGGTGTAAGATTAGAGAAGTGAGAAAATAAATGTGTCATATATTTTAA
This sequence comes from Marthasterias glacialis, assembly GCA_911728455.2. NCBI lineage: Eukaryota > Metazoa > Echinodermata > Asteroidea > Forcipulatida > Asteriidae > Marthasterias > Marthasterias glacialis. The sequence goes on from OU452228.1 coordinate 8,494,860, forward strand.
TTCATGCCACACTGTATTACCCACTGTTGATTGTTTTTGTTAAGTTTTGTAGATGTTATTTATTTGTTTAACTTATATTTACTAATTTTTGGACATGAGTACTTTTTAAGTATGTTTTCCCATCTTCCGTTCTTAATATTGAAGTATTCGAATGAAAGCTTTTATGAACGGGAAAAAAATAGTTATCCACCAACCTACACAGATGTGGTTTCTGAAGCCCATCTATTCCAATGCATGCTCGTTCGTTTATTTTCTAAAGTATTCACCTGTGGGCTGCGAACAAACACAGCCTTGTGGTGTGGCTTTGTTCCAAATGACTCTACGATGCATTTGCATAAGAACCCAATTCCACACATGAGAACAACTTCATTCTGAACTTTTGATTCATTTCAGCTATACGATGCCCTGCCCTTCAGAACCCCAAGAACGGTCTGGTCCGCCCTATTTCGTGTCTCTTGAACAACAGTAACGAGTACCATGGATCGTGTGTCTTCTCATGCAACGAGGGGTACGCCCTGGAGGGGCCCACGCTGACCAGCTGTGAGGGGAGCGGGAGTTGGTCACGGGAGGCACCCATCTGCAAGGAAGGTAAGGTCCGATGTCCATGTGGAAGCAAACATTCTCAAATGCATCTTTGTGGAAAGATCTTCTGGTGGGTTTTGTTTTCCTTTGTCTCTGTAACATCCTCCCCCCCCCCAAGATTGGGTACTGAAAATTCCTTATGGAACATTCCTCTCTTTAGAATTCTCCTGTGGAGACATTTTGTCCTTGTGGACCTGTATCATGTTGACACCATCTTTGTTAGTTGAGTCCCCTGTGTGCAGTATTAGAAATGCATGCTGATTGAAATATATACCATAAAATACACCGGACTATTTGCCCATTCCAGCCTCGTTTTGGTAACACTGATTTGAAACGGGAGAAATACAAGATGTATCTCAAGTGGTAAATATTTATTGTCTTCGGTCTACATAAGAAAGCGAAAGAGGGGCACCCAGGTTACCTTATTCCACTCCACACGACCATAGCAACTCACATTCTGGGTATTCACCGCTATGGAATAGATATATTCTTTATGATGCGAGCTCACACTAGCTATGCATTTCACAAACCTACTCTCTAAACGTAAAAGAGTGAAAATTTCACTCGCTTGCCAGAGTGGTGTCAGTTTGGCTCTTTTGAGAGTGAAACTCACTCTTCACCACTCTTTTTTAAGTGAAAGTGGAGTGAATTTCACTCTGAATCTAGTGAAAACACATGTTTTCACTCTAAAAAGAGTTGTCCGCCATATGGCTCCTTTCAAGAGTGCCATGACGGACAAAAAGAGTGGTTTTTCACTCTTTTACATTAAGAGAGTATACAGTAAAACTTATCAAAGTTTTTCCTTTTTTTTCCCCTCTTCTTATTTATAAGTTTCCTTTGAAGTGAAGGTTCCACTTTCTAAAGTGGTGAATTCCACAGTTGTCATCATTTTTTTTTATTGATTGTGATTTTCAGAAGCTAATTTATTTGGGGGTTTTCCTGTTGCATATGTTTTGTTCATAGAAAACACATAGTTTTTGTGCAAACTTATTTTTCTTCAAGAAAATAATAAAATACCGTAGTTAAAGTTGGTTTTTTTTTTGATGATCTGATATACTTTATATATAAATCCCTTTAAAACGTGCATTTCCCAACAGGAAATCACCCCATTTGCAAAAAACAAAGAAAAGATAGTCACAAAAAAGCAATTGAACAATGCCGTGCAAAACAAAAGAAACATTTTATTTGTGAGGATGTTCCTTATCGCCATTGTCCTAGATACATCTGTCATTGTTATCCGCGCACAGATTTTTGACTGAAGTCCAAGAACGAACAGAGTTGATTTTTTTTTACCGGGTAATTCCTACTTAGGTCGTTTACCCACATTTTAGGATGCAGGTCGGTCTATTTTCCTTTAGTTCTGGCCAGTTTCCAAGGATCCCTACACCGGAGGTGGGGGGGGGGGGGTGGTCCGGGGTTCGAAACATGACGTTTGCGTTTTAGGTGTAGAACTACTACATCTGTGCACGGGTGTTTAGGACATGCCTTCTTGTCCATTTGATCATAGTTGATGTTGCCATGACTTTTTTATTATTTTTATCAATCGTTTTATCAGTCATGAAATTTGCTAAAAGATCAGACAATTCTAACTGAAATTGCCCCTCTACAAATATCTGTGTGCCCCCCCCCCCTTCGCCACAAAGACACTGACAACGCCACTGGCTTCAGCACCATGCAAGAGCAACCAAAATAAAATCCACTGGTATCATCAACAGCAACAACAACACAGATCTGTCAACAACAGTAGCAGCGACGTCAACACAAACAAGCGAATCGTGAAAAATCTCGGTAATCGGAATGAAAATAATGAAGTAAGCCACTCCTGGCCTTTTACCCACCTTTCTGTTTTCATTTTCTTATCATACTACTCTTGCAGTCTCTGAGATAACTTGTCCGAAAGACGTAACAATAGTCCTCCAACAAGGCCAGGCACAAGCAGTTGTTGACTTACCGGAGCCAGTCCACTCCCTAGACAAGATTAAATCTAGCGTACCTGCTGAGGGACACGCCTTCGACGTTGGGACCACCAAAGTGACGTACACAGCATTAAGTAACACGTCAGACTCTTCGACCAACTGCTCATTCAATGTCATCGTTAACGGTACCTTTGTTTATTTATTATAAAGCAGATCTGCAGCATGATCAAAACTGATTAAAATGTTCACACTTTAGTTTTTGGAAAACCTCAAGTTCTCTAGTAAACCCAAACTCTCAAAGTGTGGTTTTCTTCAGTGCAAACCTTATTTCATCGTGCAACTAAATGACTTGTAATGTATTCTTTCCTAAGTGTAAGCTTCAAATTAATTTGTAGCATTTATTTTAGTTTTATGGTTATCTATACGTACATAGACAAAAGATTTACGTGCAGTTGATCACTAGTACCCTTGCAAACAGTTGGACATCTTATGATTATAATTGTTCTGTTATGCAACCTTCTTACATCAGAGGAAAACCATCGGGTCTTTTCAAAATCAACGGCTTGGGTTACTGCACCGACACGGGCTCCGTAAGCCATTTTGAAGACGGGTGCTTTCGGGGTATGGGGGGGCTTTCGGATGGCTGGCTCAGCTGAAGCCAAAACCGGAGATGAATCTTTACTTTCGAAAAGCTTCGTAGTTTACTGACGGCTACTTAAAAACAATCATCCAAAATGACATATTTTCCAAAACTCAGACGAAGAACCACCAGTTTTCAAGATCTGCCCCGAGTCGTTCACCTTGAAGACCGCCACGCAGTACCCGTCGGTGAACTGGACGGAGCCGGTGGTGACCGACAACGTTGGCGTGGTGGGGAACACCACTCGGATTGTAAGTATAAACACGACTCTGCGTTAGTATTGACATTACATGCTCTACGACTCTTTTTAATTTGTTTTGCATGGTATTCAAGTTTCCAACTCAACTTGAACTTGGACGTGGCAGACGTGTATCTCACAATTACAGGAACATTTTCCCGTGGCTTTAATTGCAGCCAAACTATGCGAGATAACAAGGTAAAGCCAACGTTTCTTCCTAGATAAGCCCACACTTCAAGCTCAGTTCTGGATCGGAGTTCAAAATGCGGCTCCCTTGCGAGTGATGTTTAACCTAAATTCCTTATGATTTATAAGGAAAAATATTAATAGTTTTTCATGATGTAAAATGTTCAGTCTCCAGACAGACGCTTCACGTGGGGAACGTACACGGTGCTAATAGACGCACGTGATGGTTCAGGAAACACAGCCACATGCCAATTCTCCATATCAATCCAAAGTAAGTCCGTATTTTTTGTCGCATATACATTCCTCCACACGACCGTATTGAATCTCCGCTTCAAATCACTGTGACCAAACCGAAGAAAAAACACAGTCAGGTTCCTATGAAATCAGAATTGGCACTGGTCTTGTCGTGTTGTGTATGAGACGTCTGACCAAGATGGGACTCGGTCCTTCCCAAGAAATCCTGGGTCAAGGAGCACTTCTTGCAAAAAAAGTGTTCGCTAGCACCATGTTTCCTCTATCGCAAGATACAAATGTTTAAGAATCAGTAGGTTTCTTCAAATCTGTGAGAGCCCGAAAACAACCATGTCATTTTCCGTCAAGTCAAATCTAGTCACAAGTCGTGTTTCCTCAGGTCAAGCCACAAATCAAATTTTCACAAGTCAAAACAAGTCATTTTTGTCCCGAAATAAGGTCAACTTTCCTACATGGGGACAAACTTCTTTGCAGTAAACAAATTGAAACGAATACATTTAATTTAACGGATGATAATTATGTTTTCTTTTTGAAAGAGTAACTCAATTGGGTCCTCTAATTTTTAATGAACACGCCATTTATTATAAGACACCTGTTTAAAATCAATTGATCGCATTGATTGAAAACAACAAAAACACTTTATGCTTGTCTGACTTTTAGTGCAAGTTCATGTACTTTGCTTGTTTCGATTGCGATGGAAATAAGCGACAGAAACTCCTCCAGTCTTCAAATGCTGTTTTATTGACTTTAAAAGCATGTCAGACGAAAATATGTCTCTGGAGGATTGGTACCAGCGTAGACTTTTTAACCCAGTGGACTCCCCTCCTCACCCCCACCCCCACCCCACCCCGTGAATTTATTCCAATGTTGTTTTGTATTTGAAGCCAAGGAGTGCGGCACACCGGCTGCTCCCGCCAATGGAGAAATCAGCTGCTCTGATTGGATGTTCGGCAAGATATGTGAGCCGTCGTGTCACGAATTACATTACTTCTTTGATGGGCCTCCTTCAAGTGTCTTCCTGTGCGGTTTCGACGGTGCCTGGTCCCCGTCTTCCGTAGCACCAGACTGTAGTCGTAAGTTTGTACACGGACCATTTCGAAGGCTCCGGCTTGGGTTCCTGTAAACAGAGACTTTTGGTACGGGAAATTCAAAGAGGAGGGCTGTGCCTTCGACGGGATCCCAAGCCAAATCCGTTGTTTCAAAAATGGCCTATCTCTACTTATAAACAAATTGTGTTTAATTTCAATTTGAAAAACAGCTAGTTTAAAAAGAAGGAAGAAAAAGTGCCTTCTCAAAGTTCTATTTTAATGCAGTTGATGATGAGATGAAGACTACTATTGTGATCTAAAAATAATACAAGTTTTGTTTGCATTTTCAAAATAATAAAGAGTATTTTTCGAAATTACCCCAAAAGTTCAATTATCAGTTCGAGGTTACTTTAGCATAAATGTTATAAACACATTTTTTTTTATTCACAGCTTATATAACGCACATACCAGAGTTGGGATGCCCAGCCGGTTCAGTACATAAATCGTTCTCTGCTTTTGACATGCCAATATGCAGTGAGTTTCATCTTTCTTGATAGTTTGTTACATCTTAATACCATTGGTATTCTACGTACTAAATCCCGAAGTTCACATCTCTATGTAAATATTTTCCTAATGGAAACACAGTGAGCTATTCGTCCAGTTTCTTCCTACGTAAAACTGCCTCACTTTAGAAACCTAACCCGTATCCTTCTTCTCTGACTTACTTGGAGATGTGCTCTTTTATTGTTCATATTGCCCTCCCTCTTTTGTTCCCTCACTTGGGCGGTCCTTAATGGTTACCCTCATACAAAACATAACAGACTAACAACTTTTCTTATGCCTATAGTTTCTTGTCCACGCGGGATGTACTTCAGAGAGGTCAACTCGACCGTTGTCTGCCTGCCGTGCCAAGTGGGGACCTACCAGGATGAGTTCGGCCAGGATTCATGCAAACCATGCCCATCTGGTCAAACCACTGACACTCAGTCATCAAAGGGCAACATCGACTGCCATGCAAGCGAAGGTAAAAACAAGTCTTAAATTCTGCACTGTCGTCACTCAGTCGAGATATTTACCACTAAATCAGACCAATTTATTTGTAATAACTTAACTAATTGAGTGTCATTGTCACACTGTTTATCTCAGCTTTTCCAACGACAATGGAGGCACCGGTCACTTCTGACGGGATGACATCAAATCAAACCAGCCCACGGAACACTGACGTCCCGGTAGTTGAATAGATAAACTAGCTTGATGTGGCCCTTCCGCGTCAGTCACAATCGTCACAATTAAAAATGACGAATGTCCTCATAAATATTGAGATGTACTATATTGATAACGATCTATACGTTTGGTAAATTGTGTATTGATAACTTTTACCCACAAGTTCTGTTAATCAATATGACGTTTAAATGGCCCAAAATACCTTCAGTTTTAGTTTGTGTCGCTTCTAAATCAATGATTCAAACAACCACATATAGGAAGTTTTGTTTGTTTAAGAAATTTTGAAAAATTTACGCAGTCCCTGAAAGACCGATCCATTACGCCCGCCCCTAAACATATTGACCAATCACAGCATTGGCTATATCACCACTGTGGGCAGCACAATGTGCGTCTCTTCAATGCCACACCGCAAGACATGAACGCGCGCGCTATAAGTATACGCACGCACATGTTCACATTTTCCAATAGGATTTTATTGTGTTGGACTTTTGTCGGACTTACAGTGGCGTAGCCAAGGCTGTGATTGGTCAACACGTAAGGTTCGGGGCTTAATGAATCGGTCTATAATGGACTTCGGATTCTGGTTGTTCTTTTTTGTCCGTGAAGTACACCATACGATTATGTCTTGAGTGACTTGAAAAAAGGCTATCATGGATGAACCAACTGATATCAATTTCAAAGTCCCCGTTGAAACGAAACAAAAAGTATGTTCGCCAAGCGAAAGTAATAAATTTATAGTCTCTATTTCCGTGTTTTGAATGTTTATTTTTGTAGCCTTTTACAGTACAATGAGAAACTATATAGCTTACAATGTTTAGAATAGTTTTACCAACTCTTTTATACCAATTAAACGTGTAAATAGCTCATATAAAACTATAGTTTAATATCCAAAACATGAACATAAAGTTTCTTTTTTCGTTTTTTCGAAAATGATTCGACTTCATCGGTTTTTGTAATTTTAATTATTCGTTTCAATAACCGGTTTTAGTTTCCAAGAAAAATACTATTATAGAAAACCACCCATGGATATTTCGCCACCACTTTGCTAAATCATTAAAAAAAAATGTTAAAAATGTTAACATAAACAATTTTTAATTTAGTTATTGTCCATTCATTTATAGCTTTTGTTGAGATTATTTCACAGTGGAAATAGTTCTCAGGGTGATTGATGTTTCTACCTGCTTGTTAATCAAGTGAACTCTCGTTCGTTTATAATTTTAAGAAGGAAGCTGTTACCAATGTCAAACCGCACATGAGCCTTGTATAGCCATTACAATGTAATGTACAAAACATTCACCTGCAGTATCAAACAACGCCGTCATCTGTTTTTAAACACTAAGCCAATAGGTCTGGAACACGCCCACTCAATTTCATCACCTCAGTGGCTCCCATCCTTGAAAATGCAAACATTTTGACGCCTAATGGCAAAAATGCATTGCCAAAACTGCCAACCCGGTCAAACGTTCAATGTTAAAGTGATTAGGCATTTTGCGGTGTAGCATGTGGTGTTCTTTTCTACATCTAAAGAGGAAGTTCAGAAGAGTACATACCATGATTCCTACCTAGTTTTCTTTAAATACGAACCTGGGAATGGCTAGTTAGTGTTCAAATAGACCTTATGCACAAGTCGTTATTTGAGCTGGTAGGGCGCCCTCGGCTAGAGGTTAAAAGAAGGCTGCTCATTGGACCATCCTTCGCTCTGCGCGTACGTAGATGTGCGTTTTCTTTTGTTTCAGCATCGTTTTATCCCTTTTCGATGGCGGCGTGATGACTTCAGTGCATGTGATCCATTGTAAAAAAAAAAGGTGTAAAAACCTGTAACGGTTATGTTATGTTGTTGTTTAATATAGGCTTATACTAATATGGGGATGTTACTTCTGACAAGAATATTTAGTGGATTAACTTTCTTTCTATCGATGTTCGGGAATCTTAAAGTAAATTCCAAAGCTTAAAAAGTAGCATAAACACGGAAGAATGTAAAGGCCCAATATAGAGGTATAAGCAAACATGAGCTTGACTCGAGACTTGGACAAGCTGTTGTCTGTTAACATATTGGTTCGAACATTGGGGGAATCGTAGTAAACATTATGGTTAGTGCTAGCTTGGAAAATGGCGGGAACGATTTAAGATTTCTCGAAAGTATGGTTATTGCTTAAACCAGGACTCGATTTCACAAAGAGCTAAGATTGATTTTAAGTGCGAACCAATCTTGATTGCCAAAAAAAGTGTGATGTCACACCACAAATCACTATATGGTAAAACTTACAACTCATCTCATAAGATGATTCTCAGTGCCTTGTGAAATCGAACCCAGGCATGATTGCAAGCCTCTGGTGCCAAAATTCATGAAGCTGCTTACCAGTAAGCAAACTGATTATTGTGCTTAAGCAGAACAGTATGCGTAAGCAAAAATGTGTGTTTCAAAGAAAAAACATCAAGAAGAATTGACGGCTTGTGTAAGAGTTCGCAAAAATGTATTTGCATTGTGCCACTCATTCAGCTTACAAGAACTGCCATCAAGCGTTCCTTGCTTTGCTTACGGTCAGCAGTGGAACCGTACTGCGCTAAGTGCCACTCTGAAAGCAGAAAACGTCTGCTTACAGGCTTTATGAAATTGGCACAGTAGTATTTCTATTTTGTATACTCATTTAAGTTAAATGCACGTATATCTTGTAATCTGATTACTATAACAATAAACTGACAGCATTGCTCTTCTCAACAAACGACGACTGTGTTGGATTGTTTTCTTAAAATTATTGTTGAACACCATAACAAAACATTTGGTTCAACACTTGTTGATGTGTAATGTTTGTCAATACTGATCAGCCTTGACGATCAGAGAAACCCAAATAAGCCTATATGTTTTGTCCAATGTTTTTTCTCCACTCTGTCAGTAGTACAGAGGGTATGCACAGCCTTTTTTTCATACCATAACCTTACGGCCGGTTTGACCTCATTGAGGGCGCTGTTGTACACATCTCTATGGGACTCATGACGTCAGACGAATAAGGCCTATTACTGAATAGAAAAGCACTCCCCCACATTAATTTAGTAGGCTTTCTTTGCGTGAGAAACTGTAAGAGTGATTCGATCTCAGATCATTTCATTTCACTTTCAACAAAACGAGGCCAGGGACAATAATTTCAATATGTTACAGGACGTCACGGGCAACAAAACCTTGATCATGACCATGTGTTATCCTTAACCTGTGCGCTTCAGACGGCCGTTAAGTACATCGGAACTCAGTTACAAAATGAGTTGGCCTTAGAGTTGATTACACTAAAAAGGTCCCGTGAAGACTTCACCGTTTTTGGGGTTTTTTTTTTTTAAGAAAACGGTTTCTAAAATAATGGGGGGAAAACCTTTGAAATGACACCACTTAGAAAACCATATCTTTGAATTGAAGAATAGAATGTTATGAATTGAACTGTAATTATTGACATTACTATGACCGTCGGTAAATGTATGTTTCTGAAGCGATTGGCCTATGTTTAAGCTTAAAAAATAACGAGGGAAGTTAAGGAGGGCATCAAGTACGCACTCACAGAAAAGACCAAAATACTAGTTCCTTTAACTATCTTTCAATAGATAATTATTTATGATCATTGGGTGAGTTATCGGCGATTTCATACACCTTTAACTTTAGACCAATCAATGTATTTCATACACCTATAACTTTTGACCAATCAGTGTAGTTTCTCTTGAACAAATGTCAACTCTATCACAAAAACAATGGACACTGTAACCAGTCAAATCTGCGAACCAATCACAAAGAGGGAATCACGCGACGACAACGGGCCACTCGTTAGCGTTGCAGCACCACGTGGTGTTAATATTCATGTAAACAGGACGTTCAAGCTACCCTGGGAAACTCTGTTTTTGGGGTTACCGGACGTGCGAGGGAATTTCCCCAAATAATCTCGACCACCCACCGCACCGGCGCGTGTTGTCGTTAGGCGCGGATGTAGGAAGGTGGTATCTGCAAGAACTATCAGGAAAATCCTGCTCATATTTTTTCATTTGAGGATCTTAGGAAGCTGTTATTACCCGAACATGACAGCACGTGCCGAGTAGATTACCATTTATTAGTATTAGATCATTTATAAAAAAAAAACCTTCTTGATGTAAAATAAAACTACGTGCAACAGCCGCTGTGTCGTTGATCTGCTGGACTGGTATCAACTTACCGTGTGGTGAAAAACCTCACGTGATTGGTTGTTAATTTTGTGGACCGTGTGACGTCAGAGACACGGCAGTGACTTTCTTCAGCAGCACACCGAGCAGACAATTTATTAAGGTGGCCAAAACGTCCTTATTGAAGTATTTGTGGTAATTGAATTCAGTTGGGGTTAACATTTTCAGTCTCCTATTGCTATCCAACTGACTGTGTCCTGCTTGCCTTTGTTGTTCGGCAACACAGTGGTGGTTGGCACCTGCAAAATGATTACTGCGGCTTCGTCACTCCACGTTGTCGTAACTTTGTTGTGGCTGAGTGGTTTAGTTCAGTCACAAGTGTACCCGGAGTGTCCTAAAACAGCAACAGCTACTGAGGCGGACCGAGATGCCATCATCGCCACCAGCCAGCGGTTCTTGCACGTCCTTGAAAAATTCCAAAACAGACAAACCGACATCGTGTTCGTGCTCGACTCCTCGGGCAGCGTTGGTGAAATTTACTTCGGCTGCGAGGTGCAGTTCATCAGGCACTTCTCCAAGCTGTTCAGCGTGTCAGAAGAACACTCTCGGGTTGCCGTTGTCACTTACTCCAGCTGCGATCAAGTCTACACAGATATCGACTACATCACGTCTCCTGTGGGGAAGAATAAATGCACCTTACTGGGCACTGATCTACTACTCAATGTAATGTACAGAGGTGGGGGTACGTGTACAGTTGATGGTCTAGACCGTGCACTAGAAATCCTTACCCAATCGCGGCCATCAGCAACAAAGTAAGTTTCTAACATTTCCTTTTTTGATACAACATAAGTTGTGTATGAATACATCGCACGTACAGCCTACCACTACCACCAGTAATACCAATCCTTCCTCCATCATGGCGATAGAACGCAGGCCACTTCCAAAGGCAATATTTATCAAAGGGACCATAGCCCACAAACACATTAAGCTTCATGGCCCTGTTTGTATTCTCCAACCAAGAGCAAGTAACTCATATTACAACCTTGATTATACTGTGGGTAAGTGCCTTTGCATAATCATTGATTCTTCCCCATGCATGGAGTCTGGACTTGATTGCAATGACTGGGACTCAAACCCACTCTAGACTGCTTGGCCATGACATCCTAAAATCCAGGGCCCAATTTCATGGCTCTGCTTACTGCGTCATTCTACGCTTACGAGGACCATTCGCCGCTTACGAGGTTAGCGCTGAATTTCTGCGCTAGCTGTGTAAGCGAAGAATCCTTAGTTACGTGAACTACGCATGCGCACAAGCAAAAATTCCTTGCTAACCCGTGAAATACGCTTAAGTAAGCGCGGAATTTTCTGCTTCCGCACGAGCCAATTTTTTGCTTACGGTAAGCAGAGCCATGAAATTGGGACCTGGTCTCATTTGAGGTCGGTCAATAACATGGTAGGATGGAATACCCCATTTCCGCGGTATTGGCTGCATTTTTTGATCAAAATAAAAAATAATTCACCAACCTGTGCAAAGTGTCCTGTTAGTATTGTTGCTGAAGTATTACTTTCAACTTTGACTTGAACAAAATCCACCAGTTTTCAGATTAAATTCGTCGAAAACGTCTTAGAAAATGAGCATAAGCGCGGTGTGGTTTTGGAGGTGAGTCTCAGTATATCCGTGGGAGTTTTTCAAATGGTCCGCAAAGCCTTTCCCTCTGCATTTATGGAGCTAAATTCAATAATAATATGAAATAGTTAACTTTAAATGGATTACGATTTTTAATTTCCCACCAGCCGGGCAAGTTTCGCTCTTTTACAAGGCCTTTTAATAGACTGATTGCGCGAGCAATGTTTACATGCGGTCACATGACCCCTAATGGGTATAATACTGTAAAGAGATAGGCCGTGACACAGAGTGAGCACAAAAACAGTAAATTTTACTTTTTTTAAGTGGAACTAGTTAATCAGCCCCAATATTTAAAGTAGTATGTTGCGGCATTAATTTAAATCACATCTCTGTTTCACAATTTAACAGAATTCTACTAAAAAGAGGTTTTTTAGCCATGCACTGCCGGCGTCGGACGACTATTGTGTAGCCATCCGCCTGTTATTTTGTTTGTAATGTAGGCCTAAATCACTGTAAAAAAAAGGGATAAAGAGTGTTGGAAAAGTGAGCATTTATACCCAGCCTTGCAAAATTTCAAATAGGCAAAGGACTCATACAGTCTTGGAAAGCAATTTCTTTAGATGATGTCAGCTTCAAAACGTTGAAATTTTTGTGTTGAAAAGTGTGTGGTCTTCGCGGTCGTCTGGCCTAACGTTCCGGTTCATTTGACTTGTCGAGTTTTGTACTTGCGTAGGCAAATACTTTAACCTCCGCGTGTTTTTACTTTATGTTAAAACACACACATTGAGGGCGTCCTTTGCAAAAATTGTTGAAGTTATTCATTTTTTACCGATCATCAGTTTTCTGGCCTTATTTCGACGTCAGACAATTTCTTACGGTTTTGAGGTGAAAGTAAATTCTTTCGATGTCATTTTTTTTCTAAAAAGTGAAACGGGATCTGGACACTGATATTCGAAAGACAGAACAGAATTTAAGGTAAAAAATTTAAATGATAAAATGACACTTTCGGCAGCCATGGTCAGTGTAAATTTGTCCGGTCTGTAAAATAGCGTATATTTCACAAACTTTTAAATTTAAAAAGTCTCCTCGACATTTCGGATTTGTTCTTTTTTACCAGATAGGCAGAAGGCTGTTGGTTATCGATTCACTGAATGAAAGTCATCCATAGATGACAAATTGGCGCCGCAAAAAATTCATTTTCAAATACCGCGGAAATATGAGACTTGACTATACTGATAATTATACAGTGGTGTTGTAGTCATGTACTTTTTGGTCAGGTATGAAGTACTGTCAAGTGCATATAAGGTTACGGAGTACTACTCGAGTACAAGTCCTTGGGAGACTTGGGGTACAAGTATCCAAGTACCAAGTACTCTAATATCTGAGTACTAATTCCAACAGCTGAGTACCGAGTGTTTGGACTCTTGAGTACGAGTAAGTACTTTAAAGGATATGTACATGTAGCATACCACCTCGTCCATGTAAAAGTTTCTAATTAATAATAAATTAATGCTAAATAAATAAATCAGCTCAAAATAAACCCGCTATTATCCCCTTCATGTATTTTTCATACATAGCTCATTTAAAAAATGCTCTCTGGGAACACCCATAAACTAGAAATTGAGAGTTTGTAAGTAAAGGTCAAATGGGGTCACGGTGTGCATACAATTTGTCCAACATTTCAAGACCTTTTATATGCACCAAAGATTTTGAATATAGCATTCGCCGTTCTTGAGATATGAATTTGTTTAATTACTTAACGTTTATTTAACCTAATGACGTCATCAATGACGTCATCATTCCAAAAAAGTTTCGGTTTCATCTACTCACTAAGATCTTTGTATATATGGTAAGTTTAAAGTTCATACAAGCTTTACTTTTTGAGAAAATTTGCCAACAAGGTTCAGGGATAAAAATACCCAGAAAAAAAAAACCTTAACTTTAACAATAACAATAGGTTTTCGGCTGCTGGCCGAACACCTAAAAATAGGCTAGCCCATGATGTGACGTCACAGGTGGAATATTACAAGAAAAGTAGCCAAAACATATAAATTTCATTGCTACCGGCACTTCCAAAATTGAATTTCCTTAGATTGGCACAACTTTTTCCAAAATTTCCTTAGATTTTTCTTGCCATTTCCTTAGATTTTCCTTTAATAATTGTAGTCAAAAATACAAATCACACTGTCATACAGCAACTACAACTACATGAAGTTATGAACAAATCTATATCTCAGACCTAAGCTTAGCGTACGATGTCAATGAAACCAGACCATTCAAACAGCCTCCGAGCGTAACCTCCCGTTCCGCAGATGCCCAGAATTGGCCTCACTTTTCATATAGAGAAATACTTACTGTATCAAGATTTGCTGTGTTTTGTTAACATTTCTTAAACAAAAAATTGTCGGTTTTGCAATTTCCTTAGATTTTCCGTAAGATTTGTGAATTTCCTTAAAACGTCCTTAAATTTATCACTTCATTAGAAATTTCCTAGGGCATTAAAATTTCCTTAAAATAAGAAAATTTCCTCAGGAATGGAAGCACTGATTGCCAGAGAGTGTCATTTTAAGTTAAATAAATGTGAACAACATAAATAGGGGGTAGCAACAGGTACATGTTCAGCTGATTAATTATTTATTTTAATAATTGAAATAAAATATACTGCAAAATTATTTAAAAAAATTATAGGTTAATGACTACTTTCTGGATACTAAATGTGAGCTCATTATCTTTAAAATACATAAAAGGCAGCTTCAGTTTCAATTTTCCCAGGTTTGTGCCCTTTTATTCCACGCATATATTACAACCTGGCCTAATTTTGTAACTGAATATCTTTGAATTTGGTTTTGTCAACCAAAGAAGTATTTTTAAAGTGTTTCCCAATTGCTTACCTCAGTCGACAAAATGACTGGACCGAAGTTAGACGCTGTTGATTATTTCTAAATATTAGGGAATGTTAGAAATCTGCCTGATGGGGGCCTAGGTCTTTGAAATCATTAAGTTTCAGGGTTCTGCAAAACACAGGACTTGAAAAACCTATAATTTGGACATTAAACATTTAAAATTCAATGTAAACAACAATTGGCAGAAAGTTCCCGCACAGCTCTACACATTTAAAAATCCCTCCCAAACGTAGGCCTCAATGGAAACACTTTTGCAGGTGAAAGGCTTCTGCTGTTTCCATTTGACAATTTAGACAGTGAAATTTCAGCGTTGTACATGATGAATTAGTGCACAAATTCTTTGTGCTCAGTGGAGGCCTAACGTATTTGACAGATGAAAATGACGACATCTGAAATTGATGAGTACAAAAACGTGCAGTTCACACCTACAGTCCATCCACCGCACACCTGAACTGTGGAATGACAAGTATCGACATATTTACAAAATAGAAAAGTGGTATTTGACCACAAATCGAGCCTGAGTTCATGCATTTTAAGTAGAGCAATGAGTACGTAACATCAAGTGTGAGCAACTTTTTAAAGACGCCCACTCATCAACGCATGACAAACAAATTCTTGCCCCGAGAGATCCCCTTTGACCGGCGCATGCGTTGCCTGTAAACTAGGTACTAGTACATTGTTTTATGCAACAGAAACAGTCGCCGCGTAATGGTGACGAGCAGGCGACTTTAAGTCGAGTTAATGAGTATGGACTCGTGTACTGTCCGAACCGAGTCTGGGTGCTCAACTGTACTCGTTTACGAGTACTAGTATGAGTTCTACAACCCTGAGGTAGCAGATCTCTTCTTAACCTTGAGAAGCCTGCTGTTTTACCCCCTTGTTTAGATGATATTTCTCTTGCCAATGATATGGGTTCCTATTTTGTGCGGAAGATTACCAATATTTGGTCTCGGTTAAGTAATGGGATCTGCTCGCCCATGTGTAATCTTTATGCCTCAGTGCCGTCCACTGTTGGTACTCTCACCGAATTTACTCAGCTTTCTGAATCTTCTGTTCATAAGCTCATTGCAGTCTCCAGTAAGAAATGTTGTACGCTTGATCCGATACCAACTAGATTGCTTATTGATAGTTTAGACGTTATTTTACCTGTTGTCACTAATATGATTAATACTTCTCTTCGCACTGGTCATTTTGCTGCAACGTGGAAATCGGCCCTTGTGTCACCTTTGTTAAAAAGACCTGGCCTCGACTTGGTGGTTGAAAATTACCGACCAATCAGTAATTTGCAATTTATTTCTAAATTGGTTGAGCAAGCTGTTGTTAATGAGTTACAATCCCATTTAGAGTTGTATAAATTGTATCCCATTGCTCAATCTGCCTACCGTCAGTATCATAGCACAGAGACGGCTTTACTTAAGATCAGAAATGATTTATTAATGGCTATGGATAGACAACAGGTTTCTCTTTTAGTTTTGCTTGATTTGAGTGCCGCCTTTGACACCTTAGATCACAACATTTTACTGAATACTCTCCAGTGTAAATTTGGTATTTACGGTACTGCTCTCAAATGGTTTAGCTCTTACTTGTCTGGTAGATCCCAACAAGTTTGTATAAATGGTAATCTTTCTCAGCAATTCAATCTGCATTACGGTGTTCCACAAGGCTCTTGTCTTGGGCCTTTGTTATTTATTTTGTACACTAGCCCACTGTTTGATGTTGTTAAGACCCATCTTCCACAGGTTCACTGTTATGCTGATGACACACAGCTGTATATTTCTTTTAGCACTAACGATTCTGAAAATCAAAGGTCGTCTTTAGCTGCTTTGGAGTGCTGTATTAAGGATTTACGTAACTGGATGTTAGCCAATGGTTTGATGATGAATGACAGTAAAACTGAGTTCATGATTATTGGGACCCCCCAACAGTTGGCTAAAGTTAATCTTGATTCAATTCTTGTTGGTGGTTGTATGGTAACACCTGCGCCTATTACTCGTAACTTAGGTTCATGGTTCGATGCACATATGTCAATGAATACTCATGTCCATAAAGTTTGTGGTAGTGCATTTTATTATTTGCATAACATTAGACGTATAAGAAAACACCTGACCACTAAGTGTACTGAGACCTTGATTCATGCTTTTATTTCTAGTCGTTTAGATTACTGTAACAGCCTTTTATATGGCTTACCTGACTGTCAGATAAATCATCTTCAACGAGTGCAGAATGCCTGCGCTCGACTTGTTTGTAAGTCATATAAGTTTTGTCATATTACACCATTAATGATCGATCTTCATTGGCTTCCAGTGAGATTCAGGATAAATTTTAAAATATTGCTGTTGACTTATAAATGCTTTCATGGTTTAGCGCCGGTTTATCTTAGCCAACTTATCATAAAGAAGCCATCATCTTGTTACAATCTTCGTAGTTCTCATGATGACACTCTTCTCGGTTACCCTTTTCACCGTACCAAAGCTACCCTTGGGGACCGTGCTTTTGTAAACGCTGCCCCTACCCTCTGGAATGCCCTGCCTTTGCACATTAGGAGAGCTAGCAGTGTTGATAATTTTAAGTCGCTGTTAAAAACTCATCTTTTTAAATTGTCTTTCTATTGATTTTGTTTTTACTTTTACTTTTATGTAGTGTTTTAAAATGTGCTGGGTTGTGCTGAGCTCTTTGTGAGTTATTGATCCGCACCTCTGGTGTTTTTACAAATCCAATTTGAATTGGTGGTTCTAATTGTATATATTAGTGGGTTGTTGTTGTTGCTTTGATTGTATTTTTAAGATGTACTATGATCCGTTATGGATATTTTTTTAGCGTGTTTTTACTATTATGTACTTTTAGTCATTTTATTGTTCAGCGCATTTGAACAAACTTTATTTGGAATTTGCGCTTTATAAATGAATAAATTATATTATTACATAACATCAACATTAACTAATAGACTTTACATTTTTTTAGCGACTTATTTTGTTATTTTATCTGGGTAGCCCATTTGGAAAACAGTTAGTCCCATGGGCCCATACAACGTTTTCAACATTTTGAAGGTTGTACTTCTTTTTGTGAAAGCCGCTCCATTTTAAACTTTTGTTTGTGCAATTTTATTATCAGTCTGCAGTAACTTAACGTTTGTACAGTAATCTCTATGAGTTCCCCACTTTCAGCACTCTATAATCTAGTTGGTTTAAACCCATACACCGGGCAAGCTCAGTGGTCTATAGTGTTAAGACATCTGCTCTAGAATGGCAAAGGTATCAAATCCCACCTGACTAATGTGCCTGTGGATTTTTTTTTTTTAAGGCCTCTGAAAAGTACTGAATGTACAGTGCTTAACCAGGCCTGGCTTAACACACGTTGGTGTGTGGGTTAATCACAAATAATATTTTGAAACCCCTTTGAAAGTCAGAAACAGTCTCTGAAACCCCTCCCCACTCAAGCCCGGTTCGCATTGGATTAATATTTTTACCGAGACCAATGGGTAAATCTTACCAGTGTCCGCACTTGGATTATTTGACATGGGTAAATTAACAGAGAGGATGATGAAATGAACCAACTGAGGCATCAATGTGGACTAAGAGCTGCATCACATGTCAATTTTACCACCACTCTGCCAACTATAAACAGGATGTGATATTTTACTGGTTTTATCAGGACAATGCGTCCGTATTGGACTTTTTGGCTCGCTTAGTTTGACCAGGTTAGTGTACCTGGGCAGAAAGTGGCCGGTTAAAATACCCATTGGACTCGGTTAAGTTACTTGGATGAAAAACTCCTGGGCTGTTCGCACTGGACTTTAAATGGTTAAATCACCATTTGCTTGGTTAGTTTACCCCCCAAGAAGTCCAATGCGACACTGCTTCACTCTTTAGTATGACTGTGGAAATAGTAAAAACAAAAACAACACTAACACTACAAAAAAAGTCATACTAGGTGATTTACAGGCTATATTTTTATATATCTCAAAGAAAAGAAAACAAGTTCTTTGGGATGGTAAGACACCAAATTTGAATTACTAAAATGCTCCTTTTCCATGTAGTGTGCAGTGATTGCCTCCAAGTTGTCTGTAAAAATCAAGGCCATGGGATATAAAACAATAAAAACAAATGCACAGAAAAAGGCATGAAAGAGAGTCATTCAGCTCAATGAAATGAAGAAAGCAGCTAAATGGTTATTACCTTTTTTACTGTTTTTCCCTAGGATTGTTTTTCTCTTGACTGACGGTCATTCAAATGATGGTGGGAGTCCACTCACTGTTGCCCAAACCATTAAAGGCAATGGTATCGTCATCTTCACTGTCGGGCTGGGCACTGGCATCAGTGTAGCAGAGTTGGATGCTATCGCCTCCACTCCGACTGACGACTACAGGTTCCTACTCGATCAACTGACTGATGTCGAGAACCTTGCTACAAAATTGAAAGGAGGTAAGAGCATGGAGAGTAACACTGTAAGGTCACTGTAAGCTCAACGTTGGTAAGAAGAAAGAAATATAAATGGTCACAAATTTACGTATGACTTACATGGTATAAAGATAGTGATGGTAGAAAACTTTCCTTGAAATATTTCTGCCCGAAGTGTTTTTGTTATTAAATAATAATGTTGAGCTGGGGCTTTAACACACCCGGAATGTTTTGTACATTGAGGTACAAGTGCAACAAGTTGGTGGATAACAGGCCAGGAAAGCTAATTATTAAGCGTGCACTGTGCATGCATTCAGGGTGTCACGCTTCGTTGACCTGGTACAGACAGAAAAAGTGCTGATTTACTGAAAAATTTAGGGAATCCCGGTCCCAACTGGTTGAAGTATAATAAGTAGAATGGTGGAGATATATTATTTCATTTTAGTTCATCTCAAAAGCCAGTTGGTGTATTGTAAACATTTCAACTATAAATAGTCGCCGTCAGAGAAAAAAAAAAGAATTCAACTGTGTGACACAACAGTCTCATCAATTTTTGTTTTATTTCGTCGCCATATTGTAGATGAAAGTGACATGGCGTCATGGGACCGTGATGTAAGCCCGCTCTTATGTAACACTAAGTGCTCCGCGGGACATAGTTGTTGTGATGCACAGGCTACCTGCTCATGCGCAACACAGACTGGAAGCTATGGATGTGCCTGTCATCCCGGATACACAGGGGGTGGTAAAGTTGGAGAATGCGATCGTAAGTTTAAAACCAAAGCTAAGCAAAGATCATTTGCACATCCTGTTCCATTTGTTTCCGCCATTATACTGGTATTGCATACAAATTGGTCACAAATTTACATATACCTTACATGGTATAAAGATAGTGATGGTAGAAAACTTTCCTCAAAACATTTCTGCCTGAAGTGTTATCGTTTTTAAATATTAAATGAAATAAGATCCAAAATCAGTTTTTGTCTCAGTGAGACGAAAACTCTGCATATAGGAATACGTACAAATATGCTGAATGCGTTTTTACTGTTTTCGAGCAAATGAAAGAATGAAATGAGCTGAAATTTTCAAAGGTTGGTTTTGTTACAAATATTTCGATTTGTGCAAAGAATGGAAGTATTCAGGGTCAGTTTACCAATGTTGAGCTGGGGCTTTAACACACCCGGAATGTTTTGTGAACAACAACTAAAATTAGGAGTGAAAATGCACCCTTTAGGGGAAATATCCGTGACGTAGATGAAGGCAAACGCTGACAGTCGGTGCGCGGCTATCCGTCTGTGTGGATGTGATACGTTATGCAGACTTATGTAACTTCATACGTTTAGTTTCTTTGGACAAATCTCTTGATATTTGGCTTTTGTTATAAGGTAATGCCGTCAAGGTGTTTGCTGGTTGCAACACTACTTAAGATGGTTACAGTCTGCACAGATTCCCATCAGATCCAAAATACCAACGACTTTGGACAGCGGCAGTAAAACATACCGGAGCTAAATGGTCAGGAATGTGCATTGTCACTGCGTGTGCATTGTTATTTGGTGCCTCGATCTATGTAACGAAAGTGTGCCGTGAGGCGCTCTCGAAATGGATAATACAAATTTTGAGGGATGAATTAAAACGTAAAACTCATAACAACTCATAATACAGTAACTATTAATTTGTATTAATGTCCAACCATATATTAAGCCCGAAATATTGTAACGTGAAAAAATACCACTTTATGGTCCCTTTAAAAACCCATCACCAAATGTATTCTGACATGGGAATTGCCGTGCTTCGCATATTGATGTGGCGTGATACAGAGGAAATATGTGTCGTATGTCACAGTGCTACCCCTCATGGGTCCATTTTGCTAGATCAGTCTGAGTTTCCCAACTCTCTTGTTTTCTCCCTTTCAGCCTGCCCAAGAGGCACTCACAAACTTGAATATGGCAACCAACCCTGTATATCGTGTCCGGATTCATCAACTACAGCAGCAGAGGGCAGTACTTCTCGGGATGCCTGTGAGTGCCTGCCTGGTCATGAAGGCAACCCTAAGACAGGAGGCTCTTGCACACGTAAGAACAATAATCTATCAATTCACATGAGTGCAGCTCCAACCATAAGTGTTTGGTGTTTAGATCCAGTCCCCCATGTGACATCACACATGCTTACAAAAGAGTCACAGAGCCTTTGGACTTTCTCCGGCAGGCACACATTGGACACAGCTCAAGTGGAAGAAAACATAAATTCGTATTTTATGGAGATTGCAAAAAGGGGGCTTATTTCAAAACTTGTACAAAATTAGTTTGTTACAGTTCTTGACTGTGGTAGTTATACAATAAAAAATGAAGAATGTAAATCTTGCCTGCCAGTAAATGCCCTGGAATGCACAAGGTCATCCACTGTTGTAAACAGGGTAACATAAAACTGCACTCATGAAAGATGTGTGATGTATGGAAATACTTGCATCGGAATTTGTATGGGGGTACTGTCCCTACTTCAGGCCTCGAACCTTAAGGTAAGGAAAAAAGGGGCAGGCCATTTGCTTCGTCAAAATTCCAGGAGGCACCAAGGCCAAACAAATAAGCCCCCTTTTTTTTCCCACCAGAAACTACACTTGTACATATAAACAAAAACAATTTGTTTGACAGCAATTGACACGACTGCGCATGATACTCATTAAAGTGTTCAAAACATTGCATCTTCATCACAGCATTTTGGCTTCGATCAAATGCATAAAGGTACGAAGAGGAATTAGCAGGAAGCTTCATTGTTTGTACATGATTTACTTTACATAAATATTACCAATCACGAGCCCACACTTTTTTCCCCACGGTAGGTTTTTTCTTACCGCAAGCCCCAGCTGGTTCCTATGGCCCTTTTCGAAACCACGGCTTGAGCTTGGACTTCAGCTTGTGCACCGACCGACTGATTGAAGCCTCTTAAGGAAAGCGCACGTTTTCTAAATAACTGACAGAGCCTTTAAGCGCAAGCCCAAGCCCAAGTCGTGGTTTCGAAAAGGCCCCCGTAATGACTGATTTCATTCTGACCTTTGACACAGCTATAAAATGTGATAAACTGACCTTCAGCGAGGCGTCTGGCGTCTTGGTCGTCCCGCCCAACTGCGGCAATCACTTCAGTGTGGAGTGCCATCTGCAGTGTAAGGAGAACCACCGAGCTCAACAAGGTACTGCGGATGTGCAATGTCTGGCCACAGGGCAGTGGTCCGCTGATCCTCTTAAATGCACACGTGAGTACAACTTTCATCCTGTGGCAGTGAATTATCAACTCAAATGCATTTCCAAGTTTCTGTTAAGCGAATGGGACGGCAAATGACAACTAGAAAAACTCTCCACAACCTCCAGTATCATATTAATAAAAATAAATGATTGGTTTTTATTCTGAATAAGCCTAACCCTTCCAAATCCTTCTATGATCCTCGATCTTCGCCGAAATGAAGAATTCAGGACTGAGGTTTAAACCCAAATAACAATTGCTTAATACTGGTTCCGGCTTTCCAATCTTATCTCAGTCCAAACATGCTGGTGTGAAGTGACATAAGAGAGAAGGATGATGGAGGATTGAGGTCATTTGTTGGCAAAAAGGCCTAGTAAGTAATATAAAATGTAAACGATTGCCAGATCTTGAGACAAACAATTCCATCTGAAATACTGTCTTAGTTGAGAGAAAAGAAGAACCAATGGTTATTTAACTACCGCAACAGAATTAAGTATTTTTATTGGAATGTGCACACAACCTGCGGCAAAATATATAACCAGTTGGGGCAATTTTTTCCCATTCAGCCTGATGGGACTATTTTCTCGGAATTGCCGGAATCACTTTTATTTTTTAGAGTACCACTGGCACAAAGAAACTTTTGTTCTTGGAACAATGATTCTAGTTAAAGCGCTGGATTTTGTGATTTTATTGAGAAAATGTCAAGTTCATGCTCTGTGATTTGCAAAACCTCGGTCGTGATCTATGGCTGAGGATTGGTTCTAAAATCCAGAATCAAGACTAGATCTGTAGATACTCGGACTTTTCTCCATTGAGCCGAAGTACAATGAATTAACAATGGTGGAAGCCTCCCCATGTCTCGTAGTCCTGTTCTTGGAACATAAGGACAAAGGTCTAGGGTCGGGGAGTACACAATAACCCCCGCATAATGGGCAAAAGTCAGTGAAACATTCAGCACCATCTGTCCTTTTTGTGAGGGTGAAACTAAGTGCTGTGCGTTGAGTGTATACTCACCAGGACAAAAATGTTCGGACGACCTTCATTCCGGTATTCCGATTTTACACAACTGCGTTTAGACGCCGCCCGCTCGCTGGGGCGGAAAATATTGGCGTATTTACAGGTCATCCGGCGGAATTTGCTTGGCGTAAGGGTAAAATTTCTCTTATGAGAAGTGTTGGTCCTGAATGAGAAGAACCAGAATTGAGAATTCTGACCAGGTAGTATGCCTGTGTATTTTTTCCCCGCAGGACTCGGGGAAAGCACTGAGTGTACACTACTTATCGCACTTTGATGTTGGGTAAAAACCAAAATACTGCATATCTTAAAACGTGGCATTTAAAATAAGCGTCTGACTTTAAAATAACCAATCCTTTTTTCTTCCACCCAGGTATAACATGTGAGGTATTGCCACAGCCAAGCAACGGGCAACTGACATGCGACACAATGGACAGGAGTATTGGAACAGTGTGTAACCTGACGTGCAGCGAGGGCTACGAGCCGGATGGGAGCTTAGAGACACAGTGCAACCTGAACGAGGCACAGAGTAGCGGACAGTGGTCTACCACGGATGTTAGATGCAATGGTACGTGTTCCTTGGAAAACCCTACAACAAGAGACAATGTATTAAACCAGTTCATACCATCAGCCGATGTCACAAAATCACATTCAAAATCCAGCAGCTGACTTCACACAACTTTACGCAACTGCGTAAGTCCACTTACACCACATTTTTATAGCGCAGATGGCCTAACTTGTGCACTAAATGTTACGCAAGTGGACTTACGCAGTTGCGTAAAGTTGTGTGAAGTCAGCTGCTGGATTTTGAATGTAATTTTGTTAGTGTAATATCATTGTCAAAATGAAACCATGACTAAACCAAGTAAAAACAACAAATAGTCTCATTAGTTGCACTGGGATTTACTTTTAACCCCTCGGTTACCCCTCAGCCCCTCAGGCTGAAAGGGTACTGTCATTGCCTTCTTGTCTATTAAACTTTGAGCCTTGTTGCAGTGCAGTGGCATAACCAGCAAGGGGGGGGG
Source organism: Marthasterias glacialis (assembly GCA_911728455.2). Lineage (NCBI taxonomy): Eukaryota > Metazoa > Echinodermata > Asteroidea > Forcipulatida > Asteriidae > Marthasterias > Marthasterias glacialis. The sequence goes on from OU452228.1 coordinate 8,519,257, forward strand.
GCATGATCCACCCATTCAGAATCCATAACCAGGGAAATCTTCAAATTTTTCCCATCCACCCCGACGGGATTATTTTCTCGGAATTGCCAGAATCGTTTTTCTCGGAGAGTACCAGTGGCACAAAGAAACCTTGACTTGACAAAACCAAGAGAACAATGATTCTCTTTATAGCACAGGGGTTTTTGATTTCTCTATCAAGAAAATGTCAAATTCACGCACCGTGAATTGCAAAACCTCTGCCTGAGCTAGGGCTGAGGATTGGTCCTAAATCTGGAACCAAGGCTGGATCCCTGGCTCACTTTGACTTGGCCTCTATTGAGCCGAAATACAATGAATAATCAATGGTGGAAGCCTCTCGATGTCTCGTAATCCTCTTCCTGAAACAAAAGGACAAAGATCTGGAATCGGGGATTACACACTAACCCCTGCATTATGGGTGGAAATTGGCAAATTATTTAACACTGTTGTGTGGCTGAAACGAAGCACTGCATGGGTAAGTGCAAACTCTGTGAACGCTTCAAAACAAAATGAGAGGGCGACCTTTGTTCCGGTATTCCGATTCCGAATGGTGTTTTAAAATGACCTCCATTTGCTTGCTCGGACAACATTGTGAGTATACAGGTCATCCGGCGTCAACTGGAGATAATGAGACCGAAAAAAATGCACAAATGATTGGTTCAATCTAACAAAAGCCCCCAAAATTATGTCTTTGCCCCCCACCCCTCCCAAATGAAAATGTCTTGTGACTCCACTGATTTTGTTTGTTTGACACATTATTAAGCAATAGATGTGGGAACCCAACAAGATTCTCCAAAATGTGCCTGACAATCATCATCTTCTACATAGCTATTTTCGGAGGCTGTGTTATAAAAAAATCAAATAAGTAATTTTGAATGGGGTTGGAACCATTTTTGGGTGACTTGGGAGGGCGCTATACAATGTAATAGTCCACAATATCAATGAGCACTGTTAGCAGCTATCAAATCCAGCACTACCTCTGGCGATGCAATGCGTCCACAATGAACTGTCCTGTCTGCAACGTCCCTAATTATCAGTGGTATAATCATGCACTCGTCCCTGATGTCATCTGTTAACCTGTATGCTGTCCAAAGATTATAAAGCGCCGTAGGGGACCTCTAGCTGAAATGTGAAATCTCACTGGACACCATTTCGGCAAGTGACTCTATTGATACAACACTGATACGTGCGGACCAGTGTAGACAAGGACAGATGCTATCAATGGGAAACACAAGCATTCACTTGCCGAAATGGCACCCATGCGTATTTCACTTTCCAACAGTAGATAAAGGCCCAGTTCCCCATCTTGCGCCTACGGCGCTCTATAATCTTTGATGCTGTCAATCCAATTTATTAGTGCCCCCTCATCATCATCCTATATCAATCAGAATTGTCCCTACACTACAATATTACTCTGCTAATGTGACCAAAGTAACTAAATAGACCAATCCATTAAGCCCCGCCCTTGCTGTATTGACCAATCACAGACATGATTGCGCAACCAAAAGTCTGACAAACTTTATATGGCGCGCATGCACTGTAGGTCGTGCTTAATGGATCGGTCTAATTATTGTTGCACTTATCTTATACCCTATGTTCAATGTGTTCACTGTCGTTCTACGATGGTCCCTCATACTTACATTCATCTTGACATATATTTCTTTCCCCTTCTCCAGCCAAGACATGTCCCATCCTGGTTGCAGGAAGGAATATGAAGATCAAACCAAGAAGCTGTGAGAAAACAGCACTGGAGTACACCTCGGTCTGTTCCTACGAATGTGGAGATGGATTCCAGCTACGAGGAGTCAATCCTAGAGTCTGTCAGGCAGACGGGCAGTGGTCCAATTCAACAATGGATAATAAATGTGTTGGTAAGTTAAAGACATAACTACTCCTAATTGTATCATCAAATCTGTGTTTTACCATGTTCTCAATGTCAATTTTTATTTGTGAATTATTCACTCTGTCTTTGAGTGAATAATATGTGGCACATTTTCAAAAAGCCTTGAATAGAAAAGATTTGAATAACGTCTGGTACAATGACTGTAGCTTAGTCACAAGTTGACCGTTTCAATTTGAGTTCTTCAGACTAGAGACAGTTGCTGGGTCATGTGGATTTGGCTTTAATGTAGTCAAAACAGTATGCGGTTCTTAAAGTGCTTTATCACCAGATCACACCTGATGGATGTCTGAAAGTGCTCATTATGTTTTACGACAGTTATGTATAGAGCTAGGTTTGAATTGTGAGATCAATTATATGTCATCATCATGGGTTTACTAGGTGCAATATGCAGCCAACCATACCAACAACAGCAGGGTAAACCCCTTCTCTGTAACTGATATTGATAAGTGTACTGTTGTTTTTTTTTTATGTGCACAATAACATAACACTCGAGGCCTTTGACTTAAAAACTAAATTACTTCGTTCTTCGGATGGGACGTAAGTAATTTTTGTGATCATAGAGCCTGGCACCAGGACCTGCACTCTGACAACACCAGAGCTGGAGTCTTGTGCACTAGACCCCTCGGCTGTGATGCTCTACATTAATTAGCCTTTTTGAGGTATGGCGGACACTGTGGGAGTGCACTGTTTGGTTTGGATGTACATGTATACAGACAAATTTATCCAAACCAAATAGTGCCCAAGTTATGTGTGCATCATCTCAAAATGGCTTGTAATGTGTGCACCATCTCAAAATGGCTTGTGATGTGTGCACCATCTCAAAATGGTTTGTGATGTGTGCACCATCTCCAAATGGCTTGTAATGTGTGCACCATCTCAAAATGGTTTGTAATGTGTGCACCATCTCAAAATGGCTTGTAATGTGTGCATCATCTCAAAGTGGCTTGTAATGTGTGCACCATCTCAAAATGGCTTGTAATGTGTGCACCATCTCAAAATGGCTTGTGATGTGTGCACCATCTCCAAATGGCTTGTGATGTGTGCACCATCTCAAAATGGCTTGTAATGTGTGCACCATCTCAAAATGGCTTGTAATGTGTGCACCATCTCAAAATGGCTTGTGATCTGTGCACCATCTCAAAATGGCTTGTGATCTGTGCACCATCTCAAAATGGCTTGTAATGTGTGCACCATCTCAAAATGGCTTGTGATGTGTGCACCATCTCAAAATGGCTTGTGATGTGTGCTCCATCTCCAAATGGCTTGTAATGTGTGCACCATCTCAAAATGGCTTGTGATGTGTGCACCATTTCAAAATGGCTTGTAATGTGTGCACCATCTCAAAGTGGCTTGTGATGTGTGCACCATCTCAAAGTGGTTTGTAATGTGTGCACCATCTCAAAATGGATTGTAATGTGTGCACCATCTCAAAATGGCTTGTGATGTGTGCTCCATCTCCAAATGGCTTGTAATGTGTGCACCATCTCCAAATGGCTTGTGATGTGTGCACCATCTCAAAATGGCTTGTGATGTGTGCACCATTTCAAAATGGCTTGTAATGTGTGCACCATCTCAAAGTGGCTTGTGATGTGTGCACCATCTCAAAGTGGTTTGTAATGTGTGCACCATCTCAAAATGGCTTGTGATGTGTGCACCATTTCAAAATGGCTTGTAATGTGTGCACCATCTCAAAGTGGCTTGTGATGTGTGCACCATCTCAAAGTGGTTTGTAATGTGTGCACCATCTCAAAATGGATTGTGATGTGTGCACCATCTCAAAATGGCTTGTAATGTGTGCACCATCTCAAAATGGCTTGTAATGTGTGCACCATCTCAAAATGGCTTGTGATCTGTGCGCCATCTCAAAATGGCTTGTGATCTGTGCACCATCTCAAAATGGCTTGTAATGTGTGCACCATCTCAAAATGGCTTGTGATGTGTGCACCATCTCAAAATGGCTTGTGATGTGTGCTCCATCTCCAAATGGCTTGTAATGTGTGCACCATCTCAAAATGGCTTGTGATGTGTGCACCATCTCAAAATGGCTTGTAATGTGTGCACCATCTCAAAATGGCTTGTGATGTGTGCACCATCTCAAAATGGCTTGTGATGTGTGCTCCATTTCAAAATGGCTTCTAATGTGTGCACCATCTCAAAGTGGCTTGTGATGTGTGCACCATCTCAAAGTGGCTTGTAATGTGTGCACCATCTCAAAATGGATTGTGATGTGTGCACCATCTCAAAATGGCTTGTAATGTGTGCACCATCTCAAAATGGCTTGTAATGTGTGCACCATCTCAAAATGGCTTGTGATCTGTGCACCATCTCAAAATGGCTTGTGATCTGTGCACCATCTCAAAATGGCTTGTAATGTGTGCACCATCTCAAAATGGCTTGTGATGTGTGCACCATCTCAAAATGGATTGTGATGTGTGCACCATCTCAAAATGGCTTGTAATGTGTGCACCATCTCAAAATGGCTTGTAATGTGTGCACCATCTCAAAATGGCTTGTGATCTGTGCACCATCTCAAAATGGCTTGTGATCTGTGCACCATCTCAAAATGGCTTGTAATGTGTGCACCATCTCAAAATGGCTTGTGATGTGTGCACCATCTCAAAATGGCTTGTGATGTGTGCTCCATCTCCAAATGGCTTGTAATGTGTGCACCATCTCAAAATGGCTTGTGATGTGTGCACCATCTCAAAATGGCTTGTGATGTGTGCACCATCTCAAAATGGCTTGTAATGTGTGCACCATCTTGAGATATGGTGGACACATTACTAGCGCACTAATTGGTTTGGGTCAATTTGTCTGTATACACCAAGACCAAACAGTGCAATCCTATTTTTGTAGTGTCGGCCGTACCTCAAAAAGGCTAATTGTAGTGCCAGCGGGAAAAAAAAGAAGTAGTTATTTGACCAGCAAGTAGTCTTTTCATGATAGATATGCTTGTTGAACCTTTTACCGGAACTACCCCAGGTGTACACTCAATGTTGCTGATGATATATAACAGCTTTATCACACATTCTCTTTGTGTGAGCTATAATATTGTTAAGTAGTTACAAAAAACAAGATGACGATTTTGAACTGGCGTGGCCACATTAAAATATGTCTGATTTTTATGAGTCTAAACTTATAAAAACCAAGCAAGGGCACATTTTTGCGTTCCTGACTAGAACCATGTTAGATCTCCTATAATTGGTCATGCATTTTTGTGACTTTAGTTATGCTGCGATGACATACAAATAATGTACTAATTGCGCGACCAATGTTTACATGTCATCACGTGACCTGTAGTGGGTACTACGTCATCTGAGCTGATGGCAAACTATGTGCAATTACATGCTGTGACCGACATAGTCACACCAAAAGAGGTTAATTTTGAGTTATGCACTACCGGCGTCCGACGACCATGTAGCATCCCGCCTGTTATTTTGTTTGTAATGTAAATCACTGTAAAAAAAAGGAGGGGGGGGCAGAAGTAAAGAACGTTGGTGATCATTTATACCTAGCCTTGCTGAATTTCATATAGACAAAGGAATCACACAGTTTTAGAAAGCCTTCTTTTGATGATTTCAGCTTCAAAACTGTGAAATTCTGGTTTTGAAAAGTGTGTGATTGCGGTTGTCTGGCCCAAAAAACGTTTCGTTGTGCAATTAGTACTACCACATCGTGAACATATACGTTCCGTGTAGAATTTCCAAAACTTCCTGAACTGTCCTTACTGGCGTTATTCAGCCACTCGAAGGTCTCTGGTACAAACTCTGGAATGTTTTTCATAGATATGGAGAAAGAAAAGCCTTGATCGAATAAACAAAAGCAACAATCATCATGTACCATAATGCACTTTCCTATGGAGGATGTCGTGTTTATCTACATTTAATTCCCACTACAGGTCATGTGACGTGGGTCGCGCAATCGGTCTATTGGCAATGTCCGAATTGGAGACAGCGGATAGGGCTATGGCTATGGCTGCAGCTGTTGCTAAGTGTTGCTGTGGACATCCCATGCTTCAACGCTTGTTCACGTGACAATGCAGCCATAGCTGCAGCTGCCACTCTGGACACGGCCTTTAGGCTTGGTTTCAAGATGGTGGATCTGACAATGGAAATTGCCCATGGAATTTATTTCAAAATGACTTTGCTGGGCATAACAATCTAATAGTGTTAAATTAAGAGTACATTACAAATTCAAAAATAATGTTGACTGGCCACATATATTTTGAGTATATTGAGAAAAGAGGAAATAGGCTTGTACATGCATGTATCACACATCTATCACTTCTGTTTTTGCGCTGGTCTCTGAAGTTATTTCGGTCAGTGAATTTAAATGTCAGGAACTTGTTTCTAGTCAGGGTTGTCAAAACGCGCTCAATAATGTCAGGCTTTGTGTTATTTTTAAGTAGCTAAAACTGTGTCTATATTGTGAATTTTGAGCCACCAAACTTCACCAGTTACTCCAACATTACTTCTGTTGTGACCGATAAAATCAAACACTTTATTTTTGTTGCATTAAATGTCAATGTTTTTATTTTTACCATCAGATATTGAGCCCCCAGAATTCACCTCTTGTCCCGATGACATTTCTCTCCCAACCGATCTTCGCCTGAACTTTGCAACCAACCCTGCAAACTGGCACCAACCGGAGGCAGAAGACAATGACGGAGAGCCAGACATCGAGGCGTCACCGTCTGCTACGCAGGAGAGGTTCTACCTGGATGAAGTAACAGTCATCACCTACACAGCACGTGATGGGGTGGGACTTGAAAGCACATGCACTTTCAGCATTACAGTCACAGGTACTGCATTTAGATTTTACACCCTTTCCCCCGTCATCAGGATTTATGCACACCCTCCCCCATCCATATAGACATCATCGGCCGCTTGCAATCATTTTGGTAATCACCAACGTGTATTTCAGTTGTGTTTAACTGTTACAATTATCCGGGGCGCGGCGCAAAATGTGGTATTGAGCCAATCACTACAAAGAAATATCTTCTGCGTTACGGTACACTAAATGATGTGCATAAAGTTGCTGTGCGTCAGGCTGACACAGGTGTTAATAAGTTTTGTGTAATTACACCAGATACAATCTTCTTTTTAACCCTTTAGCACTTGCACACAATTAAACATCGCGTCATTTACTCCTTGAATGCGTCACGAAAATTCACAAAATTTCCTACTGTGCATAGAAATCCATAGATAACTTTCGTTGTGAGTATTTTCTTGTGTTACAAGTTTAGTTTATTGTGTAGAGGATGAAATTACCTTTGTGAGTGAGCTTGGTAAGAAGAAATCTGTTAAATATTTTCAATAAACATGAACCGCGTGTACTTTTCTTATGGATAGGTGATCACCAAAATGGCAATGTTGAAAGCACGTGTGTGATCTGTGACAAAGTTGCACAAGATCTGTTCCGTGCTTCTAAACAAGGGGAAAAGGTAATCAATGCATAGCAGTGCTGTGATTAAATTTGCTTTCAAATTGTCTTTAAACACATTGACTTTCCGCCGATGAAAACTGTACTTGAGTTGTGTCAATTTTTACCTCCATGCAATCTTAAAGATTTTCTTTACTGACTGTAATTTGTTTTTCAACCACAGATGAAGAGCCACCACAAGTTATCAGCTGCCCTGATGATGTTGAAGCAGAGAGTAGCAACCGTTCAGTCGCAATTATCTGGGATGAACCAGTGTTTAAGGATAACTCTGGGCTGGACTTAAGGGTAATTTCCAACCGTCCATCTGGATCAACATTCACCTGGGGTTTGCCTGAAAAAGTCTGGTATATAGCAACAGATGCGGCTAAAAATACTGTGAGCTGTGAGTTCACTGTGTCCGTCAAACGTAAGTCTTCAAATATGTACCTCAAGGAAAAAATATTAAAATATTAAATGACAAAGCTGTAATCTCTTGCAAGCAATAGTAAAATACTGTTATTGCTGTTACTCAGTTTGTTACTTGAATCGAGGACGCTGGTGTTCAAAGTCAAATGATGAGAACTTCTGTCTTGTTGTTCTACGACAAATTGTGGTAGTTTTGAAAAACTGAATATAGTGGCAAATTTGCCTACGAGATGCTTACAAGGCGCTTCACAAAATTTACAGTTTCAAGTAGGACGATAACAAATATTCAGAAATACCCGGGACAGTTTATCCATTCTGATTGATCCAGAGGAGATCACAGGTTGATGTTTTAATGTGCGATGTAGACATGGCTCAAAGCTTTTAAACAAGGACTGAGGAAATTGAGTCAAAAGGGGGCGCTATCAGAGGATTGCGTACAGTGCCCAAATTGCATGGCTCAATTTAAATTTGTAGCCCCATGGAGGAAGATGGTAGCATTTAAATTTGGCTCAAGCAAGTTTGAAACTTGCACACGCAATTTTGAAACTTGCGCGAGGCGCTCAACATGGATAGAAATTTTACGCAGACCTGAGAGAGGGGAGCTTTCAGATTTGTTGTCAACTTTTAAAGGTTAAAATTGGATGTTTCTAACAGAAAGGTATTTATGAATGGGAATAAAAGTGTGTTGAATCGGTTTTCAACCAGTTGTTTAAATACGGTAAGGCCTGGTTCTGGATGATTTTAACAAGATGAAGTTGAGGTAAAATTATCTAGAACCAGGCCTCACCGTGTTAAAACAACTTGTTGAAAATCTCTTCACCACACTTTGATTCCCTTATTAAAAAGTTACTCATAAAAAATATTAACTATTTGAAGTTGAACAGCAAAAGATATACAAATAATAATTTGTACAGTTTGAATGATGATGTAATACTCAAATGTTTTCAGAAAGAAAGTGCTTATCACCTTCGCACAAACTTCAGTTTCTGATATCTAGTTCTAAATCTTGTTCATGTTTTTTCTTTCTTTTTGATTTAGAGTACAGGTGCCCCTTTCACCCTCGACCACGAAATGGTGCCCTGGCCTGCGAGACTTGGTTAGGGGGACAGTTCTGTCGAGTCTCTTGCAACATCAACTTTGACTTCAACAGAGACCCTGAGGAATTGTACTACTGCAGAACCCTTCCTGGGAGCGACATAGCGGATTGGGGACCCGCTCCTCTTAGCATCAACCCAGCCAGCTTCAAAATGCCCTGGCCAGAATGCACTGGTAAATGTTACAATTAACAAGAATTAAAGGGAAAATTAATTAAAACTTATATATGTAGCAGTGATATGCTATTTTCTCATGAAACCCAATTCAATTTTTTTTTTCACAAAAACAAAATATAACTAACAATAATCATGTAAAGGTGAAAAAATTAATTGTGTAAATTAAATGTATTTTTATATAATTTGTGTGTAAAATATATTAACAAAAATAATTATATAAACAAAAAACAATTGGTCATTATTTGTATGTGAAATATATTTTAAAAAATAATTTTATAAACAAAAACCAATATATATCATTTGTATGTGAAAATATAATTGGAAAAAATGATATATATAAAAAAGTATATATATAATACTCATTGAAATATTTATAAAATTTACATAATATTTAAGTTAATTTTTTTTTGGAAGTAACAATTATAAGTAACATTATATTTGTTAATAATTTTTTCTAACCGTTTTTTTTTATTGAGGAAATATATTTTGGCGTTATACGATAACCAATATATTCATGACAAACATGTGTACACAAATTTATATAAAAGGCGAAATTATAAATTTACGAAACAATAATTAATCACGGAGAACTATTTCTAAGATACAATTATTTGCTTGTTTGTAATACAACGTTTTACAAATATAAAGTGTTGGCCGAATTACGGCACAAGGTGGCGCTCTTGTATATAGTGCAGTGTTTTACAAAGTAAAAGTTAGAGCACAAGATGGCGCTGTCACAAATGGTCATGAATTCTTTAAACTCTTGAGACATGGGTTTTAGTCAGTGGAATTAGCTCAGGATCACGAGTAAAGTAGGCCGCGCCGACGTTTCTCTGTCCGGTGTCTGGGCAGCTAGCAAAGATCGTATAGCGCACAGCAGCTAGCTAGCTGTAGGGTGCACTTCACTAAATTATGGAATTCTATCTCTTATGAAATTCTATCTCTGACATTTCAACGTCGCATGTATGGCGGTGATTGTAATGTCCCTAGCCGCTTGCGCCGTAAACGGCGCAATGTTGCGTCGTGCCTTCGCATAGTCGCGTCAGGCTGTTGCATTGTCGCGTCTTGCCGTCGCATTGTCCCTTTGTGTGGTCGCATTGTCGCATCGTGCTGTCGCATTGTCGCCCGGAAGCATTTGAAGTGCGTCCTCTTTTGTCAAGCACTGAATAATACAGTAAAACTGCTTCCGGGTGACAATGCGACGGCACGATGGGACTATTCGACGGCACGACCCGACAATGCGCCGTTGACGTCGCAAGCTGGGGACACTACAATCACCACCATACATGTGATATTGACAAGCGCTGTATACTCAGTGCTTTCGAGTCCTGTGGGAAAAAAAATCCACCGGCAACTCGGGTGGGATTCGAACCCACGACTCCCGCATGACTAGAGCAGATGTCTAATGGCTAATTTTTTCACCTTTGGCTTACCATAGAACTTATCAATCTTAATATTCTTAATTGTTTGTTTTGCACTTTATTTATATTTTGCTTATTTTTCACTGTAGAAATTAGGAGCATCAAAATGTGGTGTGTACTTTTTCTTTCGTAGAAAAAAGGGATCCAAGTGTTGAAGTTGGACTGGAGCTCAATTTTTTCACGGGGGATTGTCAGGCAAATAACACTGAAATCAAAGAGGACTTCTTCAATAAATTCCAAATATTTAGCCAGATGATTCCAGGATTCTGTCCAGTGGACATTGGCTGTACCTTGGAGAATGTTGAAGTGTCTTGCGGCCCAGCGGACCCACCGGCGGGACGTCGACGACGACGACAAGCCAATAATGTCCTGTCCATCATGTTCACAGTTAAGGTTGATGCACCAGAGCCAGCAGTGGATCAAATGCAGGTGATTACATTTCTTTGCGTTTATTTGAATGAAGGAAAGAGTAGTGCCATAGTCATTTCAAACTGGCAGGGTTTGGGCTTATTGATAAAGGACTGAGGTAAAAGGTTAGGTCCTTAGTCACAGGGCCACGACTCTACTGAAGACCAGCAGGGTCTAGGCCTTTATACAAAGGACCGAGCAGAATGATACAGCGATTTAAATTTCAATTGGAAATCCATCGTTAAGATTTTCTCACAAATTCTCAATTTTTTTCTTCACCAGTTTTTTTTCTCCCAATAGACTTGTTGCGCGACCCACATCACGTGACCTGTAGTGCAACGGCACACCCAGGATTAATTCTAAAGGTGGGGGGCTCAAACAAATGAACGGGTGGGGTCCAGGGGCTGGCCTTCCTGGTTGGGTCCAGGGGTAAAGCCCCTGGTGGGGGTCCAGGGGGCCAAGCCCCAAGAAGCTCTGAGCTTTTGACATTTTGGGGGTTGAAAAGTCCAGCTCCGTATGACTAAAAACAGAAATTACACATTTTTTAAGCACGTACGTGTGATACATATCAATCAAACTTTTAATGTTACTGGGATTATTTCTGTAGCATTTACGTGCTGAAAGAAAATGATTTCTCACAAATCAACCGGGACGGGATCGGTCGTACTTCATGTTATTTAACGTCAACTCTTTTTATGACAACTCGGACAACTCCATGTATGACTCAAGACATTTTTTGTGCACAATGTCAGTGAATATGCACCATTATTAAAAGGCAATGGACTACAAGCGCAGTAGCCAGTAGCATTGGCCCAATCGAGGACTGAAAAAAATTTTGTTTTTACGAAAATCTTTATCTCTCTCTCCAAAAATAAGCTAACATGATAGTTAAAATCAAAATTAGTATTAAGACTTATTTGAAGATAATTTGTGATGAGAGCCAACTTTTACCTCGCACACAAACAATGTATTGTCTTTAATGACTGACAGCACAAATCAGTCAACATTGTGATTCAGTAACGAGACAACAATACTTAATAAAGGCAATACGAAATCAGCGGTCAGCCTGGGACTCCGATTCCACATTGTAAGCCCTGCAGTCTAACCACATGACTATCAGCCTGCTTACATGGCGCATGGATATACATTCTGCATGGCTTGCATCGTGATCACAATTCGGTGTGCGTTTGGGGGCACTTTCCAGTGAAGTTTTTCACCTTTATCTGCACTGTAAAAATGTAAACGTGTAACCGGCCGATGAGAAAATAGTTCGCCTTGGCGATAAAGCAATCCAGGAATTCTATTTTGTCATTTCCTAAATGACATATAGAAAAAATAGTTGTGAATCGAAAGAAAAAAAGCAAGTGGCACAAGATGAAAAGAAATCCTTGCCGCCGCCGGAAAAACTCAAACCCACACATTTGTGACTTTTCTTCTTCCCTTCTTCTTCTCCTTCGCCTCTCTCTTTCCATCCCCTTGCACCGTTTTTTTTTTTTTTTTTTTTTTTTTTTTTCAGAATCCTCTTGGGGGGGGGGGGCTCAAGCCCCTCCGAGGCCCCCCCCCCTTGGGTGCGCCGTTGCTGTAGTGGGTATTGAATGTAAACAAACACGACATAATTTTGGGTTCAATGTTGTGTAGTAGGCGACGTATCTTTACAAACAACTTAACTCTCAAAATGGCAAACCATTATTATGCAGACAATAGTGTGATGTCGGTGAAGTGGTCAATAAAAGCTGAGTATTATAATTATTAATGTTATTTTTATCAATAATTTTGTTTCCCATTTCACAGAGCAGCATGCCATCAACCAGTTCTGACAACCTCAACTCCATCAGCATCTTGGACAATTTCATGGAAGCCATGGACAATATCGTATCAACCGGACAGTTTAACATAACAACCGGGGAGGGGGAAGTTCTCTCACCGACTGGTTCACTCAATGTTGTACGCCCAATAAAGCTCTTGTGCGAACTCGGTGAAGTTCTACGCAATAACTCCTGCAGTAAGTAGTGTCAAATTATCTTTTGCGGTTAAAGGGTGGGGAAACAATGTGACAAAATATTGTTCAGTAAAAGTGTAGTTTTATATTGCACAACGTACATCATAGTGACGCTCCTTGTGCCAAATGTGTGGTTGCATTGATTTAAAAGAGAGAGAAACAAGATGGCTGCCTGATCAAAGCCTTTAACGACTCTAAAGAGATTCATTTTCATATTCCACAACAAACTTGCTCAAATTTCATTTTCACCATGCAAAGTTTGAAAAATGTTTTTTTTATATAATTCTTGTAAACAGTTGTTTGCCCGTCCGGTACCTACCATGACTTTGAGGGCGGTGTTTGTCGCGACTGCAGTGTTGGTTATTATCAGGACATGGATGGTCAGCTTGACTGCCAGCAGTGTCCACAAGGAACTTCCACTCGACGTACCAACGCCATATCGATTGAAGATTGCAAAAGTAAATTTTCTACTCCCTTTTTATACTTGATTAACAATAATAGTGCAAAGTTTTTATACAGCACTTTATCACACTTTACGAGGGTCTCAAATTGCTCTTTATTCCTACAACATGTATGCAAAGCTATGTTTGATTTATGAGACCCATTTATACAGCACCATGTGAGGGTTAACAAGGTGATGTGGCTCAATCTGCTGCCAACCATGCCCCAAACACATGGGAAAACCCCATCTCTTAACAATAAGGGTACTGGGTTCTTTTGCAGGTGTTACGCAACACGCAGGACCTATCCCTTAAAACCCTTTTGTCAGCCACAAGATGATTAAATTCAGCAGGTACTACCAAATATGGCCATAACTTTTTTTTCAACGGGCCAAAAAAGCCAAGATTCCATGTAAACCTCACCCCTGGTATACCTCACAAGCCTGTAGACTTTCATTGGCCAGACCCTAACCACTGCAGAGTAAGGAGTGTTGAAAGACAGCAGCCACCTGTCTCCGTGCAGTAATTGATTGACCCTTGTGCTAAGGGTCAGTGGCACAAGGCGGTATGCACTTTGTGAAAACAACTTGCGGCCGCACACTGATCGTAAATAACACAAGTGTAAGTCTTGACTGGTGCTCCAATTCACCCACATGGTCTTTTATTATAGCTTTGGGCATGCATCGGGGGGGGGGGGGGGGGGGCGTTATTGACCTAAAAGACAGGGTGTTGATAAAAAATCAGCTTGTGGATACACAGCGTAAAGTTTTCATTGTGGATGACCCCAGTTAAAAGTCCCTTCCCAACAACGAAACAATTATGGTTGGGCGTTTTGCTCAAGGATGCAAGTGTCACGACCAAGAACCGAACCCACACTCTGGTGACAAACATCAGAATTTGACTCCAGGAAAAACAGTTCAGTCGAATCAAGGGAGAGCATTCATAGACCCTATCACAGTTGCTCATTCTGATTGCCTCAATTTCTGATTGCCTCAATCCAAGTAAATTCTTATGAACATGCTCAAAATCCATGGCAACACATGAACTGTTCTATTATTTGTGGGTTTTTTTTTTTTGCCCATACACCGATTGTGTGTTAAGCACTGTATACTCAGTACTTTCCCGAGTCCTGTGAAATAAATTCACAGGCATATTCCTTGGGTGGGATTCAAACCCACGACCCCCGCCATTCTAGAGCAGATGTCTTACCAACTAGCCTACCGAGATTGACCGGCAGCTAGAGGCAGTTTGAATCCTGGATAAGGAATATTATTTGTGTTTTTGCCCATACACCGATGTGTGTTAAGCACTGCATACCCAGTACTTTCCCGAGTCCTGTGAAAAATGAAAACCTGTTCTTTGTTGCTTTCACTGCAGTTGAAAAAAAGAAATGTAGCTGTTGCAAACTGCTTACTAACTATACAAGCCTTTGAGAAAGACTCTGCTAGGGTCTAAACATGAGGCCAGTAAAAGAAAAAAAAAAACGTTTTTGCATTTCACTAAAAATTATCCCTTGAATTGGTGAAATTTTCACTGGTTGGTTGCATGGTGTGTTTCTTGAGAGGATTTGAAGGAAAACGATGATGTAATTTCCATTAAAATAGTCTTGTTTTTTGGGTTTTTTTTAGAGCCATGTCCCAAGGGGACTTTCTCCTCTTCTGGTCTGCAGACATGCAAGGCGTGTCCCAAGGGTTCTTATCAGCCAAACACCGGGTCAACCTCTTGCCGAGTATGCCCTCATGGACTGACAACCTGGACGGAAGGCGCTATAAATGCAGATGAATGTTCAGGTAGTGTAACTCTTCTCTGTCCTAATCTTATATGTGTATTACACGCATGGATGACGTGTGTACACTCAGATGTTTCCCCTGCCTGGAAACGGAAGCCGTTTAGTTAGGTTCTTGTGTAAAATCTGAATACCGGAGCAAAGGTCTCCCTGGCATTCCATTGCTGAGCATGCCCAGACCACACACATGACGTCTAATTTTGCGCTTTCTGGATATTGAGACTGAGGTGTTTTTTGTGTCATCCCCGATGACAGACCTTTGTCCTTTTGTTCCATGAAGAGGATTATGAGACATCGAAAGGCTTCCGCTATTGTTTATTCATTGTATTTCAGCTCAATAGAAGTCAGTCAGAGTGAGCCAGGAATCGAGCCATGGTTCCGGGTTTAGAACCAAACCTATGCTGTAGGTATTGGCCGATATTTTGCAATTCACATCACGTGAATTTGACATTTTCTTGGTTGGGAAAACAAAACGCACAACGCAAAAAGAGAAACTTTGTTTTCTTGGCTTTTTAAAGTCAGTGTTTCTATGTGCCAGCGGTACTCTCTAAGTAAAATGATTCTGGCAATCGCGACAAAATAATCCCATCAGGAATGTCAAGAAATCTTGTTGAGAAATATGTTGCTAAATGATTTTTTTTATTGAAGATTTTTTTTCTTGCAAGATTTCCTAAATTGAGAAAAACACCAAGAATGTTTTTTTAATTTTATTTTCTAGGGAGTGACACAAGAAAATGTACTAATTTTCCATAAATCAAGAAACAAACAAGAAACAAAAATCTTATGCTTTAAGAATTACAGTTAAGGTTTTCTTAATGATATCGAGAAAATATTTCTTAATTCAAGAACTTATTTCATATAAATTATACATTTTTTTCTTCTCTGAAAACATGTTCATACAAGAGGTTAAGAAAATTTTTCTTGGTATGAGAAAATGTATTTTGCTATAAAAGTAAGAAATTATATCTCATTTGTTATTAAGACGTGTGATTCTAATAATAAAAATTAAGAGTTATGGTTTTGAAAAGGACAATTTTCTAGTTAAATATTTTGACAAGATCGAAAAGCTTAAAAGAAATCCTGTCAGTGGTGTTTTATAAAAAAGCATTTTACAATAAATCTATTTCCGGATAATCAGTCTGTGGGTAATGTTTCATAAAGCTTCACAATTAATGTTATCTCCAAATAATCACTTTTAAACATAATAATAAATAATAATAATGGAAATGTATATAGCCCCAAATCCAGTTTAACCAAAATGCTCCCTGGCGCTTTACAATCAACCGGGATATATAGATAAAATAATGATTTGTAAAAGATTAAAGAAAATATTTAAACTATTTAAACAGTTTAAAACTCGCAAAAAAAATAGCAGCAATGTAAACCACATACAATGAAAATTACAAATAAACTCAGAAAACAGGATACAAAAATTAATTGAAAAATACTATCTAAAATCAAGAAAAACAAGCAGGCGCTTGCAGACACCCCGGACAAAAGAAACGACAACACCCTCCTGGCCAAAATGCCACACAAGGAAATCTGTATTATACCCTGAACTATCCTGATATAGAGGGGAAAAAACACTGGACAGACCTAGCAAAGTTGAGGAATTGCCTCAACTATCCTAGGTTAAAAATTCAGTCGGCCAACCTGTTTGTTTAATCCTAGGATAGTTAAGGAAAATGCCTCAACTATCCTAGGAGAAAAAACAAGGTGAATGCACCTGTTTTTAATCCTAGGATAGTTAAGGAAATGCCTCAACTATCCTAGGAGAAAAAACAAGATGGATGCACCTGTTTTTAATCCTAGGATAGTTAAGGAAATGCCTCAACTATCCTAGGAGAAAAACAAGGTGAATGCACCTGTTTTTAATCCTAGGATAGTTAAGGAAATGCCTCAACTATCTTAGAAAAAACACTGTGATTATATCAAGTTTATTCCCTAGGAGCTTGTTTTAGGAACAAGCTCATTACTGAGGAAGAACAGTGACAATATATTTTTTGGTTTAATTCTAGGATAGGAAATGCCTCATTTATACTGGCAAGAAACCATTGGTGAACATTGATTGTTTCTTATCCTATGATTGAAATATTTGCTTGTTCTGTGACAGAACAAAATACATTGAAGCTTTTCTTAGGGGAAACATGTACCTTCTTTTTTAGTTACATGTGGCCTTGAAATTAACTTGATGTAAAATTTCATTTTGTTTAAACTTTGGGGATGGCATGGTGCTTTGAACTACCTCTTCACTCACGCTATCACTATAAAGCAATAAAAAAGCTGCGCTAACGTTTTCACTATATTCTTGTTCGATCTGTCAAAGTAGAATTGTTTGCAAAAGTACTTTTAGCAAGTTGAAAGAGGATGAAGTGAATCACACAAATGTTTCCCCTGCCTGGCAACGGAAGCCGTGTAAAGACACCATAAAGTAGTTTTGGACCACTTGAGCAAAGGTCGCCCAGTCATTCAACTGCGGAGTGGCACGGACCACACACACGCTCTCTAACGCTTCACCCACACAAGGACAACAAAAGATCTGAAATATATTCACATTTTTTAGAAATGAAATCTGTAAGATCTTACAATCACTGTACTGCCTAACCAAGAAAGAAAGCACTCTTTTTCCTACTCACAACTCACTGAAAAACAAGATGGCCGACTTTGAAAAATTGACAGCTAAAAAGTTGCTCTAGGTCAAAGGTTGCACTTTAGCCTCTCTCCCTCCCCCCCCCCCCCCCAATTTAAGAAAATATTTCTTACTATTGCGTTAACCATAACCAGATTTTCTTATTAGACATTTCTGGTTTTAAGAAAGGAAGTTGTAATTGATGAGTACAACTGGATAAGTTTTCATGTGTTAAGAAAAACAATACTTGCTTAAGAAAATCATCTGGCATTGCATGAAACTGTTTTCTTACTCAAGAAAAATAGTTTGAAAATAAGAAAAATGATTCCTCAAATGCAGCTGCGCCAATTCTTTGGAATAATCATCCTTATCAAATCTGTCATGACGTTTCTTACCGACTTCAAAACATCGCTCAAAACTCCCGACTTGTGTTTTTTCATGGGTTGTTATAACGTTTTCCTCTTCAAATGTTTGTCTGGTATTACATTTTTTCTTTTGTTGTAAAAATTGTCGTTATCTAGACCAGCATGCACCTCATTCCACTGCTAAATGCCTGCATCTCCATATAACTGTTTTGCGCGTAAAAAGTATTTTCGAAGTTGTTTATACAGACATAGTGGATTTTACTTATTTTTCAACAAAAATAATTCCAGACCGTGGCTGTAAAAAATAATGGTACACAGAAATAGTTTTGATTTTGATATTTGGATAATACGAAAACATAATCTATCATGCATTTCCTATGACATTTTCAATTGAATAAAAAATTCTGTGATATTTGAGGGGGAATTCAAATTCAGTGAAATGGGCATTTTTGTTCAAGCTTTTTGCGGCCGATATGGTGTTTGGCTTGAGATGCTTGTGGCCGACATGAGTGTTTTAATGGAAGTTGCTTACCACTTTACTTTTTCAGTGATAAGCTAGCTGGACATTTCACTAGTCCATCAGCTTTTTTTCACTTGTCCATGTTAAAAAAAACCTGTCTTGTAGTAGTTCTCTGTTGGGTGGAGAGTTGTCTCTGAAAAGTTGGTGTATTCTCAGAGCCAGCACTCATCCCGAAAAAGATTTACACGTGGCCAGACCCGCAAGAAGGACTAGAAATAGTTCCTTCTACACCATGCAAAGCTTCAAACATCACTAAGTCCATGTTTTATAATAATAGGGATGCTTTCCAACACTGAAGTAGCCAGCTGGACCACTTGGCGTGAATTTAACTGGTCCTCATGTGTTTTAACTAGCATTTGGCCAGAGGACCACTGTTAAGGGAGAACGCTGTCGGCTATGGTCTTTTTAAGGGTATGGTAACTTGAGAAAAAAAATATTTGAATTGATTGACTATTAATCAAGTCTAAATAAGGAGATATTTTTTACCTTTACAGGTGAATGCCCGTTTGGAACCTACTCGAGTACTGGCTTCTCACCGTGTAAACCCTGCCCTATGGGTACCTATCAACCCAGATCCACCCAGACGTTATGTATCGAATGCCCTGATGGGTTGTATACCCATAGACAAGGTGCACACGATCTGGCTTACTGTCAAGGTATGTGATGTTTCAGGCTTCATGTTTAGGAAAATATCGCCTGCATTCTAGTTATTTGCTTACTTTTAATTCCCACACCATGCAAATCTTAAAGCTGCAAATCTTACTGAGATATGATATTTCCCTATTTAAATCTGACTTCCGATTCTTTAGGTCTTAGAAAATCAGTAAGATCGGTCATAAATAATTGTTTTAGCATCTTCATCATAACAGTGACTGTGACAAAGGGACAGATAAAATTTGTGCCCGCCTAAAACTTAAAGTGCTCTTTATGCTTAACAAGAATCACAATTTGGTTGAAAATCATAAAAAAAAATTAATTTTGTATGTAGCAATTGCAAAAACATCTGAGCAAATTAAATTGCGTGCACGCTCATGTGTGTGAACTGAGTTGCCACTAAGCGCGAGTGTGGGTGTGCCGCAATCAAAGCCTACATTATTACCGGCTATTATGAATGAAGCATAATGATCACGTAAGTTTGTGAGTATTAGGCCTTTTACCTTAAAGACGCCCATTCGTCAATGCACGACAAACAAATTCGTGCCACGAAAGATCACCTTTAACTGGAGCACGCATTGTATGTAAACTAGGTACGGGTACATGATCGTTTTGCGCCACAGAAACGGTCATCGGGTAATGGTGACGAGCGGGCATCTTTTAGGGGATAGAAGGAATTGTTTGTTTGTTTGTTTGTGTAAGCAATTGTAAGTTTGTTGGTTTTTTCTTATTTTGTCTTCTTTTTATTCTCATGTGTAGATTAGCACTGAAGGTCTACCCTTTTTATTTGTTTTTTTTTTAAGATTTATAAATAATGCCTGATGTAATCCCATGATTTTCTTAAATATGTCCCATCCGAAGGACAAAGCAATAATGGTTGAGTGTCTTGCTTAAGAACCCACACTCTGCTGATCAGAAAGACCAGAGCTCGAGTGTGGTGCGCTTGACAGCTCAGTCAAGACACGCCTTAAATTTGATAAAATATTTAGTTTATTTTGGGGAAGATTATGAACCATATATCAGACCCTCTCATCAATCCTGTCAATGTGTCCCTGGTTTGAATCCTAGCTCCATATGTGAGTAAAGTTGTACGTTGGTTCTCTCAATCTCTCCTGTGCCACAAGGGTTTTTCTCCAGGCCATCCGGTTTGCCTCCCTCCGGAGAAAACCAAACACTTTTGCTCTCAGGCTGTGCTCCGTGGTATATGGGTTGATGTGGCTGGCTGCCGAAGGCACCCTTGAATGCCTGCAGCTCGAACACATGTAGCCGCGTCCTTCGCAATTCAGCTTCTCAGCTGCCAGTAAGGATGATCAGCCTCCCAAATTATTATTATTAGTTTGTATTATTAATTAAGCAAGTTTTTTTTTTCTTTTGTCCCTTACACAGTGATCAATGAATGCGAGGATGACGATTCCAAGGAAGGGCTGTGTGGCCCCGATGGTCTGTGTGTCGATCTAGCCAAAGGGTACCAGTGCATCTGTAAGTTTGGTTTCACCGGATCGGACTGCAAGACCAACATCAACGACTGCGACCACGACCTGTGCTTGAATAACGGGACATGCGTTGATCTGGTGGGCGAGTACAGGTGTGACTGCACATCTGGGTTTGCGGGTGTACACTGCCAAGAAGACATTAATGAATGCGAGTCGGGTAAGTCCTATATTTATACTCAACCAGTTGGCGGCGAGTGACGTGTGTATACCAGCCAACTTTTCCCCCTGCCTGGAAACGGAAGCCGAATAATTATGGTTTTATGTAAAATCGTAATACCGGAGCAAAGGTTGCCCGAACATTTTACTGCTGAGCATGCACACGCCGTCTAACGTGTCGTTTTACCCACACAAAGACCCAAAAAGGTCTTCAATATTTTAGCGCTCTCCAGCTGTTGAGGTGGTTTTTGTGTAGTTCCCGATTCCAGACCTTTGTCTGTTTGTTCCAAAAAGAGGATAACGAGGCATCAAGAGGCTTCCACCATTGTTTATTCATTGTATTTCGGCTCAATGGAGGCAAGTCAGAGTGAGCCAGGAATCGAGCCATGGTTCCGGGTTTAGTACCATTCCTATGCCGTAGCTGTTTTATGCTTACATCGATTGTGATAAGTGCTGTATACTCAGTTCTTTCTGAGTCCTGTCGGAAAAACCCTACCCGCTACTCAGATGGGACTCAAACTTTTTTCATCACCAGGTCTTCTCGTTGTTCTAGCAGTTCACAGATTTACTCTTGAACAAAGGGATAGAGGTTCACATCTCACTGGTTGTTTGTTTTAAATTGATGTCTGTGTCATTTCAATTCTTTCAAGTTTTGTTTCAGTAACTGATTTTTTTTAAAAAGATATCTTGTAAATCATAAATTGTAATTCATAATTCTTTTGCCTTGGTAGAGGCCAAACAGGGAAATAAAAATCTTCATCATTGTCATTGCTGGTCAACAAGGTTGCTCGCTGTGTATGACCAGAAAATAGTTTACCAACTTATCGTAATTAACTTTAATTATTTTTTTTCTGGTATAGATCCATGTTTCAATCGGGCTGTGTGTATCGACGGTCAAAACTCTTACAGCTGCGAATGTGCGCCAGGCTTCACGGGCGACTCCTGTGAGGTGAACTTCTTTGACTGTGCATCAGACCCCTGTCTGAATGATGGAACATGTGTTGATCTAGCTCAGGTAGGATTATGGAAAATCACAAAGATATTCTTATATCATTTGTAATTTTTACCCATACACAAGGATGTTTGTTAAGCACTGTATACTCAGTACTTTCCCGAGTCCTGTGAAAAAAAAATCACAAGCATTTTCCTCAGGTGGGATTCGAACCCACGACCCCCTGTCATTCTAGAGCAGATGTCTAACCAACTAGACTACCGAGACTGCCCGGTAGCTAGGGGCAGTTCGAATCCTATTAGCAGCGGGTACCACAACCATTCTAATTGGAATCCTGACTTTTGCCGAAATTGAAGCAGATGTCTTACCAACTTTGAAGATATAAGTAAAATGTGTTGTGTTTTGTGGTGGCCAAGCAGTTGTACAATAGAAATAAACCAGAGAACAGGGACTTCCTATATCGCCCCCATGCAACCGCAACATTCCTTATGGCGTCTCAAATAGTCTACCCTTAGAATCCTGACATTTGCCGAAATTGAACGGTATAATAGAGGGCATCAAAATAGCGAGCCTGAAAAATATGGCGTGTTTTCTAAGCTTGAATCGCAGCCTTAGCATGCTCACTTAGAGGGCAATCATGGAAGTGCGTGGAGCGATCGCGATGTCTGTGTTCATGCCATTCCACACGTTTTTGTTATGATACACATTCACAGCGATGGTAAGCGAACGCGTTTTGGCACAGCAAGGCATGCAAAGGTTACACTATTTTGTTCTCCATAGACAACACCAATGGCTACAAAGTCCCCATTTTCTGATTTATTTCTATGAGTTGTACACACAACTGCTGAAATTTCCGCGTCGATACTGTGAGTTGAAATCCCTCTCAAGGCACTTGTGACCTCATTTAGCATGACACTTAACTCATACATAGTTATTGAACATTTTTTATGGTATCCTGAATAAATTTTATTAACATTTTTGATCAAGCTACTTCAATCACATGAACCATCTCTCACAGGTACCCATTTACCCTTGGGTGAAGAGAAGCAATTGTAGTTGAGTGTCTTGCTATGGGACACAAGTGTCATGGCCGGGATTCGAACCCACACCCTGATGACTTAGCCACCAGCACTTGAGTCCGATGCACTAAAACTGGTCGCAGTTTCAGGCTGGGTACTTCCCAGTGACCTGAGATGGTTTATAACTTACTAACAGTAGGGTTGTATACTGGCATGTGCATGCATTGTGCACTCCCAGTAGTGGAACTTCTGGCCGACCTTTGTTCCAGTGTTCTGTTGTACACAATGGCGTGTTTTCTCGGAGCAGCGCAGCCAAAATTTTACCGAGGTGGAATCGGGAGGAAGTTTTCATCACCACGCGGTCTTTTAGGTCAATAACCCCCCCCCCCTGCAAGCCCAAAGCTATTACAAATCACTGTGGGGTGGGAGGGGGTGAATTGGAGTGCCAGCCAAGACTTAGACTTGTGTTATTTAAGATCTGTGTGGGGCACAAGTTGTTGACACCATAGAGCAAGGTTGACACAAAGATATCCTTGGCACAAGGGTATCCCATTAGTGCACTGAAATATGGTGGCTGTTGTACCTCAACACTCCTTACTCTGCAGTGGTTAGGGTCTGTCCAATGGGAGTCTACAGGCTTGTGGGGTGTACCAGGGGTGAGGATTACATGAAATCTTGGCCTTGTTGGCCCATTGAAAAAAAAGGTTATGACTATATTTATTTGGTAACATTGAGCCCGTTTAATGCCTCTACAGGGTTTTAAACAGCGCCCGTTTGCTGGCTCGGACAATATTTTTGTGTATACGCAACATCAGGCCCCATGCTGGTTAACAAGCCATGAGTGCTATACTTTGCAGATATCAGGGCTTTGAAAATGTTCATTATTGCTTGTTGTGTATTGTAGAACTTCACGTGCTGTTGCCGGCCTGGCTTTAAAGGACGCCTGTGCGAGACGACAGTGGACCATTGTGCCTCATCACCTTGTATGAATAATGCTACCTGCATAGCTAGTTTCAACTCAGTCTCTTGTGTTTGCCAACGAGGCTTCACTGGAAAAAGGTAAGCGTTTCAATTTATGCAGAAACAATTTTCTCCTGAACCTCTGATAGGAAAGATACATAAATCAATACAAAATACATCCTCCTTTGAAAACTTTGGGAATAACGATTTGACTTATTTTGGAACCATTTTTGACATTGTTAGCTAAGTTACTTTTTTTACAAATTAATTTGTTTAAATTTGTATGAACCAAATCACAAACTTGGTAGCAAGTTTGGAAAAAAGTGAGCTTTCATATAAAAGTATGGATAGGATCATTTCCAGCATGTGTTACCTTTGCAAATTATTTATTTTTCGTATCATTTCATAGTTTTTGTATACTAAATGTTATCAAAAAGATTTCCCAAATTGTGAAATTTATAAGTGTTCAAAATGGCTTTATTACTAAAACAAAATATAGAAATATAACTTAAATGCAGTTTGCATAGTAACAGACAAACAACTTGCTTATAAAACAAATATTTTTGGTAAAGCAATTTAAATTTGCAAAAAAAGAACACATTTCTATGAGCTGGCTGAGATCACATGTGACATCACAACATCACATGTTTACAAAAGAGCCACAGAGCCTGGACTTCCTGCAGGCATGATTTATACACAGCCCAAAGGAAGAACACATCAAATCTTATATATTTTTTGGAGATTGCACTGTCTGATTTTTACCAACTTTTGGTATGAAGAAAGGGGGAACATCTGATAACTTTTTTTCGGCTGTTATTTTTATTTTATTCGTGTGGAAATTATGACACAAAATGTTAAACAATTTCCCATTTGACCAGTGTAGTGTCTTGCCTGTCAAGAAATGCCCTGGAATGTACAAGGTCACTGTTTTTGTAAACAAAGGTCACATGGTCTTACTGCACAATGGCAGTGCACGTCCATAAAATGGTCTCGCAACTGAGTGGAGCGGATAATGACTCAGTCAACGCACTCCGGGTTCTACTTCAATGACGGTTATCCTTGTATATCATTCAGGTGTGAAGTGGACATCGATGAGTGTATAACGGAAAAGGTGGTGTGCCAAAATGGTGGAACTTGTCAAGATGTCCTCAACGGTTTCAAGTGCGACTGTTACCCCGGTTACTCTGGAACTTACTGTGATGCAGGTACAGCAAATAATCCCCAATTCTAAATTTGTGACGTTTCTAAAAAAGAAAATCAATTTTCTACCTACATCAAATTCCATTTTGGTTAGTGTTTATTAGCCACAAGTTTGACACGTTTTTAAAATGTGACACAGCGCATTTACTGTCAAGTAGAGTGGCAGGATCGACAATGTTGTATGTGTCTGTTCTTTATTGATGGTGCTATTTGTCAAAAACACAAAGACCTAAAAAAAAATTTTTAAGACAGTCTTGAAAGTTAATTGGAAGCAACAAAGTGATCACTGGGAAGAATCATCGTCAAGACTCGGACTGGGGAAATTTGAACACGTCTTAACGTTGCTGATGCTGGAGTGGGAATGGCTTACACAGAATAACAGCATGTTTGTAATCTACCTTAACCCTAGCAGTATTTCGGGCAGACAGCCTGGTACAGACCGTGTATTGGCAGCTCCCTTTAAATTGGCTGTATTTACTGCATTTGTATTGCTTACAACGCACAATAGTACCTTTATGACAGTTCAAGTTGTGACTAAAATAACGTTTGGGAAGTCAGCTTTGAACTTGTGTGTGCCTTGATCGCAGTCGCTATTTCTAGAATTGTTATTTGCAGTTTCTAAAAAAGGGAGAAATTTACAGCTTGGGTTAAGTGGTCAAGCAGGGGTGCTGTGCAGGAGAAAAAGTAAATGAGCTGTTACATAAAGTTTCTTCTTTGTTTAGTGTTTTAGTGTACCTAACAAATTTCCATTTTTGTCGGTTTTATTACAAATTTATTAGTCGGTATTGGGTTTTGAAATGCTCTACATCATATAAAGATTTGATCACGTCTCCAGGATGAAAACAAATATAAGAGATGTAATAAGTGCATCGAGGATAGAGAACATTATTTCAGTTTGTACTCTAGATGTGTGATAAGCACTGTATACTCTTTGCTTTCCCGGAGTCGTGCGGGGAAAAACATTCCATAGGCTTACTGCTCGGATGGGATTCGAACCCACAACAGAGCAGATATCTCAACCACTAGACCACCAAGTGTGCCCAGTGACCAGCGGCAAAGCCAGGATCTTGTCAATGGGGGAGGGGCATTGCTTTTCAGTTGGGGTTAGGGCCCAGGGTCCTTATTTTTTAATGAATTACATGTTTCTGAATTTTTTTCATGGGGGGGGCACTGAGAAATTAAAGAGGGGCATGGCCCCCCTTAGGCCCCCGTGGCTAAGCCGCTGCCAGTGACAAGAGGCCAGTTTAAACCCTGTAATGAACAGTGGGTACTGCAATGATTCAATGGATGTAATAATTGCATCAGGGATAAAGAACACTGCACGAAAAATAAACGTGTCTGTTGATTTTGCTGTTGTCGATGATATAAACCGAGAGTCACATATTTTGTTCTTTAAACTTTCTCTTTAGTGCTGCTGGGTGACTTTGATCTCATCTTCCCTGGGGCCAGTACTTCAAACTACGCCATGTTGAAGGGAAGCCTGCCGGGGTTGTACGCCTTCACCGTCACATTCTGGATGCGAACCTCGGACAACGCCAACGCTGGTACGCCACTCTCGTACGCCGCCTACAATGCTGACGGCACCTTACAGGACAATGCTCTAACACTCAGTGACTACAATAGCCTTGCTATTATCATCAACGGGAAATTCATGTACACTGATGTGAAGCTCAACAGGTAAGTCATTGTTTTGTTTGTCAGTAGAAGGCATTTGGGATATTGTTTTCCCTGATCCTGAATCGTGCCTGGTATTTTTTACAACAAAACTTTCATTCAAGGACTAGAAAGACTAGGTCTGTAACATGTGACCCCCATTGACACTCAGTGTAGGTGTATTTTGAGTCTTATATTTAATACAGTGTGTTCACTGGTAAAAAAATTGTATTTAGTTAAAAAATATATATATATAGTACTGTTAAAATCTACAAATCCATAGGTCTTGATTTGCTGACTGAATTTGTATACTGGACAAGCCCTTGTTTATGTTGATTTGATGGTTCATATGCCACATCAACATCCCCTACCCTCCCCCAATACCCCATTCCCAGTCACGTGTCATGTCATGGCCGAGTGGTTAGTGCGTCGGACTCAAGCTCCGGTGGCTGAGTCAGCGGAGTGTGGGTTCGAGTCCCGATCATGACGCTTGTGTCCTTGAGCAAGACACTTAACCATAATTGCTCCGTAAAAGTTTGGGAGGTAGAGCCTTCTGCTCCACCAGCCAGGCTTCTGATAGATGATACCTAAGCCTACATCCTTACGGACTGTAAAGGGGGTTACCCTGTTTCAGCCCCAGGAGTAGGTGGCAACGGCCCCTGGATAAAACAGTTGATTTGTAGCCCACACCTCGAAATGGCTAACTGGCCTTGTGTGTCTGGCGACTTCCATACAAATTTTTAAAAAAAACCTGGCTTAGCAGCCAAAAACAGCCTGCATCCATTTCCCACGACGACCCCTCAATTATTTTTAAATGGCGCTGAGATACAATTGCCCCACATGTCAATTTCTGTAGCAGTTGCATGTAACCTTTTGAAAAACACATGCGCAATAAATGCGATTTTGATAATAACTGATATGATTTGTTTTTTTGCTCTACACTCTTGTGAAACATGATTGTATACTCAGTGCTTTCTGAGTCCACCTGCGATGGGATTCACACCCAAACCTTCTCAAATAGAACATATTTCTTAACCTCTAGACCACCGAGCTTGCCCAGCGACAAGAGGTGGACTCCCAAGTCTCATACATTATTTCAAGCAAAACCAAATAATATTGTTCTTTGTTCCTGATGCAGTGGAAAGGTCAGTATACAAGTATGTATTAATTAATTGTGTTACTTACTTTCATGAAGCGACGTGAACTGGCATCATGTTGGTGTTGCCTGGGCAGGGAAAGATGGCCAGTGGGCAATCTATGTCGACGGGGTGGTCAAACGATCAGGCAGCGACTTCCAGACTGGCTCCTACATACGAGGTTCAGGGGCATTAATCCTGGGTCAGGAGCAAGACAGCTTTGCGGGTTCCTTCGCTCAGACTCAGGCATTTGTGGGCGAATTAACTCAGGTAATTTGGCCGTTTGATGTAAGAATAAACCACATCTGCCCTCACAGGTAATAATAATAATACTGGAGCCGTCATAGCCCATGTATCTGCCAACAACTACGGGTACAATCAAGGCACTTATGAGACCCATTTATGCTACACCTTATAAGGGTTTACAAGGTGCTGCAGTGCATTCAGCAGCCACTGCCAGAAACACCGGGGCAAACCCCTTCTCTTAGTGATAAGTGTAACTGGGTTCTTTTACAAGCATTAGACAAAGTTTGGGATCTACGGCTTTGCGTCCCATCTGAAGGGCGAAGCAATAATAGTAAAGTGTCTTGCTTAAGGACACAAATGTCACGACCAGGACTCAAACCCACATTCTGCTGATCAGAAACACCAGGTTGAGTCCAGTGGGCTTGACCGCTTGGCCACGACACGCCACCAATTTACTCCGACTACCAATTTACTCCTAGGTACCAATTAACTCCTAGGTGAAGAGAAGCAGTTATAGTTAAAACTGTCTTGCTCAAGCACACAAGTGTCATGATGTGGAATCGAACCCACCCCCCAATGACTCTGCCGCCGGAACTGACGCACCACAATAGACGGGTTGCAATAGACGCCATCTTTGATGACAATTTCTCTTTTGGCTTGTTGCCGGGTCAAGCTCTGTCAATTTTTACGCGGCTTGAGTTGCTTACCAACCTATCATGAAATGCACGCGTGCCATGTGCAGTATTTACGTGTAACGCACACTTGTGCCGCACACTTGTACCGCAAACTTATGCCGCACAGTTGTGCCGCACAACTGCGTTCAAAAATGAGCTGTCATTGTCATTTGGATTGACAGGCTTTCGAGTCACAGTGTATTTCACTTTTAGTTAATCCTGGCCAGCTTGAAATGGGTTGTCCCCCTCCCCTGTCCCCCAACCCACCCTATCCTCACTGCACCCATGAAGGCTTCCCCCATGCTCCACCCTACCCTGCTACCCCGTTCTAATTGTACGTAAAGGGATTTTTTTGTCAATTTGCTGTGAAGTATTTTTCTAAGTATTTTTATATGCTTGTACATGTACTTTGATGATTGGCTGAATAAACAATAATAATAATAATAATTAAAGATGGCTGATTTTTCCCATTGTAGAGGTGGTGTGCAACTTAGTTATAAAACATACCACTAGCCCAACCTGAGATCCCAATGCTGATTTGTGTTATAATTCAATGCGTAATATTTCTTCTGGTTTCATTCCAGAGAATCAAATGAAATTGATGGAAATCAATGTTTATTTATTACAGCTGAATATTTGGGACTATGCCATGACCCAAGAAGAGATTCAGCGTGTGTATGCGTCATGCACTGTGCCGGGCAACGTCTTGACTTGGTCCCAAGTCACATCTAACGTCCATGGTGAAATCTTTGTCTTACCAACCTCCCAACTCTGCCAAGGTGAGATTTAAAAAGAGCATTTTTCAAACTCTCACATTTTGCAAAATCTGAAGTGATATCATTGACCAAAAAAAATCATCGTTGACCTGGCCAGAGGACTTGACAAAGTTCCCCTGGGCCTAATTTCATAGAGCTGCTGTAGCACAAGAAGTACCTCAACACAAAATAATTTTGCTTACCAGAGTAAGGTTACCAGCCGAAATACCGTTCAGCACATACCATATGACTGGTTTCCTGCTAACTTTTGCTCAGCAGAAAATTTGTTAGGAAAGTTGTTCTACTAAAGCAGCTGTATGAAAATCGGGCCCAGATAGAATGTTATAAGCAATTAATTTTTAAATTTGTGTTTTGAGAAAACGTAGCTGGAAAGTTGAATCGCTTGTCAAATTTTACTTGTTAATGGAAGACTTTTGAGACGCGGGCACCCCAGTAAGCGGTCCGCTTCTATTATGAGAACAATAGAAAAGGACTGCTTACTGGGGTGCCCGCTAATGTCTCAAAAGTCACCCATTGTATAAATTTAAACTCAGGTCACGGGAGTCAAAAGGCTTGTCCTGTGTGTATTTCTTGCAATATCCAAGTTAAAGTTTTTGTACTAGGATAAATAGGGTATTTAAATTACATTGAATCAAATTGAGCGATAGGATTTGATACAAAACAGACTCTTCCTCAAACTCCCCCCCCACCTTTTGTCTCCCTCTTGATTGTTCATCCCTTGCATCTTCTGATTGCTTTCTGCCTCTCTCTTTTCACTTCTTTCCACTTGTTGACTGCTTATGTTACTCCAGTATACTTGTATGTGTGTGTTGTGTTGTCATTTAGCCTTTGAGAAAGACTATGCTAGGGTGGAAACGTCAGGCCATTAACAACTTTTTCCACAAATTTGTTTTAACTGCTTTTTCATGAAATGGGGCTCGGTTATGAATAATACACACACACACAGAAATTGTTCTTATATCATTGAATCAAATTGAGTGACGTGATTTGATACAAATGGGTTTTAAATTCTGCATATTTATTTCCTGCTTGACAGCTCTGTGACATGGGTTATGGGTATAAACAGTTCACTAATAATATAGGGAGATTGCTTTTTGTTGTTGTTTTGGTTTTTTTTGGTTTTTTTAGGTGGAGGTGAAATTCTCTTTTCCTGCAGGGTTCGGAGGGGGTTTTGTTTACACTCCCCCCCTGCCATCTTCAGCCTATGGGCCTGCTTTAAGCCTACTTCAATCAATGTATTATCGATTCTCTTTATAATTCCAGACATAACTAACTGTCAGTCATCGACGTGTAATGGCCGCGGAGTCTGCACAGATCTCGTCAACACGTTTGAATGTCACTGTAGCTTGGGTTACTACGGAACAGGCTGTGAGAACATGGCTACCTCATGCGTCTCAGGGATGTGTCTTAATGGTGGCAGTTGCCATAGTAACGGGTCATCACTAAACTGCTCGTGTGCCACAGGGTATACAGGTAAGGGAGATGGGTGGAAATGTCGCAACATAGGAATGCCGCCAACAAATACAATGATGTAGGGCTAGATAGCTCAGCTGGTAGAGAGCCCCGGCACATAAATCCGGAAGTCCCATGCAGGTTCAAATCCCATTCTACTCAAAAGAAATTTAGTTCACCCCCCCAATCGGTAAAAATATCAAACGGATGTTATTGTTTTTGAAAAAAGGAGTTTCATCCAAACTGTTTTTATAATATCAAGAAAACTAGTACGAACAAATCATATCGAAAATGGGGCCAAGTTTTTCGGGAAAAGTATTGTATGGCAGTTGCATATCTTTTTTGTTGTTTTTCATACTTTTTGTGGCATGCAGGCAAGAGATAATGCATGAGGTAGATTCAAAGTCAAGCTTCTTTGAAATTCACAGAAAAAAATGGAGTATCTTATTATCAGGTTAACAGAAGTTAATCTTCATTTTACCATTAACATGACCACAAAGTATTAGTATCATCTGCTTTAGGACTTTTATTGGCAGGCTCTGTTCTCAGAACAAGCTTAGTGGTGCCAGTAGCTAAACTGTTTGTATTGTGTCAAATTGTTCCATGTTCACCAATGTCACCTGTGGGTTTTTCTTTCTGTATTTTCTGTGATAATAAACCATATCATACTCCCAGTAGTCTCTATTGCACTCTGCGCATCATGATCCGTATACGGATAGTGAAAAATAACGCTCTAAAATTTGCATGTTTTGCTCCTCATCAAATAACACTCAAAGTTGTGTTATCTTCCAGTTGACTGGAAGATAAATTCGTTATCATGCTCATGGAATACAGGAAAATATAGCGTGTCTGCATCCCATATCCCCCTTCAGCCTCATGGGATATGGGACGCAGAAGCCCTATATTTTCCCGTATTCCACTCGCACTTGTGTGATAACTTATAATAATGTATATAAATTGGGATGAGCAAAGAAATTTTGGCTGATGCCGGACTCAAAACCGCGAAACCTCTCGAATACGGTACGAGCGCTCTAACCAACTGAGCTAACCAGCCCTATGTTGGTGGGCGGTCCTATGCAATGCCAAACCTCTTTGCTCGGTGGGGGTCCAGTCAGAAGCCAAACTGTATCTGCCAATAAGCCAGGGATCAGCCCCCCGGGTAAGATGCAAACAACCTGGTAAATGGCAGTAGCGGGGATATGCACAACAAATTGATACAGCCTTTTTACATGGATGTGCACAGAATATATATAGGGGAAACTGACTGGGAAATATTGTATAAATTGGGATTATGAGCAAAACAAATTTGGCTGATATATGTATATTTGTTTGTAATTCTAGGGGAGCGATGTGAATTCATGTCCAATCCCTGTCAATCCATGGTGTGTTTGAACGGGGCCAGCTGTGAGACTATTGAACATCAACCAAAGTGCAGCTGCCCTGCAGGTTGGACGGGTCGGCTTTGCGAGTACGGTAAGAACTCCATACTTGTCAATTACACTTTTCAGTTTAATAAAACAGAACT
The DNA here is from genome assembly GCA_911728455.2 of Marthasterias glacialis. Lineage (NCBI taxonomy): Eukaryota > Metazoa > Echinodermata > Asteroidea > Forcipulatida > Asteriidae > Marthasterias > Marthasterias glacialis. Next base: position 8,551,760 of record OU452228.1, read on the forward strand.
GTTGTGCATGAGTATATGGAAAAGTCGCCCTAACAAAAACTGTAAACCTAGTTTTTAAAGCGTTCCTTTGCATTCTGTATAGGATTTGGGATTGATTGATTGTTTTATATTGTTTCTTTATTGCATCTGATTTTGTAGGTGTATTTATACAACTTTTTAAATGTGTTGCTACTGTGATATTTTTAATAGTGGCATTTTGGTCAGACTTGGAAGGATGTTATCGTTTTCTTCTGTCCGGGGGTGTCTGCAAGTGTCGGATTGATTATCTTGATTTTAGAATGTATTTTTACTTGTTTTCTTTTTTTATCCTGTTTTCTGAGTTTATTTGTAATTTTCATTGTATATGGTTTAGATTGCCATTATTGTTTTGAGAGGTTTAAATAGCTTAAATAGTTTAGATATAAATTTCTTTAATCTTTTACATATCCCTATTTTATTTATATACCCCGGTTGACTGTAAAGCGCCAGGGAACATTTTTGCTAAAATGGATTTGGCGCTATATAAATTTTCATTATTATCATTATTATTATTATTAAAACATTATTGTAATGACCCAAGTCTATAAGTTTTTGTGGCTTTCCATCCAAATGCAAAACCCTCTCAAGCTGGCTTAGTGTCGTGGGGAATAATGAATTGCTCTTGATTGTCTGTTTGCTTTTTTTTCTTGGTCAACAGACATTGATGAGTGCAACAGTAATAACGGAGGTTGTGCACATAAATGTAACAACACCTTAGGTTCGTATTTCTGTCGGTGCTCCGATGGATATGCCTTACAGTCGGATGGTCACTCTTGCAATGGTAAGTCCAAAATAGGAAGAAGGGATGTCTACTGTTACATCAATTCATATCGTTTGTGTTTTCACGAAGCGACGGGCATATACCCGTCGCTTTGTGAAAACACAAAAAGCGTCATTTCGGGATGCCCGTCTTTTTCATAATTTTTCAAATAAATCATAAATAAACTGATGAATTGATCATATAAAATTCACATTTGATGAAAGTTTAACTCATAATAAATCACAGGAGGAAAGTACAGACTTAAAAGAATAAGCATTGTGCTTTTGTTTTGCAGTTTTGAAATGTGATGATGCTCTTGTGTGATTATCTCCAAACACGATTTTTTCCCAATTTGACATGCCCGTCCCTTCGTGAAAACATTGACGATATGTGATCCATGCGTTCGGTTGACAGATAAGACAATCATTGTTGACTTTATTCTTCACCAAAAGACATCTTTTTACTGTAATGTCCACAGAGCTACAGATGGTTCTCGATATATGGATCTTTACAGGCAACTTGGGTTTTGGCTTTGAGTTACGTTGGGTGTTTTAACTTGTCTAGGCAGCCAAGAGCAAGTTAGATTGTGCACTTAGGTCGAACAGTGGTTGACCACTGACTAGCAATGCACATGCGCAGTGACGTATACACTTAGAATGACCCTTTAGGTAGGCTAGTTTAAATTCTATGAGTTTAAACACAATTATTTGTCGGCACTGATACGTGCACTTCCACAACTTTGCGCCACTATCTGCAGCAGCGTCACTGGTTCCCTTCTGTGCTTCAGACAGGTTGGCATGAAACAAGGCTACCGGGATCAGGGAAGAAACCAAGGTCCTGAGGCTGGTTCCAAATGGTCGACCACAGCAGTCAACTAATGGTCAGCCAGCCTGGGTTCGGGTCAAGATGGTCGACTTTTAGTTAACCATAGTGCGCACTCGAACTTGCTCCAAGTGGTTCACTAACCAATTATGCAAGAAGTTTGATAAAACTCACGCGTGCCACACTCATGGAATTTATGCATACAATAGTTGTGAAATAAAAAAGTGATTGCCCTTGCCCGTAAAAATGGCAGACTTTGCACTGTGTGATGTCAAGTGCGAACTATCTACACTTTATATATTCATTTTGGAGATTTCATAAACAATAGTGCCTTATGGTTTTCCAAGGGCTTCTTTTACCTGTACCCTTGTTCATGCCAACTTGGGAAAATTCAAATGTTTATGATGTCATACCTAATGACACTAGGTACTTTATGTAATGTTTGGTAGAGCCCTTCGGTTCCATTGGGGCTACAGTCTTATCTCCTCAGACTTCCACTTCAGGGAATAATTGCGTTTAACTTTAAGTTGATACGTTTTGTTTGTTGCTGCGGATGTTTTTTTATATGTACTAACAAGGCAAGGTGCATTTGTGTGCATGTTGTTTAACTGTGGAAGTCTGGTAGATGACCTGCAATTGGGTGAGGTGACCCGATGCGTTTATTTATAGTGGTGTTGGTTTAGTGTTTTATGTGAGGATGGACATACAGGTAGTCCTTATACATGGTAGGGTGAGGTGGCCTTATTGGTGTAGCCACAATTTGTGTTGGTGGACTCACAGTTGAGACCTTTAGTTTGTGTCGTGGGACGATGGTAGCCTAAAAATTGATGTCACGTGAGGTTAGTCCATGTCTTCAGCTAGTCTTGTATCTGATGATGTGTGTCCGAGTATAAAAAATGGCATTTAATTCTCTTGTTTTATTTTTCTTGTTATGTACAGATGTTTCATACTGCACACATGAAGGAAGATTTCATTTGGTAAGTTAAATAAATTATTAGGTTGATTAAGACCCTCCTACAGTTAAAATCACAGTGGATGATACTGAATGGTCAGACAGTAGGAGGGTTGGCTGTGTACTGTGTAGTTCATCTGTCATTCAAAACTACAGTGGATGATATTGAATGGTCAGACAGTAGGAGGGTTGAATGTGCTTTGTATAGATGCATTCAACACATGATATCACATTGCAGGCTGGCATAGTTTATCAGTTAAAATCACAGTGGATGATACTGAATGGTCAGACAGTAGGAGGGTTGGCTGTGTACTGTGTAGTGTGTCTATCATTCAAAACTACAGTGGATGATATTGAATGGTAAGACAGTAGGAGGGTTAAAACCCCATAGTCACATGGCGACCCTCTCTGTTATTTTTGTAACACCAACGCACATCAGTAGCAGTAGCTGTGGGCCTGTGATTCCATGGCTCAGCATGGAATTCTGCGCTTACAATCACCATTTTCCACTTATATGGGTTTTAGTGGAAAATTTAAGCAAAGAATGCTTGTTTGAGTGAAGTACGCATGCATTCCCCTTGCTAACCTGTGATATAGGCCTGCAGTTATAAGTTAACCATGGATTTGTCTGATATAAAGTGTGGATCTTTTGCATAGAAGAGCCGTAACGTTTTGGGCCTAATGTGATTTGTTGGAAGTCTATTCAATTGCATTTTTTGTTCTGCTGCCGTTTCATGTACAGGCAGATACTGAGTGGAATTTTGAGTGTTCCACATGCCACTGTGAGCAGGGAAGAGCCGTCTGTGAAGTTATGAAGTGTCCAGAATTGAAGTGCAAAGAGGTATGCGGACTCAGATGATACATTTATTGCATGATGAATTAAACTTCATTTTCCTTTTTGTTGTTGTATGGTGGCAACAAGTTTCAAATCCTACTCATGTACATGGTGTTACTGCAAACCTTACTAGATTGTATCTCCACCATGCAAAGTTTCAAATCCTACTCATGTACATGGTGTTACTGCAAACCTTACTAGATTGTATCTCCACCGTGCAAAGTTTCAAATCCTACTCATGTACATGGTGTTACTGCAAACCTTACTAGATTGTATCTCCACCATGCAAAGTTTCAAATCCTACTCATGTACATGGTGTCACTGCAAACCTTACTAGATTGTATCTCCACCGTGCAAAGTTTCAAATCCTACTCATGTACATGGTGTTACTGCAAACCTTACTAGATTGTATCTCCACCATGCAAAGTTTCAAATCCTAGGATAAAGGTTATTGATGTTGTCATTATGAAAATACCACTTGTACACAATGATTTTTCCTCAATTGTATTGTTTTGTGTGTTCTTTTTAGAATGAATATGAGTTTGAGGCCCCAGGAGCTTGCTGCCCAAAGTGCCTGCCAGGTAACTGTTGAAAAGCTTCAAGAAAAAAATTATTCTACAGACCAAATATACAGAATTTGTATTTTTCGGGGCAGCAAACGGGCAACGTTAAAACACGCCATTGTGTAAAATTGGAATACTTGAACAAAAAACGCTGGACATTCCACTGCTGACATGCACAAAGCATATACACACCTTCTAACGCATTGTTTGACCCACACAAAGAGAGAACATGGTCTTTAATATTTTGCCAAGTTTTGTCTATTGTGCAGTGGTTTTTGGGTAAGGCCCAATTCTTAGACCTTTGTCCTTTTGTTCCAAGGAGAGGATTACGAGACATCGGAAAGCTTCCACCATTATTTCAGTATTTCAGCTCACTGGAGGTTAGTCAGAGTGAACCAGGGATCCAGCCATGGGTTTAGTACAAATCCTATGCTGTAGATCATAGCCGAGGTTTTGCAATTCACTGTGCATGAATTTGAAATATTCTCAGTAGAGAAAACAAAAATCACGGTGCTATAAAGAGAATCTTTGCTCTCTTGGCTTTGTCAAGTCAAGGTTTGTTTGTGCCAGCAGTACTCTCAAAAGAAAAAATGATTCTGGCAGCAAAATTATTTCATCAGGCTGGATGAGAAAAAATGAAAGAATAACGGCGTCAACTGGTCTATAAAAACCACAAATTTGTAAATTGAAAATTTGTCTTCTTTCTTCAGAATCCAAGACGTGCTCTGTGTCCATCCGTGGGAAGTATTTAACGTATGACGGCAACACATTTGACAACACTGGAAACTGCCGCTATGTCTTAAGTCAAGACTGTGTGGGGAGCCAGTTCAGCATTGAAGTTCAATACGAGGCCAACAAGAAGAAGTTCTTTCGACGTGCTGTGTTGTTACGGTTGGACTGTGTCGAGGTGGAAGTCAACTACGACGGGATGGTCAAGGTAAGCGTATATTGTGATTTGTGTTTTTGTGCAACACAAAGTCCTAAAATGTGACTGGCTCTCGCAAAACCTTAAGCTTTAACCAGATTTTCAAAAGTGAGGTTTATTTACTCAATTCACCCGACGTCATCACCACAGTAATCGGTTGCACCATTTTGGGAATTGGTTTCCTTGTGTATTGTACTGTTAAGTGAGGATTTTAGGCGATGCATGCTCACACGCTCACCGCATCTTGACAACACAATTTTCCTCCCAAAATGGTAGACCGTCGCCTATGGGCAGAGAGTAGCTGCATGTGATGTGAATGCAAGGGCTCTGTAGTTCAGGTGTGCAATTTTTCAATCGATTGCTGATTTTCTCATTTTTTAGTTTCTCAGCTGTGCCATTGAAAATTGAAAGACACTGTACACAGTCTTGCTGTGCCTGAAACTTTCTTCTCTCTGTTTTTTTTACGAACTGAAGTTGCATGCGTGATAGTTTGATTCTCTAGATAATTGTTCGATTCCAGATTTCAAAAAAAGTTTTCTGAAATTTACAAACTTTGTTAGTTTATTTGTTTAGTTTAATCCAGTAAAATAACCCAAATAACTAATTAATTACTAACCCAAAAAATAATCCGATTGGGAACATCTTGGGTCAAGCATCATACTTTTAACATAGGCCTCTGAAACCTTATTATGCTAATTGAACTTAACACTCGTGTTACATCCATGTTAAATTGACCCCAGGTTACTGGTGTACCCGTTGAGCTACCATACACTCATGCTGCGCCAATGAATGTCCTGATCACCAAAACCAACACATCCATAGATGAGAATGGCATCACCATCAAGACCAACCGTGGTGTCATCATCCGGTGGTCTAAAAAAAATGACATCGAAGTGTCCGCACCTGGAACATTCAAAGGGAATCTTTGCGGCCTCTGCGGTAACATGAACGGCAACCGAAAAGACGACCGCACGACGCGACAGTTCCTCCCAAGCCGGTCGGCCATGGAGTTTGCTCACAGCTGGAAGGTAGACGGCTACAAGCACTGCTCTGTGGCCAAAATCCGCGGCAGGACTCGCCAGAAATTCGGCGCCATCTCTATTAACAACATTCCGGTCTGCGCCGGGAAGAGTTTCTACGTTTTGAAGGACGTCAGGAAGAAATGCAGTTTGCTCCGCCAAAGATCATTTCAGGTAGATATGATTTGTCCTGTGGGAAATAATTCCACATGCACTTTGGATGGGTTTCGAATCAACAAAAAGTCTCATGTCTCAAAGGGCTAAATGGAGAAAGCCTCTGTTAGGAGGGTTGAAACATCAGGTCATTACTACTTAAAAACCAGCACCAGAATTAGTTTATTATAATGGCAAATTCTTATGAACAAAAAAGCGATATACATGGAAAATGGAATGAATATTATAATGAGTTTCTGAAATCCTCAATGAACTTTTTGTTATGTTTGTGACAAATATTTCAGCCTCAATCAATAGAAATATTGTGTGACAATTGAAGGCTGTATAATTGTCACTTTATTGTTTGCTGTGCACAATTGATTTGCATTTGTATATTTTTTATATGTCACGAGATGGTTTTGTCAACAGGAAATATTGCTGTTCATATTCTTGTTTTGTTTGCATTGTGTTAACCAGAGGGGTGTTGAAGTAGAAGTATCTTTCTGTGGACATTCTCTTTAAATTGTACATTTGACTTTAACCTCTGTCAATTTTATGTCTTAAATGTATTGCAAATAATCAATTTGTACACCCCTGTTTGTACATTTTATTTGCCGATCTGGACATCTTTTTTCCCGATCCTGGCAAATACGTTGTTTATTATTTTTATTATGACGTGAACTTTTTGTTTTCCTTTTCTGAAATTCTACCTTCCTATCATATTCTCTGTGTATTTTTCATCCTGACATATTTTTACCTGTTGCTTTATTGGATCATATTTTTCCTTCGAATTTGATTGCAGATTTGTAGCCGTGAAGCCTTTCAGAAAAATTTCACTCCCAAACATATTTGTGAATGTTTTATTTTTGATGTTTTGTCTTTTTCTCCCGACTTTAGTTGCTGTATACAAAAGCCATTTTGTTTTTCCTTCCATTCATATCATTGTATGGCTGTGTCAGAATTGGCGGCTCTGGCTGCGGATGTGGCTGTTGCTTAGGGTGTTGCTAGGGCATCCTATGCTTCAATGCTTGCGGCTCATCTGACGATCAAGCTGCAGCCACTAATTCAGACTTAAGCCGGAAGAGAAATTAGTTTGGCTCTTTGCAAAAGAATGAGAGTTAGAACTGTAATGGTCAAAGGGTATCCTGTTCAGTAAGACATTGTGTCACACCCATCTGCTGCATGCCCAAAGTTTTCACTACTTCCGGCTCCAAAGCTGGCACACATTTGTGTGTAATTTGACCCAGAAATCACCCATTTCATAATTCTTATGATGGAAACTTTTAATTCGGGGAAGTCTATAGTCTTTGAAGACTGGGTAAAAGCCAGGTCCAGTTATTAATCTTTTCTTGTAAAAATCATCAAAGAAAAACTAGCTCAATGCAACTCATGAGCTTCTGGTAATCAACGGAGCCAGTTTGTGTGAAGTGGGCGTGGCTTACAGTGGAATTACGTCACATTAACGAACAGGATACAGGAAACCCGACAAACATGACCGTTTAGCTTTGTATAACCTTTGTAGCATTACCTAACTTTATGGTTGCTTATTTTACAATTTATTTTAAGATATCTATTTGATGAAATATAACTATTTGATAAGATTTATAGTTATTTGTATTACTTGTAGTTATTAACTCATTACAAAAGTGTATAATTATTGGTTAGCATTAGGCTTACAGTAGAATTATCTCAAAAGAGTTGAGGTGGCTCCCATTTCAGAGCCTCCACTTCTCTGAAAACAGATTGTCCAGAAATATCCAAGAAATTAATACTGTTAAATGAAGTTTCCCCATAAGAATATCACATCAATTTTTTTTTTTTTTTTTTCAATTCAGATGTGTCACTCGGTGGTAGATCCCAACAGATATTTTGAATGGTGTATGCAGGATGCATGTAGCTGTCATACCAATGAGCCATGCTACTGTGAAGCCATATCTGCCTACATCCTTGAATGCCAACGAAACCAGGTGGCGATTAAGTGGGCTGAAAACAGCGCTTGCAGTAAGTAGTTGTTTCAAAGAACACCACCTTTCCTGTGTTTTTGGCAACTTGATATTGAATCTTTAAAATCCGGACCCAATTTCATAAAGCTGGTAAACAATACAAAATATTGCGGAGCCTACACCTCGAGTTGCCTTCGGGCCTTGTGATGGGCGGATTGCATAAAAAAAAATAATAATCATCAAAAAAGGTTTTTTTTTTTCTTTGCTTCGCATGAATATTTGCAGGCCTGGAATTATACAGAGGCCATGGAGTGTTTTTCCTGCTCTTGCTTGGCCTTGTTGCCCCATCAGAATTGTCTGAAAGACTTTTAAGATTTTCCAATGAAAGTGCCTTTTGAAGGACCAAGCAATAATGGTTAAGTGTCTTGCTAAGGACACAAGTGTCAAGACTGTGATTCAAACCCACACTCTGCTGATCAGAAACACCAGAGCTTGAGTCAAGTTCACTTGACCGCTCAGCCATGGCAAGCCACAAAACGCCATCTTATACATAACAGCTTGAAATACATTTTGCAGACATTGTTGACTAATTTGGTAGATCAAGCTTTATGAATGGATTCATGATTCAGTTTTGTCTATGTTTTTTTTTTTCCCCCTATCAGATATCCGCTGTCCTGAAGGTATGATCTATGACAACTGTGGCCCAGCCTGTCTGGCAACATGTCTAAACCCAAAAGTGGATGCTGCAATGTGCCGGACATCGGCCTGTGTGCCCCGATGCCAATGTCCAGCAGGCACAGTCTTTCATGAGAACTCTTGTGTCCTCACTAGATATTGCCCGGTAATCACGTCAAATGACTAAAAGCTTAAACTTAAACCAACCCCGGGAAAAAAAACCCAACTCATGTCACATGAGACAATCTGTGTGCGCTGCCGTATAAGCGGTATGGAAGTCTCAAACTTCCCATTGGTTGATGTGGTTAAATTTGCCTTACTGGCAATCAGGATGGTATTGATATACTTAGTCCACAAGTGACATAGAGGGCGTGCACATCAGACAAAGGCGACAATTGAGCTTGGAATTCTCTGTGTAACCCCTTAGTAATCATGGCGGCCGTAAAGTGGCCTGTGCCAACATAACTTTTATGGCTGCAAACGGCCGCAAGATTAGATTTGCTTTAACTTCAGCAAAAAGGTCATAGTAGAGGTCATGAAGTTACATTTTTAAAAGAAAACCAAATTGATATATTGACATTTTTCCTCAATTAACAAAATTGATTCAAAATTCAACAATAATTTTGGCTATAATTTCCCAGCCAAGATTTTGTAGAGGGGCCCAAGTGGGTTAGCCATGTGGGTCCCATTTTTTCGGGGTACCTATTGGGTCCCAACTTGGCTTGCCCTGACGGGTTGTGGACAGGTTTTCTGTGGGGTCTAATTGTGCTGTTGATTTTGTACATACCTTTTTTATAAGTATATTTGTATTTTTACTTTTTTTTTGTGGGAACAAGTTTTAGCTGTGTTCAATATGTCTTTGTACATTTTACTGGCAGCCAGATGTCAGGTATGTGTACAGATCACAAAACTGTACGATTTTGTTTTTGCGACCCAGGACGCTAAGTGCACAAAAAGATAACTCTATTCAAAACCCTCTGCTCTTGAAACTTGCTTCTTAAAATAATTACCAGGTGGCAAGATAAAGCGCAATATAAACTGTTAAAATTATGCTGAAATAACATCATCACAACATAAAACTAATGACATTTGTTTAAGGAAATTTTGCAGCTGTTCATATTAAGTAATCAAAAATTATAGAAATGTTTATTTTATTAGGTTTTACCAAACAATTCAATTGTTTTACTTCTAAATTGCTCTTTTGAATTAATTAAAAGAATTTCAGATATATCTATTTTGTTTTTAGTTTCAGGACCGTTCAATCAAAAAGATTTATAAATTTTATGTTATTAAATAAAGTAATTTAACAGCTTTTTATTGGGGTGTCACCTTATTTTTCAACATTTTTTTATATAAATAAAAATATCTTTATTGTGTTATAAAAATTACATGCAATAACTTCAGCTCTCAAATTAAAACCCAAATTACAATTTTTTTTTTTTTGCAATCAAAATGCACACACCACAATCAAAACTAACGATTGTTGTAGGTTTGCAACTGGTCACAAGTCATCGGCATTATTGATCTGCCGAGCATTGGTGACCAGCCTCCACGAGGCCTTGTTGTTCATTAGGCATGGCTAGTCTCTGCCATTTTTACATCAAGGTTTTTTTTTCCCATTATGAAGTTGTTGTATTTTTCACTGGTTTCCCGCTGTTATCCTGTCCATGTTTGGATGTCATTCTTACAATCAGAGCTCAACTGAGTGTAAGCAAAGTCATGCAATGGTATTATTTCTTTTAACCTGACTGTACATAACTATTTCTACAACTTAGAAAGACAAATAGAAACAAATGATAAGTATGTAAATATTGTTAAAGTTAGCAGTGAGTTAACAAAGAATTTTATATAGCCACTTGCTGAATGCCATATTGTTTCACTTATCGCAAGTTCTCCCTGTCTAATTTTTTACAAAAAGTTAAAGAAGAAGAAGAATTTTATTTCGAACAGTAATATTTTTTCCAATAAGTTGGTTAGCAAAATGATTTAGTTGATATTGCAAAATTTATGAAAGGGAAAATAGTAGTGCCTCCGAAAGTCACAAGTCTTACTTATTCAAAATGAATTTTAAAAATTGTATATTTTTGAGTAAAACATTGTTTTGAGTGTAATGTTCCTGATCCTGTATTTAAAAAAATACATTAAATCTAGGAAATATGTTTAGGCCACTCACGTTGTCGACAAAATAGTATTGAAAGGTTTAGTGACAATTGTGACTTCTTCCTTTTTTTTTTTTTTTTTTGGGGGGGGGGGTGGGGTCATGGGTTCAAATTCCACCAGAGTAATATGCAGGATCGGAATACACTGAGCATACACTGCAGTGCTTAATCACACATCGCTGTATGGGTAATGGTTGTTTACTTTGTGTCTTTTTAGTAACCCAAAACTAACCAATTTGAGGGCCAATCTGCGAAATAATTTTAAAGAAGCTGATTTCAACTGATTTGGGTAGGATGGGGTGTCAACATATGCCAAAAAAAAGTAAGGTGAAATTGGGGATGGGGAAGTTGCATTTTGGGGGGTCAAAGGTCATTGAACTTTTCAAAAGTAGTAAAAATTGTGTCACACATGGTTGATCTTGGTGTCAAAATGCTTAGAATTATTCTAGGAGAAATAAAAAAAAATTCCTAAGATTTAAATCTTGACCTTCAAAAATAAGGTCAAAGGTCAAAGGTAGCGATTTATCCCCGAAATTGCATATTATTTACCAAAATTTAAAGTTTATATGAAAACTAATTTTAAAGACGCTGGTTTCAACTGCATCGGTAGGTAATCATGTCAAGATATTCAAAATAAAAAAAAATGTAGAAGAGGGAGTGGGGAAGTTGCACTTTGCGGGGTCAAAGGTCATTGACCTTTCCAAAAATTGAAAAATGTATTGCAGCAACTAAACGTCACACATGGTTGATCTTGGTGTCAAAATGCTCAGAATTATACTAGGAGGAGAAATTAAAAAAAATTAGTTCCTAAGAATTTAATCTTGACCTCCAAAAATTAGGTCAAAGGTCAAAGGTAGCGATTTATCCCCGAAATTGCATATTAGTTACCAAAATTTAAAGTTTATATGAAAACTAATTTTAAAGACGCTGGTTTCATCTGAATTGGTAGGTAATCATGTCAAGATATTCAAAATAAAAAAAATAATGTAGAAGAGGGAGTGGGGAAGTTGCACTTTGCGGGGTTAAAGGTCATTGACCTTTCCAAAAATTGAAAAATGTATTGCAGCAACAAAATGTCGGGCTTGGTTGATCTTGGTGTCAAAATGATCAAATTGTAGTAAAAGGAGATAACAAATAAAAATAGGACCCTAATGACCAAATATTGACCTTTATTATTGAGGTCAAGGGTTAAAATCATTGTTTTTAGTGCTTCACGCAGCGCTCATAACAAGCCATCAGGAAAACTACTGCATGTCATGATGAAACAAAATGTCCTAATCCAAGACATCATTCGAGTCAGTTTTCACGCTCACAAAACTGGGTTCTTAGCTAACTTTGAGCTGCAGTGTCGCTGTCGTGCGTAGTCTGTTTATAGAACAGATCATATCCAAGGAGATGTTTGAGTTTCTCAACCCCCACAACCACCAGATCAAAACACCCAGCCTCTACCTATTACCGAAGATCCATAAAAACCCTCCGGGTGGGACACGGTTTGTTGGAAGGCCGATCATCAGTGGTTGTGGGGCCCCAACTCAACAAATCTCAAAATACATGGATTTGTTCTTGCTTCCAATTGTCAAGCAACAGAGCACATACACACGAGACTCCTCACAGGTTTTTAAAAAAAACTAGACAACTTGACATTGGACAAAGATTATCTCCTTATCACCTTGGATATTGTTTCGATGTACACAAACTGCCCACAAAAGGAAGCAATAAATTCAGTTTGTGATGCTTTGGAACAGGCACACTCAGGGCTATATGCTATACCCAAACCAACAAGAAAACACACACGTTGTCTCTTAGAACTTATTATGGGCGCAAACGTCTTTGAATTTAATAACAAGTTCTACAGACAAACAATAGGCTTGGCGATGGGTAGCGAATGCAGTCCTAAAATTTGTGACATCACTCTGTTCAAATACGAAAAAGAAATAATTCTCCCAACCAACCCTGAAATAGTGTGCTACATGAGATACAGAGATGATACTGATCGTCTACAATAAACGAAACAGGGCGGAGGATTTTATTAGGACGCTAAACAAATTAACTTACATCCAACATTGAAATTCACTTTGGAGATCTCTGAACAACAAATCACCTTTTTAGACCTCGTGATTTACAAAGGAGAACGTTTGCAAAAAGAAGGGAAACTGGACACTCGAGTAGCAACAAAAAACCGGATACTTTCCAATACCTTGCTCGAGATTCAGCACACCCTAAATCTGTATTTGGCGGCGTCATTAAGAGTGAAATGACTAGATACAAACGTATAAGCACACACTCAACAGATTTTGAGGAAAGGTCGATTTCTTCAAGACTAAACTGTCGGAACGTGGATATAACACGGAAGAATTGACCCCCTTCACAAAAGCAAACGAAGACCAGCAGAGGAATTCCATGTTGGCTGCATCACCATAATAGCCTAACAAACAAGAGACAAAACCTCCAATTGTATTCACTTTGCCATATTTTCCACAGGTCCATCATTCCACTCTAAAACATGCTCTCTCTAAACACTGGCACATTTTAGAAGAAAACAACCATCTCAATAGTCTCTTCCCAGCCCCACTACCGTAATTTTCGGCCCATAAGCCGCCCGGCCCATTAGCCGCAGTTCCCAAGAATTTCCAAAACAAGATTTAGGTGTCGGCCCAAAAGCCGCAATACCGCATAAGCCGCAGCAGGTTCACTGCACTCACAGAGAAGCGCCAGCACTTCAGACACAGAGGGGGCCGCGTATTTGCGGTCACTGTATGACTACAGCTGGTTAATGAACCAATGAAAAGCCTAGAAAGCAAGTACGTCTGTCTCTTTTTCTTTTCAACCAATGGAAACGTCCAGAAAGAAAGTCGGCCTGTCTGTGAAAATGGCTATCCCTATATGTGGACCAGACCGTGATTGCTTCTCATCTCTTTTGTTTTGTGGTAGCCCTGAAAAGGACTGTTTCGTTTTTGTTTGTCACACCAGCCAAATAAACCCACCAGCTCTTTTCAGAGCTACCAAATCTTCCAAAAAGAGATGAAACGTGACTACGTCTTTCCCGTCCCAAATATGTAATAAAATAAACACCCTGCCTCCACAAGTAATAAATAATTTCCCAGAATAAAATATTTTGACAAAAGAAATACACGATTGTTTAGTATAGAGAAGTTTTCTAAATATGTCTATGCCTATGCATATTTCCCGCCCAAATATATAAATATTCCGCCACAACTAAAATAACCTGACAAAAGAAATATTACAATACTCAGACTGAAGAAGTTTCCTAAATAGGTTTAGGCCTACGCCCGGTAGAGCAATATTTGTTGACAAAAGAAAGGAATAATTCCCCAGAATAGCATTTTTCGTCAAAACAAAAATGTTTCCTAAACAGAACTCATCAACGTTAATCTTTGGAATAAATCTTCTTTGAAAGGAGACCACTAAAAAAAGCCACCACTTGAGCTAACCTCAGTCGGGAGCGACAACCTTTAAAGAAATGCAACATCAAATACGGTCCGCCTACTTAATTAGAGGACAATACAAGGATTTGTCATACAATTGGTCGATCGGCCTCTTGTTGCTGTTAATTCAACCAATAGGCTGCATGCTCATGGGTGTGCAATACGTCCCACACACAACAGGTCTCTGTAGTCACAAAACGCCGACAACAATACGTATCTTTTTGTTTGCTGGGCTTGTTGCTTATCATGGTGAACAGTGCACGTGTTTGGTAAACGTTGGCTAAACGTTTTCAAACGCCCTCATTGTTAATCTTATAAAATCCCTCCTTAGACTGGCTCCCGTCCCTCGTGCTAGGCTGGAGACTATGTATAGTGAACGGGCCCCAGTCTCCTCAACTTGAGATGTGTGTGTTTTCTGTAGCTCTAGCTCGGTCGGCTTTGCATGTCTTGGTTGGATCATTATTCCTTCCTCCATCATGTCCATGGTTGAATATCAACGACATTCGTTACAACTAAACTACAGCCTTGATGTTTTGTGGTTAGTTTTGTTTCTCAATCTCACATTGCAAATTTTCTTGTCACGTTGAAATAATTTGCTTAATATTTATACAATGATTTTTGGCCGTTACTGACACGTCGGCGTATAAGCCGCCCGGCCCATAAGCCGTAAAGAACTTTTTGAGGGCGAAAAACAACCACCAAGCCGCGGCTTATGGGCCGAAAATTACGACTGCTGGCCTAGAAACGGCAAAAAAAACATAAAGGACTCAATAATACGAGCTAGATTGCAAAACCCCACCGAAAATAACTCGCTTCAAAAGCTACATGAAGAAAACTCGCAAATCTTGGTCGAATTATTGGAAGAACAACAGTACTGGGCCGAATAAAAAACAGTGAGAAACAAGGCTCAAGTGAAGTAGATGAGTTAACATAGGCAATGGCCCACCAAAACTTTTGTTTTTTAAAGAACACTTTGCTCGACCTTTACTACGACCTTTGAGCCTTTTACACTCACATGAACTATAACGGGATCACACTGATTTGCACCAAGATAAAAAAAAAAACAGAAAGAAAAAAGAACAAAATGGTGACTGACGAAGTGCATCTATAAAAGCACAGAAAACATGCTCTGACACCCCTCCCTAAAAGACTATACACAGATGGGTTCAGCATATTATCACCGGTAAATTTTGCAATTGGACAACCCTCTCTTTTCCTTAGCCTTTGTACTTATAAAAATATAGGGCGACAAAACCTTGATCATGAACACATGTGCGCTTCAGACGGCCGTTAAGTACATCGGAACTCAGTTACAAAATGAGTTGGCCTTAGAGTTGATTACACTAAAAAGATCCCGTGAAGACTTCACCGGTTTTTTTTTATGAAAACGGTTTCTAAAATAATGGGGAAAAATTACACCACTTACAAAACCATATCTTTGAATTGAAGAATTGAATCCTATGAATTGAACTGTAATTATTGACATTATTATGACCGTCGGTAAATGTAAGTTTCTAAAGCGATTGACCTTTGTTTAAGCTTAAAAAATAATGAGAAAGTTAAGGAGGGCATCAAGTACGCACTCACTGAAAAGACCAAAATACTAGTTCCTTTAACTAAAATTGATCTTTCAAAATATAATTATTTATGATCAATGGGTGAGTTATCGGCGATTTCATACACCTTTAACTTTAGACCAATCAATGTATTTCATACATCTATAACTTTAGACCAATCAGTGTAGTTTCCCTTGAACAATGTCAACTCTATCACAAAAACAATGGACACTGTAACCAGTCAAATCTGCGAACCAATCACAAAGAGGGAATCACGCGACGACAACGGGCCACTCGTTAGCGTTGCAGCACCACGTGGTGTTAATATTCATGTAAACAGGACGTTCAAGCTACCCTGGGAAACTCTGTTTTTGGGGTTACCGGACGTGCGGGGGAATTTCCCCAAAATCTCGACCACCCACCGCACCGGCGCGTGTTGTCGTTAGGCGCGGATGTAGGAAGGTGGTATCTGCAAGAACTATCAGGAAAATCCTGCTCATATTTTTTCATTTGAGGATCTTCGGAAGCTGTTATTACCCGAACATGACAGCACGTGCCGAGTAGATTACCATTTATCAGTATTAGATCATTATAAAAAAAAAAACTTCTTGATGTAAAATAAAACTACGTGCAACAGCCGCTGTGTCGTTGATCTGCTGGACTGGTATCAAGTTACCGTGTGGTGAAAAACCTCACGTGATTGGTTGTTAATTTTCGGACCGTGTGACGTCAGACACACGGCAGTGACTTTCTTCAGCAGCACACACCGAGCAGACAATTTATTAAGGTGGCCAAAACGTCCTTATTGAAGTATTTGTGGTAATTGAATTCAGTTGGGGTTAACATTTTCAGTCTCCTATTGCTATCCAACTGACTGTGTCCTGCTTGCCTTTGTTGTTCGGCAACACAGTGGTGGTTGGCACCTGCAAAATGATTGCTGCGGCTTCGTCACTCCACGTTGTCGTAACTTTGTTGTGGCTGAGTGGTTTAGTTCAGTCACAAGTGTACCCGGAGTGTCCTAAAACAGCAACAGCTACTGAGGCGGACCGAGATGCAATCATCGCCACCAGCAATCGGTTCTTGCACGTCCTTGAAAAATTCCAAAACAGACAAACCGACATCGTGTTCGTGCTCGACTCCTCGGGCAGCGTTGGTGAAGGTTACTTCGGCTGTGAGGTGCAGTTCATCAGGCACTTCTCCAAGCTGTTCAGCGTGTCAGAAGAACACTCTCGGGTTGCCGTTGTCACTTACTCCAGCTGCCATCAAGTCTACACAGATATCGACTACATCACGTCTCCTGTGGGGAAGAATAAATGCACCTTACTGGGCACTGATCTACTGCTTAATGTAATGTACAGAGGTGGGGGTACGTGTACAGTTGATGGTCTAGGACGTGCACTAGAAATCCTTACCCAATCGCGGCCATCAGCAACAAAGTAAGTTTCTAACATTTCCTTTTTTGATACAACACAATATACGTTGTGTATGAATACATCGCACGTACAGCCTACCAGTACCAATCCTTCCTCTATCATGGCGATAGAACGCAGGCCACTTCCAAGAGCAAGTAACTCATATTACAACCTTGATTATACTGCCGGTACATGTAAGTGCCTTTGCATAATCATTGATTCTTCCCCATGCATGGACTTGATTGCAATGACTGGGACTCAAACCCACTCTAGACTGCTCGGCCATGACATTTTAAAATCCAGGGCCCAATTTCATGGCTCTGCTTACTGCGTCATTCTGCGCTTACAAAGACCATTCGCCGCTTGCGAGGTTAGCGCCGAATTTCTGCGCTAGCTGTGTAAGCACGGAATCCTTAGTTACGTGAACTACACACACGCACACGCACAAACAAAAATTCCTTGCTAACCTGTGAAATACGCTTAAGTAAGCGCAGAATTTTCTGCTTCTGCAAGCGCAGATTTTTTGCTTACGGTAAGCAGAGCCATGAAATTGGAACCTGGTCTCAATTGAGGTTGGTCAATAACATGGTAGGATGGAATACCCCATTTCCGCGGTATTTGCTGCATTTTTTGATCAAAATAAAAAATAATTCACCAACCTGTGCAAAGTGTCCTGTTAGTATTGTTGCTGAAGTATTACTTTCAACTTTGACTTGAACAAAATCCACCAGTTTTCAGATTAAATTCGTCGAAAACGTCTTAGAAAATGAGCATAAGCGCGGTGTGGTTTTGGAGGTGAGTCTCAGTATATCCATGGGAGTTTTTCAAATGGTCTGCAAAGCCTTTTCCTCTGCATTAAAATGGAGCTAAATTCAATAATAATATGAAATAGTTAACTTTAAATGGATTACGATTTTTAATTTCCCACCAGCTGGGCAAGTTTCGCTCTTTTACAAGGCCTTTTAATAGACTGATTGCGCGAGCAATGTTTACATGCGGTCACATGACCCCTAATGGGTATAATATACAGCTGATGGCAAAATACGTGTAAAGAGATAGGCCCTGAGACAGAGTGAGTACAAAAACAGTAAATTTTACTTTTTGTTAAGTGAAACTAGTTAATCAGCCCCTATATTTAAAGTAGTACATGTATGTTGCGGCATTAATTTAAATCACATCTCTGTTTCACAATTTAACAGAATTCTACTAAAAAGAGGTTTTTTAGCCATGCACTGCCGGCGTTGGACGACTATTATGTAGCCATCCGCCTGTTATTTTGTTTGTAATGTAGGCCTAAATCACTGTAAAAAAAGGGATAAAGAGTGTTGGAAAAGTGAGCATTTATACCCAGCCTTGCAAAATTTCAAATAGGCAAAGGACTCATACAGTTTTGGAAAGCAATTTCTTTAGATGATGTCAGCTTCAAAACGTTGAAATTTTTGTGTTGAAAAGTGTGTGGTCATCGCGGTCGTCTGGCCTAACGTTCCGGTTCATTTGACCTGTCGAGTTTTGTACTTGTGTAGGTAAATACTTTAACCTCCGCGAGTTTTTACTTTATGTTAAAACACACACATTGAGGGCGTCCTTTGCAAAAATTGTTGAAGTTATTCATTTTTTACCGATCATCAGTTTTCTGGCCTTATTTCGACGTCAGACAATTTCTTACGGTTTTGAGGTGAAAGTAAATTCTTTCGATGTCATTTTTTTTCTAAAAAGTGAAACGGGATCTGGACACTGATATTCGAAAGACAGAACAGAATTTAAGGTAAAAAATTTAAATGATAAAATGGCACTTTTGGCAGCCATGGTCAGCGTAAATTTGTCCGGTCTGTAAAATAGCGTATATTTCACAAACTTTTAAATTTAAAAAGTCTCCTCGACATTTCGGATTTGTTCTTTTTACCAGATAGGCAGAAGGCTGTTGGTTATCGATTCACTGAATGAAAGTCATCCATAGATGACAAATTGGCGCCGCAAAAAATTAATTTTCAAATACCTCGGAAATATGAGACTTGACTATACTGATAATTAATATACAGTGTTGTTGTAGTCATGTACTTTTTGGTCAGGTACGAAGTACTGCCAAGTGCATATAAGGTTATGGAGTACTATTCGAGTACAAGTCCTTGGGAGACTTGGAGTACAAGTATCCAAGTTCCAAGTACTCTAATATCTGAGTACTAATTCCAACAGCTGAGTACCAAGTGTTTGGACTCTTGAGTACGAGTAAGTACTTTAAAGGATATGTACATGTACCATACCACCTCGTCCATGTAAAAGTTTCTAATTAATAATAAATTAATGCTAAATAAATAAATCAGCTCAAAATAAACCCGCTATTATCCCCTTCATGTATTTTTCATACATAGCTCATTTAAAAAAATGCTCTCTAGGAACACCCATAAACTAGAAATTTAGAGTTTGTAAGTAAAGGTCAAATGGGGTCACGGTGTGCATACAATTTGTCCAACATTTTAAGACCTTTTATATGCACCAAAGATTTTGAATATAGCATTTGCCGTTCTTGAGATATGAATTTGTTTAATTACTTAACGTTTATTTAACCTAATGACGTCATCAATGACGTCATCATTCCAAAAAAGTTTCGGTTTCATCTACTCACTAAGATCTTTGTATATATGGTAAGTTTAAAGTTCATACAAGCTTTACTTTTTGAGAAAATTTGCCAACAAGGTTCAGGGATAAAAATACCCAGAAAAAAAAAACCTTAACTTTAACAATAACAATAGGTTTTCGGCTGCTGGCCGAACACCTAAAAATAGGCTAGCCCATGATGTGACGTCACAGGTGGAATATTACAAGAAAAGTAGCCAAAACATATAAATTTCATTGCTACCGGCACTTCCAAAATTGAATTTCCTTAGATTGGCACAACTTTTTCCAAAATTTCCTTAGATTTTTCTTGCCATTTCCTTAGATTTTCCTTTAATAATTGTAGTCAAAAATACAAATCACACTGTCATACAGCAACTACAACTACATGAAGTTATGAACAAATCTATATCTCAGACCTAAGCTTAGCGTACGATGTCAATGAAACCAGACCATTCAAACAGCCTCCGAGCGTAACCTCCCGTTCCGCAGATGCCCAGAATTGGCCTCACTTTTCATATAGAGAAATACTTACTGTATCAAGATTTGCTGTGTTTTGTTAACATTTCTTAAACAAAAAATTGTCGGTTTTGCAATTTCCTTAGATTTTCCGTAAGATTTGTGAATTTCCTTAAAACGTCCTTAAATTTATCACTTCATTAGAAATTTCCTAGGGCATTAAAATTTCCTTAAAATAAGAAAATTTCCTCAGGAATGGAAGCACTGATTGCCAGAGAGTGTCATTTTAAGTTAAATAAATGTGAACAACATAAATAGGGGGTAGCAACAGGTACATGTTCAGCTGATTAATTATTTATTTTAATAATTGAAATAAAATATACTGCAAAATTATTTAAAAAAATTATAGGTTAATGACTACTTTCTGGATACTAAATGTGAGCTCATTATCTTTAAAATACATAAAAGGCAGCTTCAGTTTCAATTTTCCCAGGTTTGTGCCCTTTTATTCCACGCATATATTACAACCTGGCCTAATTTTGTAACTGAATATCTTTGAATTTGGTTTTGTCAACCAAAGAAGTATTTTTAAAGTGTTTCCCAATTGCTTACCTCAGTCGACAAAATGACTGGACCGAAGTTAGACGCTGTTGATTATTTCTAAATATTAGGGAATGTTAGAAATCTGCCTGATGGGGGCCTAGGTCTTTGAAATCATTAAGTTTCAGGGTTCTGCAAAACACAGGACTTGAAAAACCTATAATTTGGACATTAAACATTTAAAATTCAATGTAAACAACAATTGGCAGAAAGTTCCCGCACAGCTCTACACATTTAAAAATCCCTCCCAAACGTAAGCCTCAATGGAAACACTTTTGCAGGTGAAAGGCTTCTGCCGTTTCCATTTGACAATTTAGACACTGAAATTTCAGCATTGTACATGATAAATTAGTGCACAAATTCTTTGTGCTCTGTGGAGGCCTAACGTATTTGACAGATGAAAATGACGACATCTGAAATTGATGAGTACAAAAAGGTGCAGTTCACACCTACAGTCCATCCACCGCACACCTGAACTGTGGAATGACAAGTATCGACATATTTACAAAATAGAGCCTGAGTTCTTGCATTTTAAGTAGAGCAATGAGTACGTAACATCAAGTGTGAGCAACTTTTTAAAGACGCCCACTCATCAACGCATGACAAACAAATTCTTGCCCCGAGAGATCCCCTTTGACCGGCGCATGCGTTGCACGTAAACTAGGTACGGGTACATGGTTTTGTGCAACAGAAACAGTCGTCGCGTAATGGTGACGAGCGGGCGACTTTAAGTCGAGTTAATGAGTATGGACTCGTGTACTGTCCGAACCGAGTCTGGGTGCTCAACTGTACTCGTTTACGAGTACTAGTATGAGTACAACCCTGATTACATAACATCAACATAAATTAATAGACTTTACATTTTTTTAACGACTTATTTTGTTATTTTATCTGGGTAGCCCATTTGGAAAACAGTTAGTCCCATGGGCCCATACAACGTTTTCAACATTTTGAAGGTTGTACTTCTTTTTGTGAAAGCCGCTCCATTTTAAACTTTTGTTTGTGCAATTTTATTATCAGTCTGCAGTAACTTAACGTTTGTACAGTAATCTCTATTGAGTTCCCCATTTTCAGCACTCTATAATCTAGTTGGTTTAAACCCATACACCGGGCAAGCTTAGTGGTCTATAGTGTTAAGACATCTGCTCTAGAATGGCAAAGGTCTCAAATCCCACCCGACTAATGTGCATGTGGATTTTTTTTTTGAAGGCCTCTGAAAAGTACTGAATGTACAGTGCTTAACCAGGCCTGGCTTAACACACGTTGGTGTGTGGGTTAATCACAAATAATATTTTGAAACCCCTTTGAAAGTCAGAAACAGTCTCTGAAACCCTCCCCACTTAAGCCCGGTTCGCATTGGATTAATATTTTTACCGAGACCAATGGTAAATCTTACCAGTGTCCGCACTTGGATTATTTGACATGGGTAAATTAACAGAGAGGATGAGGAATGAACCAACTGAGGCATCAATGTGGACTAACAGCTGCATCACATGTCAATTTTACCACCACTCTGCCAACTATAAACAGGATGTGATATTTTACTGGTTTTATCAGGACAATGCGTCCGTATTGGACTTTTTGGCTCGCTTAGTTTGACCAGGTTAGTGTACCTGGGCAGAAAGTGGCCGGTTAAAATACCCATTGGACTCGGTTAAGTTACTTGGATGAAAAACTCCTGGGCTGTTCGCACTGGACTTTAAATGGTTAAATCACCATTTGCTTGGTTAGTTTACCCCCCAAGAAGTCCAATGCGACACTGCTTCACTCTTTAGTATGACTGTGGAAATAGTAAAAACAAAAACAACACTAACACTACAAAAAAAGTCATACTAGGTGATTTACAGGCTATATTTTTATATATCTCAAAGAAAAGAAAACAAGTTCTTTGGGATGGTAAGACACCAAATTTGAATTACTAAAATGCTCCTTTTCCATGTAGTGTGCAGTGATTGCTTCCAAGTTGTCTGTAAAAATCAAGGCCATGGGATATAAAACAATAAAAACAAATGCACAGAAAAAGGCATGAAAGGGAGCCATTCAGCTCAATGAAATGAAGAAAGCAGCTAAATGGTTATTACCTTTTTTACTGTTTTTCCCCAGGATTGTTTTTCTCTTGACTGACGGTCATTCAAATGATGGTGGGAGTCCACTCACTGTTGCCCAAACCATTAAAGACAGCGGTATCATCATCTTCACTGTCGGGCTGGGCACTGGCATCAGTGTAGCAGAGTTGGATGCTATCGCCTCCACTCCGACTGACGACTACAGGTTCCTACTCGATCAACTGACTGATGTCGAGAGCCTTGCTACAAAATTGAGAGGAGGTAAGAGCATGGAGAGTAACACTGTAAGGTCACTGTAAGCTCAACATTGGTAAGAAGAAAGAAATATAAATGGTCACAAATTTACGTAACAATCTAATTGTTAAGCGTGCACCGTGCATGCATTCAGGGTGTCACGCTTCGTTGACCTGGTTACAGACAGTGGGAAAAAGTGCTGATTTACTGAAAAATTTAGGGAATCCCGGTCCCAACTGGTTGAAGTATAATAAGTAGAATGGTGGAGATATATATTATTTCATTTTAGTTCATCTCAAAAGCCAGTTGGTGTATTGTAAACATTTCAACTATAAACAGTCGCCGTCAGAGAAAAAAAACTGAAGTCAACTGTGTGACACAACATTCTCATCAATTTTTTTTTTATTTTGTCGCCATATTGTAGATGAAAGTGACATGTCGTCATGGGACCGTGATGTAAGCCCACTCTTATGTAACACTGTGTGCTCCCAGGGGCATAGTTGTTGTGATGCACAGGCTACCTGCTCATGCGCAACACAGACCGGAAGCTATGGATGTGCCTGTCACCCCGGATACAGAGGAGGTGGTAAAGTTGGAGAATGCGAAGGTAAGTTTAAAACCAAAGCTAAGCAAAGGTCATTTGCACATCCTGTTCCATTTGTTTCCGCCATTATACTGGTATTGCATACAAATTGGTCAGAAATTTACATATACCATACATGGTATAAAGATACTGATGGTAGAAAACTTTCCGTGAAACATTTCGGCCTGAAGTGTTATCGTTTTTAAATATTAAATAAAATAAGATCCAAAATAAGTTTTTGTCTCAGTGAGATGAAAACTCTGCATATAGGAATGCGTACAAATATGCTGAATGCATTTTTACTGTTTTCGAGCAAATGAAAGAATGAAATGAGCTGAAATTTTCAAAGGTTGGTTGTGTTACAAATAGCTCGATTTGTGCAAAGAATGGAAGTATTTACAGTCAGTTTACCAATGTTGAGCTGGGGCTTTAACACACCTCGAATGTTCTGTGAACAACAACTAAAATTAGGGGTGAAAATGCAACACTACTTTAAGATGGTTACAGTCTGCACAGATTCCCATCAGATCCAAAATACCAACGACTTTGGACAGCGGCAGTAAAACATACCAGAGCTAAATGGTCAGGAATGTGCATTGTCACTGCGTGTGCATTGTCATTTGGTCCCTCGATCTATGTAACGAAAGTGTGCCGTGAGGCGCTCTCGAAATGGATAATACAAATTTTGAGGGATGAATTAAAACGTAAAACTCATAACAACTCATAATACAGTAACTATTAATTTGTATTAATGTCCAACCATATATTGAGCCCGAAATATTGTAACGTGAAAAAATACCACTTTATGGTCCCTTTAAAAACCCATCACAAAATGTATTCTGACATGGGAATTGCCGTGCTTCGCATATTGATGTGGCGTGATACAGAGGAAATATGTGTCGTATGTCACAGTGCTACCCCTCATGGGTCCATTTTGCTAGATCAGTCTGAGTTTCCCAACTCTCTTGTTTTCTCCCTTTCAGCCTGCCCAAGAGGCACTCACAAACTTGAATATGGCAACCAACCCTGTATATCGTGTCCGGATTCATCAACTACAGCAGCAGAGGGCAGTACTTCTCGGGATGCCTGTGAGTGCCTGCCTGGTCATGAAGGCAACCCTAAGACAGGAGGCTCTTGCACACGTAAGAACAATAATCTATCAATTCACATGAGTGCAGCTGCAACCATAAGTGTTTGGTGTTTAGATCCAGTAACCCATGTGACATCACACATGCTTACAAAAGAGTCACAGAGCCTTTGGACTTTCTCCGGCAGGCACACATTGGACACAGCTCAAGTGGAAGAAAACATAAATTCGTATTTTATGGAGATTGCAAAAAGGGGGCTTATTTCAAAACTTGTACAAAATTAGTTTGTTACAGTTCTTGACTGTGGTAGTTATACAATAAAAAATGAAGAATGTAAATCTTGCCTGCCAGTAAATGCCCTGGAATGCACAAGGTCATCCACTGTTGTAAACAGGGTAACATAAAACTGCACTCATGAAAGATGTGTGTTGTATGGAAATACTTGCATCGGAATTTGTATGGGGCTACTGTCCCTACTTCAGGCCTCGATCCTTAAGGTAAGGAAAAAAGGGGCAGGCCATTTGCTTCGTCAAAATTCCAGGAGGCACCAAGGCCAAACAAATAAGCCCCCTTTTTTTCCCACCAGAAACTACACTTGTACATATAAACAAAAACAATTTGTTTGACAGCAATTGACACGACTGCGCATGATACTCATTAAAGTGTTCAAAACATTGCATCTTCATCACAGCATTTTGGCTTCGATCAAATGCATAAAGGTACGAAGAGGAATTAGCAGGAAGCTTCATTGTTTGTACATGATTTACTTTACAAACATATTACCAATCACGAGCCCACACTTTTTTCCCCACGGTAGATTTTTTCTTACCGCAAGCCCCAGCTGGTTCCTATGGCCCTTTTCGAAACCACGGCTTGAGCTTGGACTTCAGCTTGTGCACCGACCGACTGATTGAAGCCTCTTAAGGAAAGCGCACGTTTTCTAAATAACTGACAGAGCCTTTAAGCGCAAGCCCAAGCCCAAGTCGTGGTTTCGAAAAGGCCCCCATAATGACTGATTTCATTCTGACCTTTGACACAGCTATAAAATGTGATAAGCTGACCTTCAGCGAGGCGTCTGGCGTCTTGGTCGTCCCACCCAACTGCGGCAATCACTTCAGTGTGGAGTGCCATCTGCAGTGTAAGGAGAACCACCGAGCTCAACAAGGTACTGCGGATGTGCAATGTCTGGCCACAGGGCAGTGGTCCGCTGATCCTCTTAAATGCACACGTGAGTACAACTTTCATCCTGTGGCAGTGAATTATTAACTCAAATGCCTTTCCAAGTTTCTGTTAAGCGAATGGGACGGCAAATGACAACTAGAAAAACTCTCCACAACCTCCAGTATCATATTAATAAAAATAAATGGTTGGTCTTTATTCTGAATAAGCCTAACCCTTCCAAATCCTTCTATGATCCTCGATCTTCGCCGAAATGAAGAATTCAGGACTGAGGTTTAAACCCAAATAACAATTGCTTATTACTGGTTCCGGCTTTCCAATCTTATCTCAGTCCAAACATGCTGGTGTGAAGTGACATAAGAGAGAAGGATGATGGAGGATTGAGGTCACTTGTTGGCAAAAAGGCCTAGTAAATAATATAAAATGTAAACTATTGCCAGATCTTGAGACAAACAATTCCATCTGAAATAGTTGAGAGAAAAGAAGAACCAATGGTTATTTAATTACCGCAACAGAAATAAGTATTTTATGTAAATGTGCACAAAATCTGCGACAAAATATATAAACTTTTGCCGCAATTTTTTCCCATTCAGCCTGATGGGACTATTTTCTTGGAATTGCCGGAATCAATACAAAGAAACTCTTACTTGACAAAAACCAAGAAAACAATGCAATGTCTCGTAGTCCAAAGGTCTGGATTCGGGGATTACACAATAACCCCCGCATAATGGGCAAAAATCAGTGAAACATTCAGCACCATCTGTCCTTTTTGTGAGGGTGAAACGAAGTGCTGTGCGGTGAGTGTATACTCACCAGGACAAAAATGTTCGGACGACCTTCATTCCGGTATTCCGATTTTACACAACTGCGTTTAGACGTCGCCCGCTCTCGCCGGCGCGGAAAATATTGGCGTGTACACAGGTCATCCGGTGGAACTTGCTTGGCGTAAGGGTAAAATTTCTCTTATGAGAAGTGTTGGTCCTGAATGAGAAGAACCAGAATTGAGAATTCTGACCAGGTAGTATGCCTGTGTATTTTTTCCCCGCAGGACTCGGGGAAAGCACTGAGTATACATCACTTATCGCACTTTGATGTTGGGTAAAAACCAAAATACTGCATACCTTAAAACGTGGCATTTAAAATAAGCGTCTGACTTTAAAATAACCAATCCTTTTTTCTACCACCCAGGTATAACATGTGAGGTATTGCCACAGCCAAGGAACGGGCAACTGACATGCGACACAATGGACAGGAGTATTGGAACAGTGTGTAACCTGACGTGCAGCGAGGGCTACAAGCCAGATGGGAGCTTAGAGACACAGTGCAACCTGAACGAGGCACAGAGTAGCGGACAGTGGTCTACCACGGATGGTAGATGCAATGGTGCGTGTTACTTGGAAAACCCTATAATAAGAGACAGTGTATTTGAACCAGTTCATACCATCAGCCGATGTCACAAAACTTCATGCAACGGCGTAAGTCTACTTACGCCACATTTTTATTGCGCAGATGGCCAACTTGTGCCCTAAATGTTACGCAAGTGGACTTACGCAGTTGTGTTAAAGTTGTGTGATCCACCCATTCAGAATCCTTAACCAGGGGAATCTTCAATTTTTTACCGTCCACCCCGACGGGATTATTTTCTCCGAATTGCTGGAAAACTTTTTCTTGGAGAGTACCAGTAGCACAAAGTAACCTTGACTTGACAAAACCAAGAGAAAAATGATTCTCTTTATAGCACAGGGGTTTTTGATTTCTCTATCAAGAAAATGTCAAATTCAAGCACCGTGAATTGCAAAACCTCTGCCCTGAGCTACGGCTGAGGATTGGTCCTAAATCTGGAACCATGGCTGGATCCCCGGTTCACTCTGACTTGGCCTCTATTGAGCCGAAATACAATGAATCATCAATGGTGGAAGCCTCTCGATGTCTCGTAATCCTCTTCCTGGAACAAAAGGACAAAGATCTGGAATCGGGGATTACACACTAACCCCCGCATAATGGGTGTAAATTGGCAAATTATTTAACGCCATTGTGTGGCTGAAACGAAGCACTGCATGGGTAAGTGCAAACTCTGTGAACGCTTCAAAACAAAATGAGAGGGCTACCTTTGTTCCAGTATTCCAATTACGAATGGTGTTTTAAAACGACCTCCATTTGCTTGCTCGGACAACATTGTGAGTATACAGGTTATCCGGCGTCAACTGGAGATAATGAGACCGAAAAAAATGCACAAATGATTGGTTCAACCTAACAAAAGCCCCCAAAAATATGTCTTTGCCCCCTCCCCCCCCCCCCCCCCCGCAGTGCATCCACTATGAACTGTCTGCAACATCATAATCATGCACTCTGATGTCATCTGTTAACCTGTATGCAGTCCATCCAGTTGATTAGTCCCCCCCCCCCCCCTCCTCATCCATTCAGAATCGTCTTTCTACACTACAATATACCTCTGCTAATGTGACCAAAGTAACTAAATTGACCAATCCATAAAGCCGCGCCCTTGCTGTATTGACCAATCACAGACGTGATTGCGCAACCAAAAGTCTGACAAAGTGCATATGGTGCGCGTGAACAGTTGGTGGGCCTTAATGGATCGGTCTATTATTGTTGCACTTATCTTATACCCTATGTTCAATGTGTTCACTGTCGTTCTACGATGGTCCCTCATACTTACATTCATCTTGACATATATTTCTTTCCCCTTCTCCAGCCAAGACATGTCCCATCCTGCTTGCAGGAAAGAACATGAAGATCCAACCAAGAAGCTGTGAGAAAACAGCACTGGAGTACGCCTCGGTCTGTTCCTACGAATGTGGAGATGGATTCCAGCTACGAGGAGTCAATCCTAGAGTCTGTCAGGCAGACGGGCAGTGGTCCAATTCAACAGTGGATAATAAATGTGTTGGTAAGTTAAAGAGATAACGACTCTTAAATGTATCATCAAATCTTTGTTTTATCATATTCTCAATGTCAATCGTTACTGAATTATTCACTCAAAAGACTTTTGTGAGTTAGATTTGAATAACGTCTGGTACAATGACTTGCTTAGTCACAAGTGACCGCTTCAATTTGATTTCCTTTAGGCATGGTTTCATGATGGTGGATCTGAAATTGCTAAGGGAATTTTTTTTCAAAATGACTTTGGCTGCACATAGGCCTAACAATCTGATAGTGTTAATAAAAAAAAAATTAAGAGTACATTCCAAATCAAAAAAGTTAAATAATGACGACTGGCCACATATTTTGAGAATATTGACAAAAGAGAAAATATGCTTGTATCATACATAGGTTCTGTTTTTGCGCTTGTCTCTGAAGTTATTTCGATCAGTGAATTTTAATGTCAGGAACTTGTTTCTAGTCAGGGTTCTCAAAGCGCCCCCCCCCCCAGACTTTCTATTATTTTTAATATTTTTAGTAACTAATACTATTTTTATATTGTGAATTTTGAGCCGCCAAACTTTCCCAGGTACTCCAACATTACTTCTCTTGTGACCGATAAGATCAAACACTTTATTTTTGTTGCATTAAATGTCAATATTTTTATTTTTACCATCAGATATTAAACCCCCAGAATTCACCTCTTGTCCCGGTGACATTTCTCTCCCAACCGATCTTCGCCTGAACTTTGCAACCAACCCTGCGAGCTGGCACCAACCGGAGGCAGAAGACAATGATGGAGAGCCAGACATCGAGGCGTCACCGTCTGCTACGCAGGAGAGGTTCTACCTGGATGAAGTAACAGTCATCACCTACACAGCACGTGATGGGGTGGGACTTGAAAGCACATGCACTTTCAGCATTACAGTCACAGGTACTGCATTTAGATTTTACACCCTTTCCCCCGTCATCAGGGATTTATGCACACCCTCCCCCATCCATATAGACATCGTCGGCCGCTTGCAATCATTTTGGTAATCACCAACGTGTATTTCAGTTGTGTTTAACTGTTACAATTATCCGGGGCGCGGCGCAAAATGTGGTATTGAGCCAATCACTACAAAGAAATATCTTCTGCGTTACGGTACACTAAATTATGTGCATAAAGTTGCTGTGCGTCAGGCTGACACAGGTGTTAATAAGTTTTGTGTAATTACACCAGATACAATCTTCTTTTTAACCCTTTAGCACTTGCACACAATTAAACATCGCGTCATTTACTCCTTGAATGCGTCACGAAAATTCACAAAATTTCCTACTGTGCATAGAAATCCAAAGATAACTTTCGTTGTGAGTATTTTCTTGTGTTACAAGTTTAGTTTATTGTGTAGAGGATGAAACTACCTTTGTGAGTGAGCTTGGTAAGAAGAAATCTGTTAAATATTTTCAATAAACATGAACCGCGTGTACTTTTCTTATGGATAGGTGATCACCAAAATGGCAATGTTGAAAGCACGTGTGTGATTTGTGACAAAGTTGCACAAGATTCCGTGCTTCTAAACAAGGGGAAAAGGTAATCATTGCATAGCAGTGCTGTGATTAAATTTGCTTTCAAATTGTCTTTAAACACATTGACTTTCCGCCGAGGAAAACTGTACTTGAGTTGTGTCAATTTTTACCTCCATACAATCTTAAAGATTTTCTTTACTGACTGTAATTTGTTTTTCAACCACAGATGAAGAGCCACCGCAAGTTATCAGCTGCCCTGATGATGTTGAAGCAGAGAGTAGCGACCGTTCAGTCGCAATTATCTGGGATGAACCAGATTTTAAGGATAACTCTGGGCAGGACTTAAGGGTCATTTCCAACCGTCCATCTGGATCAAAATTCTCCTGGGGTTTGCCTGAAAAAGTCTGGTATATAGCAACAGATGCGGCTGAAAATACTGTGAGCTGTGAGTTCACTGTGTCCGTCAAACGTAAGTCTTCAAATATGTACCTCAAGGAAAAAATATTAAATGACAAAGCTGTAATCTCTTGCAAGCAATAGTAAAATACTGTTATTGCTGTTACTCAGTTTGTTACTTGAATCGAGGACGCTGGTGTTCAAAGTCAAATGATGAGAACTTCTGTCTTGTTGTTCTACGA
This sequence comes from Marthasterias glacialis, assembly GCA_911728455.2. Lineage (NCBI taxonomy): Eukaryota > Metazoa > Echinodermata > Asteroidea > Forcipulatida > Asteriidae > Marthasterias > Marthasterias glacialis. Next base: position 8,582,847 of record OU452228.1, read on the forward strand.
CAAATTGTGGTAATTTTGAAAAACTGAATATAGTGGCAAATTTGCTTACGAGATGCTTACAAGGTGCTTCACAAAATTTACAGTTTCAAGTAGGACGATAACAAATATTCAGAAATACCTGAGACAGTTTATCCATTCTGATTGGTCCAGAGGAGATCACAGGTTGATGTTTAAATGTGCGATGTAGACATGGCTCAAAGCTTTTAAACAAGGACTGAGGAAATTGAGTCAAAAGGGGGCGCTATCAGAGGATTGCGTAGAGTGCCCAAATTGCACGGCTCAATTTAAATTGGTAGCCCCGTGGAGGAAGATGGTAGCGTTTAAATTTGGCTCAAGCAAGTTTGAAACTTGCACACGCAATTTTGAAACTTGCGCGAGGCGCTCGACATGGATAGAAATTTTACGCAGACCTGAGAGAGGGGAGCTTTCAGATTTGTTGTCAACTTTTAAAGGTTAAAATTGGATGTTTCTAACAGAAAGGTATTTATGAATGGGAATAAAAGTGTGTTGAATCGGTTTTCAACCAGTTGTTTAAATACGGTAAGGCCTGGTTCTGGATGATTTTAACAAGATGAAGTTGAGGTAAAATTATCTAGAACCAGGCCTCACCGTGTTAAAACAACTTGTTGAAAATCTCTTCACCACACTTTGATTCCCTTATTAAAAAGTTACTCATAAAAAATATTAACTATTTGAAGTTGAACAGCAAAAGATATACAAATAATAATTTGTACAGTTTGAATGATGATGTAATACTCAAATGTTTTCAGGAAGAAAGTGCTTATCACCTTCGCACAAACTTCAGTTTCTGATATCTAGTTCTAAATCTTGTTCATGTTTTTTCTTTCTTTTCGATTTAGAGTACAGGTGCCCCTTTCACCCTCGACCACGAAATGGTGCCCTGGCCTGCGAGACTTGGTTAGGGGGACAGTTCTGTCGAGTCTCTTGCAACATCAACTTTGATTTCAACAGAAACCCTGAGGAATTGTACTACTGCAGAACCCTTCCTGGGAGCGACATAGCGGATTGGGGACCTGCTCCTCTTAGCATCAACCCAGCCAGCTTCAAAATGCCCTGGCCAGAATGCACTGGTAAATGTTACAATTAACAAGAATTAAAGGGAAAATTAATTAAAACTTATATATGTAGCAGTGATATGCTATTTTCTCATGAAACCCAATTCAATTTTTTTTTTCACAAAAACAAAATATAACTAACAATAATCATGTAAAGGTGAAAAAATTAATTGTGTAAATTAAATGTATTTTTATATAATTTGTGTGTAAAATATATTAACAAAAATAATTATATAAACAAAAAACAATTGGTCATTATTTGTATGTGAAATATATTTTAAAAAATAATTTTATAAACAAAAACCAATATATATCATTTGTATGTGAAAATATAATTGGAAAAAATGATATATATAAAAAAGTATATATATAATACTCATTGAAATATTTATAAAATTTACATAATATTTAAGTTAATTTTTTTTTGGAAGTAACAATTATAAGTAACATTATATTTGTTAATAATTTTTTCTAACCGTTTTTTTTTTATTGAGGAAATATATTTTGGCGTTATACGATATCCAATATATTCATGACAAACATGTGTACACAAATTTATATAAAAGGCGAAATTATAAATTTACGAAACAATAATTAATCACGGAGAACTATTTCTAAGATACAATTATTTGCTTGTTTGTAATACAACGTTTTACAAATATAAAGTGTTGGCCGAATTACGGCACAAGGTGGCGCTCTTGTATATAGTGCAGTGTTTTACAAAGTAAAAGTTAGGGCACAAGATGGCGCTGTCACAAATGGTCATGAATTCTTTAAACTCTTGAGACATGGGTTTTAGTCAGTGGAATTAGCTCAGGATCACGAGTAAAGTAGGCCGCGCCGACGTTTCTCTGTCCGGTGTCTGGGCAGCTAGCAAAGATCAGATAGCGCACAGCAGCTAGCTAGCTGTAGGGTGCACTTCACTAAATTATGGAATTCTATCTCTTATGAAATTCTATCTCTGACATTTCAACGTCGCATGTATGGCGATGATTGTAATGTCCCTAGCCGCTTGCGCCGTAAACGGCGCAATGTTGCGTCGTGCCTTCGCATAGTCGCGTCAGGCTGTTGCATTGTCGCGTCTTGCCGTCGCATTGTCCCTTTGTGTGGTCGCATTGTCGCATCGTGCTGTCGCAATGTCGCCCGGAAGCATTTGAAGTGCGTCCTCTTTTGTCAAGCACTGAATAATACAGTAAAACTGCTTCCGGGTGACAATGCGACGGCACGATGGGACTATTCGACGGCACGACCCGACAATGCGCCGTTGACGTCGCAAGCTGGGGACACTACAATCACCACCATACATGTGACATTGACAAGCGCTGTATACTCAGTGCTTTCGAGTCCTGTGGGAAAAAAAATCCACCGGCAACTCGGGTGGGATTCGAACCCACGACTCCCGCATGACTAGAGCAGATGTCTAATGGCTAATTTTTTCACCTTTGGCTTACCATAGAACTTATCAATCTTAATATTCTTAATTGTTTGTTTTGCACTTTATTTATATTTTGCTTATTTTTCACTGTAGAAATTAGGAGCATCAAAATGTGGTGTGTACTTTTTCTTTCGTAGAAAAAAGGGATCCAAGTGTTGAAGTTGGACTGGAGCTCAATTTTTTCACGGGGGATTGTCAGGCAAATAACACTGAAATCAAAGAGGACTTCTTCAATAAATTCCAAATATTTAGCCAGATGATTCCAGGATTCTGTCCAGTGGACATTGGCTGTACCTTGGAGAATGTTGAAGTGTCTTGCGGCCCAGCGGACCCACCGGCGGGACGTCGACGACGACGACAAGCCAATAATGTCCTGTCCATCATGTTCACAGTTAAGGTTGATGCACCAGAGCCAGCAGTGGATCAAATGCAGGTGATTACATTTCTTTGCGTTTATTTGAATGAAGGAAAGAGTAGTGCCATAGTCATTTCAAACTGGCAGGGTTTGGGCTTATTGATAAAGGACTGAGGTAAAAGGTTAGGTCCTTAGTCACAGGGCCACGACTCTACTGAAGACCAGCAGGGTCTAGGCCTTTATACAAAGGACCGAGCAGAATGATACAGCGATTTAAATTTCAATTGGAAATCCATCGTTAAGATTTTCTCACAAATTCTCAATTTTTTTCTTCACCAGTTTTTTTTCTCCCAATAGACTTGTTGCGCGACCCACATCACGTGACCTGTAGTGCAACGGCACACCCAGGATTAATTCTAAAGGTGGGGGGCTCAAACAAATGAACGGGTGGGGTCCAGGGGCTGGCCTTCCTGGTTGGGTCCAGGGGTAAAGCCCCTGGTGGGGGTCCAGGGGGCCAAGCCCCAAGAAGCTCTGAGCTTTTGACATTTTGGGGGTTGAAAAGTCCAGCTCCGTATGACTAAAAACAGAAATTACACATTTTTTAAGCACGTACGTGTGATACATATCAATCAAACTTTTAATGTTACTGGGATTATTTCTGTAGCATTTACGTGCTGAAAGAAAATGATTTCTCACAAATCAACCGGGACGGGATCGGTCGTACTTCATGTTGTTTAACGTCAACTCTTTTTATGACAACTCGGACAACTCCATGTATGACTCAAGACATTTTTTGTGCACAATGTCAGTGAATATGCACCATTATTAAAAGGCAATGGACTACAAGCGCAGTAGCCAGTAGCATTGGCCCAATCGAGGACTGAAAAAAATTTTGTTTTTACGAAAATCTTTATCTCTCTCTCCAAAAATAAGCTAACATGATAGTTAAAATCAAAATTAGTATTAAGACTTATTTGAAGATAATTTGTGATGAGAGCCAACTTTTACCTCGCACACAAACAATGTATCGTCTTTAATGACTGACAGCACAAATCAGTCAACATTGTGATTCAGTAACGAGACAACAATACTTAATAAAGGCAATACGAAATCAGCGGTCAGCCTGGGACTCCGATTCCACATTGTAAGCACTGCAGTCTAACCACATGACTATCAGCCTGCTTACATGGCGCATGGATATACATTCTGCATGGCTTGCATCGTGATCACAATTCGGTGTGCGTTTGGGGGCACTTTCCAGTGAAGTTTTTCACCTTTATCTGCACTGTAAAAATGTAAACGTGTAACCGGCCGATGAGAAAATAGTTCGCCTTGGCGATAAAGCAATCCAGGAATTCTATTTTGTCATTTCCTAAATGACATATAGAAAAAATAGTTGTGAATCGAAAGAAAAAAAGCAAGTGGCACAAGATGAAAAGAAATCCTTGCCGCCGCCGGAAAAACTCAAACCCACACATTTGTGACTTTTCTTCTTCCCTTCTTCTTCTCCTTCGCCTCTCTCTTTCCATCCCCTTGCACTGTTTTTTTTTTTTTTTTTTTTTTTTTTTTCAGAATCCTCTTGGGGGGGGGGCTCAAGCCCCTCCGAGGCCCCCCCCCCTTGGGTGCGCCGTTGCTGTAGTGGGTATTGAATGTAAACAAACACGACATAATTTTGGGTTCAATGTTGTGTAGTAGGCGACGTATCTTTACAAACAACTTAACTCTCAAAATGGCAAACCATTATTATGCAGACAATAGTGTGATGTCGGTGAAGTGGTCAATAAAAGCTGAGTATTATAATTATTAATGTTATTTTTATCAATAATTTTGTTTCCCATTTCACAGAGCAGCATGCCATCAACCAGTTCTGACAACCTCAACTCCATCAGCATCTTGGACAATTTCATGGAAGCCATGGACAATATCGTATCAACCGGACAGTTTAACATAACAACCGGGGAGGGGGAAGTTCTCTCACCGACTGGTTCACTCAATGTTGTACGCCCAATAAAGCTCTTGTGCGAACTCGGTGAAGTTCTACGCAATAACTCCTGCAGTAAGTAGTGTCAAATTATCTTTTGCGGTTAAAGGGTGGGGAAACAATGTGACAAAATATTGTTCAGTAAAAGTGTAGTTTTATATTGCACAACGTACATCATAGTGACGCTCCTTGTGCCAAATTATCAGAGGCAACCGGGTAAGGATTGCTAAGAATGATTATCGTGAAATGAAGGAACCTGGGCCCAATTTCATGGCGCTGGTTACCAAATAATTCTGCGTTCAGAGCAGGACACAGAGTGCGGTCAAACTCAGCTACCTCTAGGTTCTATTTCTATCCTGTTGGTAAGTGATGACGTTTTGGAGCCGGAAGTACAGATGTAATGAATGTTCATGTACAAGTATGTATATAATTCGTTTACATTGCACTTCCGGCTCCAAAACGTCATCACTTACGAACAGGATAAATTTTCCCTGTGTGCCAACAGTGGTGGTAGACACTGATTCCCATTCCACCAAGAGAGGTTCAGACTATTTAATCCTTCCAGCCTCGGTGTGGTTGCATTGATTTAAAAGAGAGAGAAACAAGATGGCTGCCTGATCAAAGCCTTTAACGACTCATTTTCATATTCCACAACAAACTTGCTCAAATTTCATTTTCACCATGCAAAGTTTGAAAAATGTTTTTTTTATATAATTCTTGTAAACAGTTGTTTGCCCGTCCGGTACCTACCATGACTTTGAGGGCGGTGTTTGTCGCGACTGCAGTGTTGGTTATTATCAGGACATGGATGGTCAGCTTGACTGCCAGCAGTGTCCACAAGGAACTTCCACTCGACGTACCAACGCCATATCGATTGAAGATTGCAAAAGTAAATTTTCTACTCCCTTTTTATACTTGATTAACAATAATAGTGCAAAGTTTTTATACAGCACTTTATCACACTTGACGAGGGTCTCAAATTGCTCTTTATTCCTACAACATGTATGCAAAGCTATGTTTGATTTATGAGACCCATTCATATAGCACCATGTGAGGGTTAACAAGGTGATGTGGCTCAATCTGCTGCCAACCATGCCCCAAACACATGGGAAAACCCCATCTCTTAACAATAAGGGTACTGGGTTCTTTTGCAGGTGTTACGCAACACGCAGGACCTATCCCTTAAAACCCTTTTGTCAGCCACAAGATGATTAAATTCAGCAGGTACTACCAAATATGGCCATAACTTTTTTTTCAACGGGCCAAAAAAGCCAAGATTCCATGTAAACCTCACCCGTGGTATACCTCACAAGCCTGTAGACTTTCATTGGCCAGACCCTAACCACTGCAAAGTAAGGAGTGTTGAAAGACAGCAGCCACCTGTCTCCGTGCAGTAATTGATTGACCCTTGTGCTAAGGGTCAGTGGCACAAGGCGGTATGCACTTTGTGAAAACAACTTGCGGCCGCACACTGATCGTAAATAACACAAGTGTAAGTCTTGACTGGTGCTCCAATTCACCCACATGGTCTTTTATTATAGCTTTGGGCATGCATCGGGGGGGGGGGGGGGGGGGGCGTTATTGACCTAAAAGACAGGGTGTTGATAAAAAATCAGCTTGTGGATACACAGCGGAAAGTTTTCATTGTGGATGACCCCAGTTAAAAGTCCCTTCCCAACAACGAAACAATTATGGTTGGGCGTTTTGCTCAAGGATGCAAGTGTCACGACCAAGAACCGAACCCACACTCTGGTGACAAACACCAGAATTTGACTCCAGGAAAAACAGTTCAGTCGAATCAAGGGAGAGCATTCATAGACCCTATCACAGTTGCTCATTCTGATTGCCTCAATTTCTGATTGCCTCAATCCAAGTAAATTCTTATGAACATGCTCAAAATCCATGGCAACACATGAACTGTTCTATTATTTGTGGGTTTTTTTTTTGCCCTTCCACCGATTGTGTGTTAAGCACTGTATACTCAGTACTTTCCCGAGTCCTGTGAAAAAAATTCACAGGCATATTCCTTGGGTGGGATTCAAACCCACGACCCCGCCATTCTAGAGCAGATGTCTTACCAACTAGCCTACCGAGATTGACCGGCAGCTAGAGGCAGTTTGAATCCTAGTAGCAGTGGGTACCGCAACCATTATGATATACAATAATATGTGCGGTTGAACGCCCTCAGTGAATTAGCATATATTTGGTTTCTCCACGTTACGTAATAAGGAATGTGTTTGAGGGGTGTAGGGTGTGGCGTGAGCTCACTTCACGTTGGTTTGCACCACAGACAAGACGTTTAAAAACTATTCCGTGGCTTACACCAATATCACTCAGTAAAGCCCAAAAAGTCGAAACTAAAATGACGGCTGCTACGAAAGAAGATCTTGAAGAAATCTTAAGAGCATTTAGAGAGAGCCATAAGGACCTGCAGAACTCATTTTCGCAGTCGCTGGAGGCTACTAAAGCTGAATTCAACCAGGAAAATCAGAAGACGATTCAGGCAGTGCAACGAAAGATCTCCACAGTACCGGAAAAGAAGTGGAAAAGGGAAGGAAACAAGAAGCAATTCGAGTTCAATCAAAACATCGCTATCCTAATAAGTGAAGCCATCGAGGACCCGGCCAGCGTAGAAACCAATCTAAAGAAGGCCAAGGACGCCATCACTGCTAGACAGAAGCTGATCAAGCTAGCGGAGCAGAGCGAACATGGCTGGGCCACAGTTTCAGAGTACGAAACTAACGAGTTGGCATCGGACGAGGATGACGAAAAAAGAATCCAAAGAGCAGAAGCCCGTGCAGCAAAGAAAATCAAGAAGAAGCAATCTACCAACCAAGCACCAAAGAGATTCAAGAAAGACTGGTCTACTCCTCAGAATCATGTCAATACTGCTCCTATCCAGCTTTTTCGTGGGAGCCAGAATATCAGACAAGGAAAAGGGAGTTGCTTCTTCTGCGGAAAGTTCGGGCATTGGAAAGAAAGCTGTCCGGTTAGACAACACCAATTTCAGCACCAATTCCAGCAGGGTAACACCACAGCCAAACAAGCTTCAGCAAGTATCTAGGGTAAATAAACATATAGTTAGGAATGTTGAGTATAACGAAAGGGCAATCGAAACGATCAATTATGAAAACAATGATGTAGAGAAACGGATTGCTGAATACAAACAGAAAGAGGGAAATCATGGAATTCAAGTATCAGGCAGATTAAAAAGCCACGCCTTTTTTTGGCAAAAAATAGGAACCCCCGAATTCATAATGGAAACCATTGCTAACGGTTATACGATTCCATTTTACGAGTGCCCTCCAGCGCAGGTTTCAAAGAACAATAAGTCTGCCATTACTCATCATGCCTTTGTAACAGAAGCAATTTTAGATCTATTAAATTTGGACTCGGTCGAAGTATGTTCCTTTCTTCCACACATTGTCAACCCTCTCACAGTATCAGTACAACAGAATGGGAAAAAACGTCTTATACTAGACTTGCGGCTGGTGAACAGATGCATCCGAAAACAATCAGTAAAGTACGAGGACTTGCGTACTGCCCAAAACTTTCTGCGGAAAGGGGGTTTCATGTTTAAATTTGACCTTAAATCAGGTTATCACCATGTGGACATACACCCAATTCACAGAAAATTCTTGGGTTTTGCCTGGCAATTTGGAGGAAAGACAACATACTTTAGATTTAAGTGCCTCCCATTTGGCCTTAGCTCTGCTCCATTCATATTTACAAAAGTAGTTAGACCTTTGGTGAAAAAATGGAGGAGCGAAGGAAAGGCCATTGTAGTATATCTAGATGATGGTCTAGGATATGGTAGGAGTTATTCCGAAGCATGTACAGCTAGCGAAAATATAAAAGCTGATCTTGGGGCATCGGGGTTTGTACCAAATGAACAAAAGTCAAAATGGGAGCCAGTCAAAACACTAGAGTGGCTAGGATACGAGGTAGATCTAAACTTGGGGTCATTCAAGGTACCTGAACGAAGAATCAATGATATTTACCAAGGCATCTTAGGAATCCTTCAGAGCAAAAGTGAAGACAGTTCAAAAGTAAAGGCGAGAGCATTGGCCAGTGTCGCGGGCAAGATAATTTCTACAAGCCTTGCAGTGGGAAACATAACTAATCTCATGACTAAAGCCTTACATGTTTGTATAGAATCCAGAAAAAATTGGGGTTCTTCTGTCTCAGTGTCGAGTCAGGCGATGGGGGAACTGAAATTCTGGTTGAAAAATATTCAAACATTGAACAAACAAACAATAGAACCGAAGCATTCAGCCTCAAGAGTAGTATATTCAGACGCAAGCAGCTCAGGGTACGGTGGTTATGTCGTAGATGTATCAGATGAATGTGCTCATGGACAGTGGGACCACATTGAGAAAGTTAGAAGTTCAACCTGGAGAGAACTCAAGGCCGTAGAAATGGTGATGTTATCATTTGTAAAGAAGTTGGCGAAGCACAGGGTGAAATGGTTCACAGACAATCAAGCAGTAGCTAAGATAATTACTAACGGTAGTATGAAGGAAGACCTCCAAAATATCGCCCTAGATATTTTTAGTTTTTGCTTGAGACAAAACATTTCCCTAGAAATAGAGTGGGTACCAAGAACAATGAACGAAAGGGCAGACTATATCAGTAAGATCGTAGACACTGACGATTGGTCCGTTTCAGATACCTTGTTCAATCAAATCGAAGAAGTGTGGGGACCACACACCATCGACAGATTCGCCTCATATTATAATACCAAACTTCCTCGATTCAACTCAAGATTTTGGAACCCTGGGTGTGAAACCATAGATGCATTTACAGTTGACTGGTCAAACGAAAATAATTGGATAGTGCCCCCAATCCACCTTATGCCAAGAGTAATTTTTCATATGAACTGTACACATGCTTCTGGATCTATTATTTGTCCAAAGTGGTACTCTGCCCCGTTTTGGCCAATTCTGTTTCCAGATGGAAAAACTCCTATAGTTGGAGTTAAAGAGATTCAGGAATTCCTGTATTTTCCTGGTATGTTTGCAAGAGGCAGGGGAGATAACGAACAGTTCGTTAGCCAGATAGCCAGAAGTGCTATACTAGCAATCAGATTGCAGTTTTAAGGTGGAACTAAAGCAAAGAAAGCTTCTGTTCAACTAAGATAGGTTGAAAAGAGAAATGTCCTACAGTAGGAAAGAGAGAAACGAGTTCATAGCTATGTTTATTAGGGACACAGCAATCTTAGCTGGAATCAACTACACGGAGCTTTGATGGTACCGGTACTTATAGTTACTAAATGTGGATAATTTGTTAAGAATTACTGAAGACATTTTATTAAAAAATTTACAGATTATCTTTCAGAGCGGAATATGGGCTGGCAAAGGACACGAGGCAGAGCAACACAAAGAACTGGAAAAGCTGGCAGCGGAGCTACCAGATGTTATAATGAATTCAAGAGCAGATTCCACCAAAAAGCAATATGGATACGCGTTTAGCAAATGGTGCACATGGGCTGGCATATATGGTTTATCGAAGTTACCAGCAGAACCCTACTACGTATCTTTGTATCTTATTCACGTCGCTCACACAGCCAAAACCCCGTCACCCATAATCAAAGCATGTTCAGCAATTGCTTGGGCGCATAAAATGGCAGGTTGCTCTGACCCGTGTTCTTCATCCCTAGTTCAACAAGCTGTCGAAGGTGTCAAACGGAAGTTGGCAACCCCGGTTTCCAAGAAAGAGCCAATCTCTGCAGATATTCTTGTAAAGATGTATGAATACTACTGTGCGGATCTATCAACCGATAACCTCTTAGCTATAAGAACAGTGGCAATGTGTTTAGTTGCTTTTGCAGGTTTCCTTCGGTTTGACGAACTTTCACACATCAAGAAGGGTCATCTAGCATTTGACAATTCCCATTTGTCGGTATTTATCCCGTCGAGCAAAACGGATATCTATAGAGATGGCCATCATGTAGTAATAGCAAGGCTTTCTTCAAAAGCCTGCCCCGTAAAATTACTAGAAAAATATATAGAAATGATACAATTACCTAGCGAAGAGTCTTACGTATTTAGGAACTTAACCGCCACAAAGCAAGGTTATAAGCTAAGAAAAGTTAACAAACCAATGTGCTATACCACAGTGCGAGAGAATATAATGGGAGCTCTCAAGCCAATCGTTGGTGACATCTCAAAATACTGTGTACACAGCCTTAGAGCAGGGGGTGCCACAGAGGCGGCTAAAGCCGGAGTTACAGACAGGCTATTTAAAAGGCATGGAAGGTGGAAATCAGAGTCAGCCAAAGATGGCTACATCAAAGAAGATTTTTCTAAGCTCCTTTCAGTGTCCCAATCCTTGGGATTGTAGATTCCCTGACTTTAAACTTCAAATTGTGCATTTAGGTGCGAAACAAGACCAACGCAATGCAAATTACCGTTTGATGTGTTTAATTATTCTATTAAAGCAGAGAGGGGTCGATTCTAGGGTTTAGTGGAGAAACAATAATATGTGCGGTTGAACGCCCTCAGTGAATTAGCATATATTTGGTTTCTCCACGTTACGTAATAAGGAATGTGTTTGAGGGGTGTAGGGTGTGGCGTGAGCTCACTTCACGTTGGTTTGCACCACAGACAAGACGTTTAAAAACAAGTAAATAAGTAAACAAATAATTAATAAATATCAATAATAATAAATCACCAAATATATATGTATATGTATATGTATATATGTATGTGTATGTATATGTATGTATGTATGTATGTATATGTATACATGTTTATGTATATGTATATGTGTATGTGTATGTATGCGTATGTGTACGTGTATGTGTATGTATGTATGTACATGTGTATGTAGGTGTGTGTATGTTTGTTTATACACATGCATATAAGCATATAAATCCAGTCCAGGTTGGCATGAGATAGCAAGCTTGGGGCCAAACCACGTTCTCATTTCCCAATGGGTTTAGAGTTTTCGTGGCCGGCTACTATCATGACCGGATTTAAAGGTTAGGCCAATATCATAATTATTGTGCTAGACATTACACTCAGTTCAAAAGGAACACTGCACTGTAAAGGGGAAACATTAACTTGTAACTGTTAAGAATCGGTTTATATAACTAGGTTAAGTTATGAGTAAAGTTAAAGAGGATTTACTTAATAAAAAATTGTGCATTTAGGTGCGAAACAAGACCAACGCAATGCAAATTACCGTTTGATGTGTTTAATTATTCTATTAAAGCAGAGAGGGGTCGATTCTAGGGTTTAGTGGAGAAATGTTAATTTTTGCATCTTGGATAAGGAATATTATTTGTGTTTTTGCCCATACACCGATGTGTGTTAAGCACTGCATACCCAGTACTTTCCCGAGTCCTGTGAAAAATGAAAACCTGTTCTTTGTTGCTTTCACTGCAGTTGTAAAAAAGAAAAGTAGCTGTTGCAAAGTGCTTACTAACTATACAAGCCTTTGAGAAAGACTCTGCTAGGGTCTAAACATGAGGCCAGTAAAAGAAGAAAAAAAACGTTTTTGCATTTCACTAAAAATTATCCCTTGAATTGGTGAAATTTTCACTGGTTGGTTGCATGATGTGTTTCTTGAGAGGATTTGAAGGAAAACGATGATGTAATTTCCATTAAAATAGTCTTGGTTTTTTGTTTTTTTTTAGAGCCATGTCCCAAGGGGACTTTCTCCTCTTCTGGTCTGCAGACATGCAAGGCGTGTCCCAAGGGTTCTTACCAGCCAAACACCGGGTTAACCTCTTGCCGAGTATGCCCTCATGGACTGACAACCTGGACGGAAGGCGCTATAAATGCTGATGAATGTTCAGGTAGTGTAACTCTTCTCTGTCCTAATCTTATATGTATATTACACGCATGGATGACGTGTGTACACTCAGATGTTTCCCCTGCCTGGAAACGGAAGCCGTTTAGTTAGGTTCTTGTGTAAAATCGGAATACCGGAGCAAAGGTCTCCCAGGCATTCCATTGCTGAGCGTGCCCAGACCACACACATGACGTCTAATTTTGCGCTTTCTGGATGTTGAGACTGAGGTGTTTTTTGTGTCATCCCTGATGACAGACCTTTGTCCTTTTGTTCCATGAAGAGGATTATGAGACATCGAGAAGTTTCCAGTATTGCTTATTCATTGTATTTCAGCTCAATGGAAGTCAGTCGGAGTGAGCCAGGAATCCAGCCATGGTTCCGGGTTTAGAACCAAACCTATGCTGTAGGTATCGGCCGGTATTTTGCAATTCACATCACGTGAATTTGACATTTTCTTGGTTGGGAAAACAAAACGCACAATGCAAAAACAGAAACTTTGTTTTCTGGCTTTTTCAAGTCAGTGTTTCTATGTGCCAGCGGTACTCTCTAAGTAAAATGATTCCGGCAATTGCGACAAAATAATCCCATCAGGGTGGACAGGAATGTCAAGAAATCTTGTTGAGAAATATGTTGCTAAATGATTTTTCTTATTGAAGATTTTTTTTCTTGCAAGATTTCCTAAATTGAGAAAAACACCAAGAATGTTTTTTTTAATTTTATTTTCTAGGGAATGACACAAGAAAATGTACTAATTTTCCATAAATCAAGAAACAAACAAGAAACAAAAATCTTATGCTTTAAGAATTACAATTAAGGTTTTCTTAATGATACCGAGAAAATATTTCTTAATTCAAGAACTTATTTCATATAAATTATACATTTTTTTCTTCTCTGAAAACATGTTCATACAAGAGGTTAAGAAAATGTTTCTTGGTATGAGAAAATGTATTTTGCTATAAAAGTAAGAAATTATATCTCAATGTTATTAAGACGTGTGATTCTAATAATAAAAATTAAGAGTTATGGTTTTGAAAAGGACAATTTTCTAATTAAATATTTTGACAAGATTGAAAAGCTTAAAAAAAAATCCTGTCAGTGGTGTTTTATAAAAAAGCATTTTACAATAAATCTATTTCCGGATAATCAGTCTGTGGGTAATGTTTCATAAAGCTTCACAATTAATGTTATCTCCAAATAATCACTTTTAAACATAATAATAAATAATAATAATGGAAATGTTTATAGCCCCAAATCCAGTTTAACCAAAATGCTCCCTGGCGCTTTACAATCAACCGGGATATATAGATAAAATAATGATTTGTAAAAGATTAAAGAAAATATTTAAACTATTTAAACAGTTTAAAACTCGCAAAAAAAAATAGCGGCAATGTAAACCACATGATACAATGAAAATTACAAATAAACTCAGAAAACAGGATACAAAAATTAATTTAAAAATACAATATAAAATCAAGAAAAACAAGCAGGCGCTTGCAGACACCCCGGACGAAAGAAACGACAACACCCTCCTTGCCAAAACTGCCACACAAGGAAATCTGTATTATACCCTGAACTATCCTGATATAGAGGGGAAAAAACACTGGACAGACCTAGCAAAGTTGAGGAATTGCCTCAACTATCCTAGGTTAAAAAAACCAGTCAGCCAACCTGTTTGTTTAATCCTAGGATAGTTAAGGAAAATGCCTCAACTATCCTAGGAGAAAAAACAAGGTGAATGCACCTGTTTTTAATCCTAGGATAGTTAAGGAAATGCCTCAACTATCCTAGGAGAAAAAACAAGACGGATGCACCTGTTTTTAATCCTAGGATAGTTAAGGAAATGCCTCAACTATCCTAGGAGAAAAACAAGGTGAATGCACCTGTTTTTAATCCTAGGATAGTTAAGGAAATGCCTCAACTATCTTAGAAAAAACACTGTGATTATATCAAGTTTAATCCCTAGGAGCTTGTTTTAGGAAAACAAGCTCATTACTGAGGAAGAACAGTGACAATATATTTCTTTATGTAATTCTAGGATAGGAAATGCCTCATTTATACTGGCAAGAAACCATTGGTGAACATTGATTGTTTCTTATCCTAGGATTGAAATATTTGCTTGTTCTGTAACAGAAGAAAATACATAAAGCTTTTCTTTGGGGAAACATGTACCTTCTTTTTTAGTTACATGTGGCCTTGGAATTACCTTGATGTAAAATTTCATTTTGCTTAAACTTTGGGGATGGCATGGTGCTTTGAACTACCTCTTCACTCACGCTATCACTATCAAGCAATGAAAAAGCTGCGCTAACGTTTTCACTATATTCTTGTTCGATCTGTCAAAGTAGAATTGTTTGCAAAAGTACTTTTAGCAAGTTGAAAGAGGATGAAGTGAATCACGCAAATGTTTCCCCTGCCTGGAAACAGAAGCCGTGTAAAGACGCCATAAAGTAATTTCGGACCACTGGAGCAAGGTCGCCCGGTCATTCAACTGCGGAGCATGCACAGACCACACACACGCTCTCTAACGCTTCACCCACACAAGGACAACAAAAGATCTGAAATATATTCACATTTTTTAGACTGACACAATTTTTTCCTTATATTTTCCGTAAAAATAAGGTAATTTTCCTTAGGAGTGGAAGCACTTATTTTAACACTTTATTTACAAGAAATGAAATCTGTAAAATCCTACAATCACTGTACTGCCTAACCAAGAAAGAAAGCACTCTTTTTTTCTGCCAAAAAAACAACAATTAAAATCTACTCACAACTCGCTGAAAAACAAGATGGCCGACTTTGAAAAATTGACAGCTAAAAAGTTGCTCTAGGTCAAAGGTTGCGCTTTAGCCTCTCCCCCCCCCCCCCCCCCCCCCCCCCCCATTTAAGAAAATATTTCTTACTATTGCCTTAACCATAACCAGATTTTCTTATCAGACATTTCTGGTTTTAAGAAAGGAAGTTGTAATTGATGAGTACAACTGGATAACTTTTCATGTATTAAGAAAAACAATACTTGTTTAAGAAAATCATCTGGCATTGCATGAAACTGTTTTCTTACTCAAGAAAAATAGTTTGGAAATAAGAAAAATGATTCCTCAAATGCAGCTGCGCCAATTCTTTGGAATAATCATCCTTATCAAATCTGTCATGACATTTTTCTTACTGGCATGACTGGCTTCAAAACATGGCTCAAAACTCCAGACTTGTGTTTTTTCATGGGTTGTTATAACGTTTTCCTCTTCAAATTTTTGTCTGGTATTACATTTTTTCTGTTGTTGTACAATTTGTCGTTATCTAGACCAGCATGCACCTCATTCCACTGCTAAATGCCTGCATCCCATTTAACTGTTTTGCGTGTAAAAAGTATTTTTGAAGTTGTTTACACAGACATAGTGGATTTTACTTATTTTTCAACAAAAATAATTCCAGACAGTGGCTGTAAAAATGGCTTTAAAAATAATGGTACACAGAAATAGTTTTGATTTTGATATTTGGATAATACAAAAACATAATCTATCATGACATTTCCTATGACATTTTCAATTGAATGAAAAATTCTGTGATATTTGAGGGGGAATTCAAATTCAGTGAAATGGGCATTTTTGTTCAAGCTTTTTGCGGCCGATATGGTGTTTGGCTTGAGATGCTTGTGGCCGACATGAGTGTTTTAATGGAAGTTGCTTACCACTTTACTTTTTTCAGTGACAAGCTAGCTGGACATTTCACTAGTCCATCAGCTTTTTTTCACTTGTCCATGTTAAAAAAAAAAACTGTTTTAAAGTAGTTCTCTGTTGGGTGGAGAGTTGTCTCTGAAAAGTTGGTGTATTCTCAGAGCCAGCACTCATCCCGAAAAAGATTTACACGTGGCTAGACCCGCAAGAAGGACTAGAAATAGTTCCTTCTACACCATGCAAAGCTTCAAACATCACTAAGTCCATGTTTTATAATAAATAGGGATGCTTTCCAACACTGAACTAGCCAGCTGGACCACTTGGCGTGAATTTAACTGGTCCTCATGTGTTTTAACTAGCATAGGGCCAGAGGACCACTGTTAAGGGAGAACGCTGTCGGCTATGGTCTTTGTAAGGGTATGGTAACTTGAGGAAAAAAAAATATTTGAATTGATTGACTATTAATCAAGTCTAAATAAGGAGATATTTGTTACCTTTACAGATGAATGCCCGTTTGGAACCTACTCGAGTACTGGCTTCTCACCGTGTAAACCCTGCCCTATGGGTACCTATCAACCCAGATCCACCCAGACGTTATGTATCGAATGCCCAGATGGGTTGTATACCCATAGACAAGGTGCACACGATCTGGCTTACTGTCAAGGTATGTGATGTTTCAGGCTTCATGTTTAGGAAAATATCGCCTGCATTCTAGTTATTTGCTTACTTTTAATTCCTACACCATGCAAATCTTAAAGCTGCAAATCTTACTGAGATATGATATTTCCCTATTTGAATCTGACTTCCGATTCTTTAGGTCTCAGAAAATCAGTAAGATGGGTCATAAATAATTGTTTTAGCATCTTCATCATAACAGTGACTGTGACAAAGGGACAGATAAAATTTGTGCCCGCCTAAAACTTAAAGTGCTCTTTATGCTTAACAAGAATCACAATTTGGTTGAAAATCATAAAAAAAAATTAATTTTGTATGTAGCAATTGCAAAAACATCTGAGCAAATTAAATTGCGTGCACGCTCATGTGTGTGAACTGAGTTGCCACTAAGCGCGAGTGTGGGTGTGCCGCAATCAAAGCCTACATTATTACCGGCTAGTATGAATGAAGCATAATGATCACGTAAGTTTGTGAGTATTAGGCCTTTTACCTTAAAGACGCCCATTCGTCAATGCACGACAAACAAATTCGTGCCACGAAAGAACACCTTTAATCGGAGCACGCATTGTATGTAAGCTAGGTACAGGTACATGATCGTTTTGCGCCACAGAAACGGTCATCGGGTAATGGTGACGAGCGGGCATCTTTTAGGGGATAGAAGGAATTGTTTGTTTGTTTGTGTAAGCAATTGTAAGTTTGTTGTTTTTTTCTTATTTTGTCTTCTTTTTATTCTCATGAGTAGATTAGCACTGAAGGTCTACCCTTTTTATTTATTTTTTTTAAAGATTTATAAATAATGCCTGATGTAATCCCATGATTTTCTTAAATATGTCCCATCCGAAGGACAAAGCAATAATGGTTGAGTGTCTTGCTTAAGAACCCACACTCTGCTGATCAGAAAGACCAGAGCTCGAGTGTGGTGCACTTGACAGCTCAGTCAAGACACGCCTTAAATTTGATAAAATATTTAATTTATTTTGGGGAAGATTATGAACCATATATCAGACCCTCTCATCAATCCTGTCAATGTGTCCCTGGTTCGAATCCCAGCGCCATATGTGAGTAAAGTTGTACGTTGGTTCTCTCAATCTCTCCTGTGCCACAAGGGTTTTTCTCCAGGCCATCCGGTTTTCCTCCCTCCGGAGAAAACCAAACACTTTTGCTCTCAGGCTGTGCTCCGTGGTATATGGGTTGATGTGGCTGGCTGCCGAAGGCACCCTTGAATGCCTGCAGCTCGAACACATGTAGCCGCGTCCTTCGCAATTCAGCTTCTCAGCTGCCAGTAAGGATGATCAGCCTCCCAAATTATTATTATTAGTTTGTATTATTAATTAAGCAAGTTTTTTTTTTCTTTTGTCCCATACACAGTGATCAATGAATGCGAGGATGACGATTCCAAGGAAGGGCTGTGTGGCCCCGATGGTCTGTGTGTCGATCTACCCAAAGGGTACCAGTGCATCTGTAAGTTTGGTTTCACTGGATCGGACTGCAAGACCAACATCAACGACTGCGACCACGACCTGTGCTTGAATAACGGGACATGCGTTGATCTGGTGGGCGAGTACAGGTGTGACTGCACATCTGGGTTTGCTGGTGTACACTGCCAAGAAGACATTAATGAATGCGAGTCGGGTAAGTCCTATGTTTTCACTTAACCAGTTGGCGCCGAGCAACGTGTGTATACGAGCCAACTTTTCCCCCCTGCCTGGAAACGGAAGCCGAATAATTACGGTTTTATGTAAAATCGTAATACCGGAGCAAAGGTTGCCGGAACATTTTACTGCTGAGCATGCACACGTCGTCTAATGTGTCGTTTTACCCACACAAAGACCCAAAAAGGTCTTCAATATTTTGGCGCTCTCCGGCTGTTGAGGTGGTTTTTGTGTAGTTCCCGATTCCAGACCTTTGTCTGTTTGTTCCAAGAAGAGGATAACGAGGCATCGAGAGGCTTCCACCATTGTTTATTCATTGTATTTCGGCTCAATGGAGGCAAGTCAGAGTGAGCCGGGAATCGAGCCATGGTTCCGGGTTTAGTACCATTCCTATGCCGTAGCTGTTTTATGCTTACATCGATTGTGATAAGTGCTGTATACTCAGTTCTTTCTGAGTCCTGTCGGAAAAACCCTACCAGCTACTCAGATGGGACTCAAACTTTTTTCATCACCAGGTCTTCTCGTTGTTCTAGCAGTTCATAGATTTGCTCTTGAACAAAAAGATAGAGGTTCACATCTCACTGGTTGTTTGTTTTAAATTGATGTCTGTGTCATTTCAATTCTTTCAAGTTTTGTTTCAGTAACTGATTTTTTTTAAAAAGATATCTTGTAAATCATAAATTGTAATTCATAATTCTTTTGCCTTGGTAGAGGCCAAACAGGGAAATAAAAATCTTCATCATTGTCATTGCTGGTCAACAAGGTTGCTCGCTGTGTATGACCAGAAAATAGTTTACCAACTTATCTTAATTAACTTTTTTTTTTTTTTTCTGGTATAGATCCATGTTTCAATCGGGCTGTGTGTATCGACGGTCAAAACTCTTACAGCTGCGAATGTGCGCCAGGCTTCACGGGCGACTCCTGTGAGGTGAACTTCTTTGACTGTGCATCAGACCCCTGTCTGAATGATGGAACATGTGTTGATCTAGCTCAGGTAGGATTATGGAAAATCACAAAGATATTCTTATATCATTTGTAATTTTTACCCATACACAACGATGTTTGTTAAGCACTGTATACTCAGTACTTTCCCGAGTCCTGTGAAAAAAAAATCACAGGCATTTTCTTCGGGTGGGATTCGAACCCACGACCCCCCGCCATTCTAGAGCAGATGTCTAACCAACTAGACTACCGAGACTGCCCGGTAGCTAGGGGCAGTTCGAATCCTATTAGTAGCGGGTACCACAACCATTCTAATTGGAATCCTGACTTTTGCCGAAATTGAAGCAGATGTCTTACTAACTTTGAAGATATAAGTAAAATGTGTTGTGTTTTGTGGTGGCCAAGCAGTTGTACAATAGAAATAAACCAGAGAACAGGGACTTCCTATACCGCCCCCATGCAACCGCAACATTCCTTATGGCGTCTCAAATAGTCTACCCTT
Source organism: Marthasterias glacialis (assembly GCA_911728455.2). Taxonomy (NCBI): domain Eukaryota; kingdom Metazoa; phylum Echinodermata; class Asteroidea; order Forcipulatida; family Asteriidae; genus Marthasterias; species Marthasterias glacialis. The sequence continues at coordinate 8,602,933 of OU452228.1, forward strand.
AGAATCCTGACATTAGAAGAAATTGATCGGTATAACTACAGGGCATCAAAATAGTGCGCCCTAAAAGTAAAGCGTGTTTTCTATGCTTGATCCACAGCCTTAGCACGCTCACGTAAAGGGCAATCATGGAAGTGCGTGGAGCGATCGCGATGTCTGTGTTCATGCCATTCCACATGTTTTTGTTTGTACACATTCACAGCGATGGTAAGCGAACACGTTGTGGCACAGCAAGGCATGCAAAGGGTACACTATTTTGTTGCTCCATAGACAACACCAATGGCGACAAAGTCCCCATTTTTTGATTTATTTCCATGAGTTGTACACACAACTGCTGAAATTTCTGCATCGATACTTTGAGTTGAAATCCCTCTCAAGGCACTTGTGACCTGGTTTAGCATGACACTGAACTCATACATAGTTATGGAACATTTTTTATGGTATCCTGAATAAATTTTATTAACATTTTTGATCGAGCTACTTCAATCACATGAACCATCTCTCACAGGTACCCATTTACCCTTGGGTGAAGAGAAGCAATTGTAGTTGAGTGTCTTGCTATGGGACACAAGTGTCATGGCCGGGATTCGAACCCACACCCTGATGACTTAGCCACCAGCACTTGAGTCCGATGTGCTAAAACTGGTAGCAGTTTCAGGCTGGGTACTTCCCAGTGACCTGAGATGGTTTATAACTTACTAACAGTAGGGTTGTATACTGGCATGTGCATGCATTGTGCACTCCCAGTAGTGGAACTTCTGGCCGACCTTTGTTCCAGTGTTCTGTTGTACACAATGGCGTGTTTTCTCGGAGCAGCGCAGCCAAAATATTACCGAGGTGGAATCGGTAGGAAGTTTTCATCACTACGCGGTCTTTTAGGTCAATAACACCCCCACCCCTGCAAGCCCAAAGCTGTTACAAATCACTGTGGGAGGGGGGGGGGGTGAATTGGAGTGCCAGCCAAGACTTAGACTTGTGTTATTTACGATCTGTGTGGGGCACAAGTTGTTGACACCATAGAGCAAGGTTGACACAAAGATATCCTTGGCACAAGGGTATCCCATTAGTGCACTGAAATATGGTGGCTGCTGTCTTTCAACACTCCTTACTCTGCAGTGGTTAGGGTCTGTCCAATGGGAGTCTACAGGCTTGTGGGGTGTACCAGGGGTGAGGATTACATGAAATCTTGGCCTTACTGGCCCATTGAAAAAATAGGTTATGACTATATTTGGTAACATTGAGTCCGTTTAATGCCTCTCCGCTCCTCTCAGGGTTTTAAACAATGCCCGTTTGCTGGCTCGGATAATATTTTTGTGTGTACACGACATCAGGCCCCATGCTGGTTAACAAGCCATGAGTGCTATACTTTGCAGATATCAGGGCTTTGAAAATGTTCCTTATTGCTGGTTGTGTATTGTAGAACTTCACGTGCTGTTGCCGGCCTGGCTTTAAAGGACGCCTGTGCGAGACGACAGTGGACCATTGTGCCTCGTCACCTTGTATGAATAATGCTACCTGCGTAGCTAGTTTCAACTCCGTCTCTTGTATTTGCCAACGAGGCTTCACTGGAAAAAGGTAAGCGTTCCAGTTTATGCAGAAACAATTTTCTCCTGAACCTCTGATAGGAAAGATACATCAATCAATACAAAATACATCCTCCTTTGAAAACTTTGGGAATAACAATTTGACATATTTTGGAACCGTTTTTGACATTGTTAGTTAACTTTTTTACAAATTGACTTGTTTAAATTTGTATGAACCAAATCAAACTTGGTAGCAAGTTTGGAAAAAACTGCATTTTCCTATAAAAGTATGGATAGGATCATTTCCAGCATGTGTTACCTTTACAAAATATTTATTTTTTGTATCATTTTATAGTTTTTGTATAATATATATTATTAAAAAGATTTCCGGAATTGTGAAATTTATAAGTGTTCAAAATGGCTTTATTACTAAAAAAATATAAAAATATAACTTAAATGCAGTTTGCATAGTAACAGACTATTAAATTTGCGAAAAAGAACACATTTCTATGAAAAAGAATCCAAAAGCTAGCTGAGATCACATGTGACATCACAACATCACATGTTTACAAAAGAGCCACAGAGCCTGGACTTCCTGCAGGCATGATTTATAAACAGCCCAAAGGAAGAACCATTGAATCTTATATATATATATATATATATATTTTGAGATTGCACTGTCTTATTTTTATCAACTTTTGATATGAAGAAAGGGGGCACATCTCAAAACTTTTTCTCAGCTATTATTTTTATTTTTTATTCATGTGGAAATTATGACACGAAATGTTAAAAAAATTTCCCATTTGACCAGTGTTATGTCTTGCCTGTCAAGAAATGCCCTGGAATGGACAAGGTCACTGTTTTTGTAAACAAAGGTCACATGGTCTTACTGCAAAATGGCAGCGCACGTCCATAAAACGGTCTCGCAACTGAGTGGAGCAGATAATGACTCAGTCAACTCACTCTGGGTTTTTTCTTCTGACGGTTATCCTTGTATATCATTCAGGTGTGAAGTGGACATCGATGAGTGTCTAACGGAAGAGGTGGTGTGCCAAAATGGCGGAACTTGTCGAGATGTCCTCAACGGTTTCAAGTGCAACTGTTACCCCGGTTACTCTGGAACTTACTGTGATGCAGGTACAGCAAATAATCCCCAATTCTAAATTTGTGACTTTTCTAAAAAAGAAAATCACTTTTCTACCTACGTAAAATTCCATTTTGGTAAGTGTTTATTAGCCACAAGTTTGACACGTTTTTAAAATGTGACACAGCGCATTTACTGTCAAGTAGAGTGGCAGGATCCACAAAGTTGTATGTGTCTGTTCTTTATTGATGGTGCTGTTTGTCAAAAACACAAAGACCTAAAAACAAATTTTAAAAGACAGTCTTGAAAGTTGATTGGAAGCAACAAAGTGATCACTGGGAAGAATCATCGTCAAGACTCGGACTGGGGAAATTTGAACACGTCTTAACGTTGCTGATGCTGGAGTGGGAATGGCTCACACAGAATAACAGCATGTTTGCAATCTACCTTAACCCTAGCAGTATCTCGGGCAGACAGCCTGGTACAGACCGTGTATTGGCAGCTCCCTTTAAATTGGCTGTATTTACTGCATTTGTATTGCTTACAACGCACAATAGTACCTTTATGAAAGTTCAAGTTGTGACTAAAATAATGTTTGGGAAGTCAGCTTTGAACTTGCGTGTGCCTTGATGGCAGTCGCTATTTCTAGAATTATTATTTGCAGTTTCTAAAAAAGGGAGAAATTTACAGCTTGGGTGAAGTGGTCAAGCAGGGGTGCTGTGCAGGAGAAAAAGTAAATGAGCTGTTACATAGAGTTTCTTCTTTGTTTAGTGTTTTAGTGTACCTAACAAATTTCCATTTTTGTCGGTTTTACTACAAATTTATTAGTTGGTATTGGGTTTTGAAATGCTCTACATCATATCTAGATTTGATCACGTCTCCAGGATGAAAACAAATATAAGAGATGTAATAAATGCATCGATGATAGAGAACATTATTTCATTTTGTACTCTAGATGTGTGATAAGCACTGTATACTCTTTGCTTTCCCGGAGTCCTGCGGGGAAAAACATTCCACAGCCATACTGCTCGGGTGGGATTCGAACCCACAACAGAGCAGATATCTCAACCACTAGACCACCAAGTGTGCCCAGTGACCAGCGGCAAAGCCAGGATCTTGTCAATGGGGGAGGGGCATTGCTTTTCAGTTGGGGTTAGGGCCCAGGGTCCTTATTTTTTAATGAATTACATGTTTCTGAATTTTTTTCATGGGGGGGGCACTGAGAAATTAAAGAGGGGCATGGCCCCCCTTAGGCCCCCCTGGCTAAGCCGCTGCCAGTGACAAGAGGCCAGTTTAAACCCTGTAATGAACAGTGGGTACTGCAATGATTCAATGGATGTAATAATTGCATCAGGGATAAAGAACGCTGCACGAAAAAAAAAACGTGTCTGTTGATTTTGCTGTTGTCGATGATATAAACCGAGAGTCACATATTTTGTTCTTTAAACTTTCTCTTTAGTGCTGCTGGGTGACTTTGATCTCATCTTCCCTGGGGCCAGTACTTCAAACTACGCCATGTTGAAGGGTAGCCTGCCGGGGTTGTATGCCTTCACCGTCACATTCTGGATGCGAACCTCGGACAATGCCAACGCTGGTACGCCACTCTCGTACGCCGCCTACAATGCTGACGGCACCTTACAGGACAATGCTCTAACACTCAGTGACTACAATAGCCTCGCTATTATCATCAACGGGAAATTCATGTACACTGATGTGAAGCTCAACAGGTGAGTCATTGTTTTGTCTGTCAGTAGAAGGCGTTTGGGATATTGTTTTCCCTGATCCTGAATCGTGCCTGGTTTTTTTTTACAACAAAACTTTCATTCAAGGACCAGAAAGACTAGGTCCGTAACATGTGACCCCCATTGACACTCAGTGTAGGTGTATTATTGAGTCTTATATTTAATACAGTGTATTCACTGGTAAAAAAATTGTTTCTCCACTAAACCCTAGAATCGACCCCTCTCTGCTTTAATAGAATAATTAAACACATCAAACGGTAATTTGCATTGCGTTGGTCTTGTTTCGCACCTAAATGCACAATTTTTTATTAAGTAAATCCTCTTTAACTTTACTCATAACTTAACCTAGTTATATAAACCGATTCTTAACAGTTACAAGTTAATGTTTCCCCTTTACAGTGCAGTGTTCCTTTTGAACTGAGTGTAATGTCTAGCACAATAATTATGATATTGGCCTAACCTTGAAATCCGGTCATGATAGTAGCCGGCCACGAAAACTCTAAACCCATTGGGAAATGAGAACGTGGTTTGGCCCCAAGCTTGCTATCTCATGCCAACCTGGACTGGATTTATATGCTTATATGCATGTGTATAAACAAACATACACACACCTACGTACACATGTACATACATACATACACATACACGTACACATACATATACATACACATACACATATACATATACATAAATATGTATACATATACATACACACATACATACATATACATACACATACATATATACATATACATATACATATATATTTGGTGATTTATTATTATTGATATTTATTAATTATTTGTTTACTTATTTACTTGTTTTTAAACGTCTTGTCTGTGGTGCAAACCAACGTGAAGTGAGCTCACGCCACACCCTACACCCCTCAAACACATTCCTTATTACGTAACGTGGAGAAACCAAATATATGCTAATTCACTGAGGGCGTTCAACCGCACATATTATTGTTTCTCCACTAAACCCTAGAATCGACCCCTCTCTGCTTTAATAGAATAATTAAACACATCAAACGGTAATTTGCATTGCGTTGGTCTTGTTTCGCACCTAAATGCACAATTTGAAGTTTAAAGTCAGGGAATCTACAATCCCAAGGATTGGGACACTGAAAGGAGCTTAGAAAAATCTTCTTTGATGTAGCCATCTTTGGCTGACTCTGATTTCCACCTTCCATGCCTTTTAAATAGCCTGTCTGTAACTCCGGCTTTAGCCGCCTCTGTGGCACCCCCTGCTCTAAGGCTGTGTACACAGTATTTTGAGATGTCACCAACGATTGGCTTGAGAGCTCCCATTATATTCTCTCGCACTGTGGTATAGCACATTGGTTTGTTAACTTTTCTTAGCTTATAACCTTGCTTTGTGGCGGTTAAGTTCCTAAATACGTAAGACTCTTCGCTAGGTAATTGTATCATTTCTATATATTTTTCTAGTAATTTTACGGGGCAGGCTTTTGAAGAAAGCCTTGCTATTACTACGTGATGGCCATCTCTATAGATATCCGTTTTGCTCGACGGGATAAATACCGACAAATGGGAATTGTCAAATGCTAGATGACCCTTCTTGATGTGTGAAAGTTCGTCAAACCGAAGGAAACCTGCAAAAGCAACTAAACACATTGCCACTGTTCTTATAGCTAAGAGGTTATCGGTTGATAGATCCGCACAGTAGTGTTCATACATCTTTACAAGAATATCTGCAGAGATTGGCTCTTTCTTGGAAACCGGGGTTGCCAACTTCCGTTTGACACCTTCGACAGCTTGTTGAACTAGGGATGAAGAACACGGGTCAGAGCAACCTGCCATTTTATGCGCCCAAGCAATTGCTGAACATGCTTTGATTATGGGTGACGGGGTTTTGGCTGTGTGAGCGACGTGAATAAGATACAAAGATACGTAGTAGGGTTCTGCTGGTAACTTCGATAAACCATATATGCCAGCCCATGTGCACCATTTGCTAAACGTGTATCCATATTGCTTTTTGGTGGAATCTGCTCTTGAATTCATTATAACATCTGGTAGCTCCGCTGCCAGCTTTTCCAGTTCTTTGTGTTGCTCTGCCTCGTGTCCTTTGCCAGCCCATATTCCGCTCTGGAAGATAATCTGTAAATTTTTTAATAAAATGTCTTCAGTAATTCTTAACAAATTATCCACATTTAGTAACTATAAGTACCGGTACCATCAAAGCTCCGTGTAGTTGATTCCAGCTAAGATTGCTGTGTCCCTAATAAACATAGCTATGAACTCGTTTCTCTCTTTCCTACTGTAGGACATTTCTCTTTTCAACCTATCTTAGTTGAACAGAAGCTTTCTTTGCTTTAGTGCCACCTTAAAACTGCAATCTGATTGCTAGTATAGCACTTCTGGCTATCTGGCTAACGAACTGTTCGTTATCTCCCCTGCCTCTTGCAAACATACCAGGAAAATACGGGAATTCCTGAATCTCTTTAACTCCAACTATAGGAGTTTTTCCATCTGGAAACAGAATTGGCCAAAACGGGGCAGAGTACCACTTTGGACAAATAATAGATCCAGAAGCATGTGTACAGTTCATATGAAAAATTACTCTTGGCATAAGGTGGATTGGGGGCACTATCCAATTATTTTCGTTTGACCAGTCAACTGTAAATGCATCTATGGTTTCACACCCAGGGTTCCAAAATCTTGAGTTGAATCGAGGAAGTTTGGTATTATAATATGAGGCGAATCTGTCGATGGTGTGTGGTCCCCACACTTCTTCGATTTGATTGAACAAGGTATCTGAAACGGACCAATCGTCAGTGTCTACGATCTTACTGATATAGTCTGCCCTTTCGTTCATTGTTCTTGGTACCCACTCTATTTCTAGGGAAATGTTTTGTCTCAAGCAAAAACTAAAAATATCTAGGGCGATATTTTGGAGATCTTCCTTCATACTACCGTTAGTAATTATCTTAGCTACTGCTTGATTGTCTGTGAACCATTTCACCCTGTGCTTCGCCAACTTCTTTACAAATGATAACATCACCATTTCTACGGCCTTGAGTTCTCTCCAGGTTGAACTTCTAACTTTCTCAATGTGGTCCCACTGTCCATGAGCACATTCATCTGATACATCTACAACATAACCACCGTACCCTGAGCTGCTTGCGTCTGAATATACTACTCTTGAGGCTGAATGCTTTGGTTCTATTGTTTGTTTGTTCAATGTTTGAATATTTTTCAACCAGAATTTCAGTTCCCCCATCGCCTGACTCGACACTGAGACAGAAGAACCCCAATTTTTTCTGGATTCTATACAAACATGTAAGGCTTTAGTCATGAGATTAGTTATGTTTCCCACTGCAAGGCTTGTAGAAATTATCTTGCCCGCGACACTGGCCAATGCTCTCGCCTTTACTTTTGAACTGTCTTCACTTTTGCTCTGAAGGATTCCTAAGATGCCTAGGTAAATATCATTGATTCTTCGTTCAGGTACCTTGAATGACCCCAAGTTTAGATCTACCTCGTATCCTAGCCACTCTAGTGTTTTGACTGGCTCCCATTTTGACTTTTGTTCATTTGGTACAAACCCCGATGCCCCAAGATCAGCTTTTATATTTTCGCTAGCTGTACATGCTTCGGAATAACTCCTACCATATCCTAGACCATCATCTAGATATACTACAATGGCCTTTCCTTCGCTCCTCCATTTTTTCACCAAAGGTCTAACTACTTTTGTAAATATGAATGGAGCAGAGCTAAGGCCAAATGGGAGGCACTTAAATCTAAAGTATGTTGTCTTTCCTCCAAATTGCCAGGCAAAACCCAAGAATTTTCTGTGAATTGGGTGTATGTCCACATGGTGATAACCTGATTTAAGGTCAAATTTAAACATGAAACCCCCTTTCCGCAGAAAGTTTTGGGCAGTACGCAAGTCCTCGTACTTTACTGATTGTTTTCGGATGCATCTGTTCACCAGCCGCAAGTCTAGTATAAGACGTTTTTTCCCATTCTGTTGTACTGATACTGTGAGAGGGTTGACAATGTGTGGAAGAGAGGAACATACTTCGACCGAGTCCAAATTTAATAGATCTAAAATTGCTTCTGTTACAAAGGCATGATGAGTAATGGCAGACTTATTGTTCTTTGAAACCTGCGCTGGAGGGCACTCGTAAAATGGAATCGTATAACCGTTAGCAATGGTTTCCATTATGAATTCGGGGGTTCCTATTTTTTGCCAAAAAAAGGCGTGGCTTTTTAATCTGCCTGATACTTGAATTCCATGATTTCCCTCTTTCTGTTTGTATTCAGCAATCCGTTTCTTTACATCATTGTTTTCATAATTGATCGTTTCGATTGCCCTTTCGTTATACTCAACATTCTTAACTATATGTTTATTTACCCTAGATACTTGCTGAAGCTTGTTTGGCTGTGGTGTTACCCTGCTGGAATTGGTGCTGAAATTGGTGTTGTCTAACCGGACAGCTTTCTTTCCAATGCCCGAACTTTCCGCAGGAGAAGCAACTCCCTTTTCCTTGTCTGATATTCTGGCTCCCACGAAAAAGCTGGATAGGAGCAGTATTGACATGATTCTGAGGAGTAGACCAGTCTTTCTTGAATCTCTTTGGTGCTTGGTTGGTTGATTGCTTCTTCTTGATTTTCTTTGCTGCACGGGCTTCTGCTCTTTGGATTCTTTTTTCGTCATCCTCGTCCGATGCCAACTCGTTAGTTTCGTACTCTGAAACTGTGGCCCAGCCATGTTCGCTCTGCTCCGCTCGCTTGATCAGCTTCTGTCTAGCAGTGATGGCGTCCTTGGCCTTCTTTAGATTGGTTTCTACGCTGGCCGGGTCCTCGATGGCTTCACTTATTAGGATAGCGATGTTTTGATTGAACTCGAATTGCTTCTTGTTTCCTTCCCTTTTCCACTTCTTTTCCGGTACTGTGGAGATCTTTCGTTGCACTGCCTGAATCGTCTTCTGATTTTCCTGGTTGAATTCAGCTTTAGTAGCCTCCAGCGACTGCGAAAATGAGTTCTGCAGGTCCTTATGGCTCTCTCTAAATGCTCTTAAGATTTCTTCAAGATCTTCTTTCGTAGCAGCCGTCATTTTAGTTTCGACTTTTTGGGCTTTACTGAGTGATATTGGTGTAAGCCACGGAATAGTTTTTAAACGTCTTGTCTGTGGTGCAAACCAACGTGAAGTGAGCTCACGCCACACCCTACACCCCTCAAACACATTCCTTATTACGTAACGTGGAGAAACCAAATATATGCTAATTCACTGAGGGCGTTCAACCGCACATATTATTGTATTTATTTAAAAAATATACATATATAGTACTGTTAAAATCTACAAATCCATAGGTCTTGATTTGCTAACTGAATTTGTATACTGGACAAGCCCTTGTTTATGTTGATTTGATGGTTCATATGCCACATTAACATCCCCTGCCCTCCCCCAGTACCCCATTCCCAGTCATGTGTCGTGTCATGGCCGAGTGGTTAGTGCGTTGGACTCAAGCTCCGGTGGCTGAGTCATCGGAGTGTGGGTTCGAGTCCCGATCATGACGCTTGTGTCCTTGAGCAAGACACTTAACCATAATTGCTCCGTAAAAGTTTGGGAGGTAGAGCCTTCTGCTCCACCAGCCAGGCTTCTGATAGATGATACCTAAGCCTACATCCTTACGGACTGTAAAGGGGGTTACCCTGTTTCAGCCCCAGGAGTAGGTGGCAACGGCCCCTGGATAAAACAGTTGATTTGTAGCCCACACCTCGAAATGGCTAACTGGCCTTGTGTGTCTGGCGACTTCCATAAATTTTTTTTTTAAAAACCTGGCTCAGCAGCCAAAAACAGCCTGCATCCATTTCCCACGACGACCCCTCAATTATTTTTAAATGGCGCTGAGATACAATTGCCCCACATGTCAATTTCTGTAGCAGTTGCATGTAACCTTTTGAAAAACACATGCGTAATAAATGCGATTTTGATAATAACTGATATGATTTGTTTTTTTGCTCTACACTCTTGTGAAACATGATTGTATACTCAGTGCTTTCTGAGTCCACCTGCGATGGGATTCACACCCAAATCTTCTCAAATAGAACATATTTCTTAACCTCTAGACCACCGAGCTTGCCCAGCGACAAGAGGTGGACTCTCAAGTCTCATACATTATTTCAAGCAAAACCAAATAATATTGTTCTTTGTCCCTGATGCAGTGGAAAGGTCAGTATACAAGTATGTATTAAGTAATTGTTTTACTTACTTTCATGCAGCGATGCGAACTGGCATCATGTTGGTGTTGCCTGGGCAGGGAAAGATGGTCAGTGGGCAATCTATGTCGACGGGGTGGTCAAACGATCTGGCAGTGACTTCCAGACTGGCTCCTACATACGAGGCTCAGGGGCATTAGTCCTGGGTCAGGAGCAAGACAGCTTTGCGGGTTCCTTCGCTCAGACTCAGGCATTTGTGGGCGAATTAACTCAGGTAATTTGGCCGATTGATGTAAGAATAAACCACATCTGCCCTCACAGGTAATAATAATAATACTGGAGCCGTCATAGCCCATGTATCTGCCAACAACGGGTACAATCAAGGCACTTATGAGACCCATTCATGCTACACCTTATATAATAAGGGTTTACAAGGTGCTGCAGTACATTCAGCAGCCACTGCCAGAAACACCGGGGCAAACCCCTTCTCTTAGTGATAAGTGTAACTGGGTTCTTTTACAAGCATTAGACAACGTTTGGGACCTACGGCTTTGCGTCCCATCTGAAGGGCGAAGCAATAATAGTAAAGTGTCTTGCTTAAGGACACAAGTGTCACGACCGGGACTCAAACCCACACTCTGCTGATCAGAAACACCAGGTTGAGTCCAGTGGGCTTAACCGCTCAGCCACGACACGCCGCCAATTTACTCTGACTACCAATTTACTCCTAGGTACCAATTAACTCCTAGGCAGCTAGGTATAAGAGAAGCAGTTATAGTTAAAAGTGTCTTGCTCAAGCACACAAGTGTCATAATGTGGAATCGAACCTACCCCCAATGACTCTGCCGCCGGAACTGACATTGAGCTGCCATTGTCATTTGGATTGACAGGCTTTCGAGTCACAGTGTATTTCACTTTTAGTTAATCCTGACCAGCTTGAAATGGGTTGTCCCCCTCCCCTGTCCCCCTAACCCACCCTATCCTCACTGCACCCATGAAGGCTTCCCCCATGCTCCACCCTACCCTGCTACCCTGTTCTAATTGTATGTAAAGGGATTTTTTTGTCAATTTGCTGTGAAGTATTTTTCTAAGTATTTTTATATGCTTGTACATGTACTTTGATGATTGGCTGAATAAACAATAATAATAATAATAATTAAAGATGGCTGATTTTTTACCATTGTAGAGGTGGTGTGCAACTTAGTTATAAAACATACCACTAGCCCAACCTGAGATCCCAATGCTGATTTGTGTTATAATTCAATGCGTAATATTTCTCCTGGTTTCATTCCAGAGAATCAAATGAAATTGATGGAAATCAATGTTTATTTTATACAGTTGAATATTTGGGACTATGCCATGACCCAAGAAGAGATTCAGCATGTGTATGCGTCATGCACTGTGCCGGGCAACGTCTTGACTTGGTCCCAAGTCACATCTAACGTCCATGGTGAAATCTTTGTCTTACCAACCTCCCAACTCTGCCAAGGTGAGATTTAAAAAGAGCATTTTTCAAACTCTCAGATTTTGCGAAATCTGAAGTGATATCATTGACCAAAAAGAATCATCGTTGACCTGGCCAAAGAACTTGACAAAGTTCACCTGGGCCTAATTTCATAGAGCTGCTTTAGCACGAGAAGTACCTCAACACAAAATAGTTTTGCTTACCGGAGTAAGGTTACCAGCCGAAATACCGTTCAGCATATACCATATATGACTGGTTTCCTGCTGACTTTTGCTCAGCAGAAAATTTGTTAGGAAAGTTGTTCTACTAAAGCAGTTGTATGAAAATCGGGCCCAGGTAGAATGTTATAAGCAATTTATTTTTAAATTTGTGTTTTGAGAAAACGTAGCTGGAAAGTTTGATCGCTTGTCAAATTTTACTCGTTAATGGGAGACTTTTGAGACGCGGGCACCCCAGTAAGCGGTCCGCTTCTATTATGAGAACAATAGAAAATGACTGCTTACTGGGGTGCCCGCTAATGTCTCGTAAGTCACCCATTGTATAAATTTAAACTCAGGTCACGGGAGTCAAAAGTCTTGTCCTGGGTGTATTTCTTGCAACATCCGAGTTAAAGTTTTTGTACTAGGATAAATAGGGTATTTAAATTACATTGAATCAAATTGAGCGACAGGAATTGATACAAAACAGACTCTTCCTCAAACTCCCCCCCCCCACCTTTTGTCTCCCTCTTGATTGTTCATCCCTTGCATCTTCTGATTGCTTTCTGCCTCTCTCTTTTCACTTCTTTCCACTGGTTGACTTCTTTTGTTCCTCCAGTATACTTGTATGTGTGTGTTGTGCTGTCATTAAGCCTTTGAAAAGACTCTGCTTGGGGGTGGAAATGTCAGGCCATTAACAACTTTTTCCACAAATTTGTTTTAACTGCTTTTTCATGAAATGGGGCTCGGTTATGAATAATACACACACACACACACAGAAATTGTTCTTATATCATTGAATCAAATGACGTGATTTGATACAAATGGGTTTTAAATTCTGCATATTTATTTCCTGCTTGACAGCTCTGTGACATGGGTTATGGGTATAAACAGTTCACTAATAATATAGAGAGATTGCTTTTTGTTGTTGTTGTTTTTTTGTGTTTTTTAGGTGGAGGTGAAATTCTCTTTTCCAGCAGGGTTCGGAGGGGGTTTTGTTTACACCCCCCCCACCCATCTTCAGCCTATGGGCCTGCTTTAAGCCTAATTCAATCAATGTATTATCGTTTAATAATTCCAGAGATAACTAATTGTCAGTCATCGACGTGTAATGGCCGCGGAGTCTGCACAGATCTCGTCAACACGTTTGAATGTCACTGTAGCTTGGGTTACTACGGGACAGGCTGTGAGAACATGGCTACCTCATGCGCCTCAGGGATGTGTCTTAATGGTGGCAGTTGCCATAGTAACGGGTCATCGCTAAACTGCTCGTGTGCCACAGGGTATACAGGTAAGGGAGATGGGTGGAAATGTCGCAACATAGGAATGCCGCCAACAAATACAATGATGTAGGGCTAGACAGCTCAGCTGGTAGAGAGCCCTGGCACATAAATCCGGAAGTCCCATGCAGGTTCAAATCCCATTCTACTCAAAAGAAATTTAGTTCACCCCCTAAAAAGTATAAATATCAAACGGATGTTATTATTTTTGAAAAAAGGAGTTTCATCCAAACTGTTTTTATAATATCAAGAAAACTAGTACGAACAAATCATATCGAAAATGGGGGCCAAGTTTTTCAGGAAAAGTATTGTATGGCAGTTGCATATCTTTTTTGTTGTTTTTCATACTTTTTGTGGCATGCAGGCAAGAGATAATGCATGAGGTAGATTCAAATTCAAGCTTCTTTGAAATTCACAGAAAAAAATGGAGTATCTTATTATCAGGTTAACAGAAGTTAATCTTCATTTTACCATTAACATGACCACAAAGTATTAGTATCATCTGCTTTAGGACTTTTATTGGCAGGCTCTGTTCTCAGAACAAGCTTAGTGGTGCCAGTAGCTAAACTGTTTGTATTGTGTCAAATTGTTCCATGTTCACCAATGTCACCTGTGGGTTTTTCTTTCTGTATTTTCTGTGATAATAAACCATATCATACTCCCAGTAGTCTCTATTGCACTCTGCGCTTCATGATCCGTATACGGACAGTGAAAAATAACGCTCTAAAATTTGCATGTTTTGCTCCTCATCAAATAACACTCAAAGTTGTGTTATCTTCCAGTTGACTGGAAGATAAATTCGTTATCATGCTCATGGAATACAGGAAAATATAGCGTGTCTGCATCCCATATCCCCCTTCAGCCTCATGGGATATGGGACGCAGAGGCCCTATATTTTCCCGTATTCCACTCGCACTTGTGTGATAACTTATAATAATGTATATAAATTGGGATGAGCAAAGAAATTTTGGCTGATGCCGTACTCAAAACCGCGAAACCTCTCGAATACGGTATGAGCGCTCTAACCAACTGAGCTAACCAGCTGACTCAAAACCGCGAAACCTCTCGAATACGGTATGAGCGCTCTAACCAACTGAGCTAACCAGCTGACTCAAAACCGCGAAACCTCTCGAATACGGTATGAGCGCTCTAACCAACTGAGCTAACCAGCTGACTCAAAACCGCGAAACCTCTCGAATACGGTATGAGCGCTCTAACCAACTGAGCTAACCAGCCCTATGTTGGTGGGCGGCTGTATGCAATGCCAAACCTCTTTGCTCGGTGGGGGTCCAGTCAGAAGCCAAACCGTATCTGCCAATAAGCCAGGGATCAGCCCCCGGGTAAGATGCAAACAACCTGGTAAATGGCAGTAGCGGGGATATGCACACCAAATTGATACAGCCTTTTTACATGGATGTGCACAGAATATATATAGGGGAAACTGACTGGGAAATATTGTATAAATTGGGATTATGAGCAGAACAAATTTGGCTGATATGTGTATATTTGTTTGTAATTCTAGGGGAGCGATGTGAATTCATGTCCAATCCCTGTCAATCCATGGTGTGTTTGAACGGGGCCAGCTGTGAGACTATTGAACATCAACCAAAGTGCAGCTGCCCTGCAGGTTGGACGGGTCGGCTTTGCGAGTACGGTAAGAACTCCATACTTGTCAATTACACTTTTCAATGTAATAAAACAGAAACGTTGTGCATGAGTATATGGAAAAGTCGCCCTAACAAAAACTGTAAACCTAGTTTTTAAAGCGTTCCTTTGCATTCTGTATAGGATTTGGGATTGATTGATTGGTTTATATTGTTTCTTTATTGCATCTGATTTTGTAGGTGTATTTATACAACTTTTTAAATGTGTTGCTACTGTGATATTTTTAATAGTGGCATTTTGGTCAGACTTGGAAGGATGTTATCGTTTTCTTCTGTCCGGGGGTGTCTGCAAGTGTCGGATTGATTATCTTGATGAAAGAATGTATTTTTACTTGTTTTCTTTTTTTATCCTGTTTTCTGAGTTTATTTGTAATTTTCATTGTATATGGTTTAGATTGCCATTATTGTTTTGAGAGGTTTAAATAGCTTAAATAGTTTAGATATAAATTTCTTTAATCTTTTACATATCCCTATTTTATTTATATACCCCGGTTGACTGTAAAGCGCCAGGGAACATTTTTGCTAAAATGGATTTGGCGCTATATAAATTTTCATTATTATTATTATTATTATTATTAAAACATTATTGTAATGACCCAAGTCTATAAGTTTTTGTGGATTTCCATCCAAATGCAAAACCCTCTCAAGCTGGCTTAGTGTCGTGGGGAATAATGAATTGCTCTTGATTGTCTGTTTGCTTTTTTTTCTTGGTCAACAGACATTGATGAGTGCAACAGTAATAACGGAGGTTGTGCACATAAATGTAACAACACCTTAGGTTCGTATTTCTGTCGGTGCTCCGATGGATATGCCTTACAGTCGGATGGTCACTCTTGCAATGGTAAGTCCAAAATAGGAAGAATGGATGTCTACTGTTACATCAATTCATATCGTTTGTGTTTTTACGAAGCGACGGTCATATACCCGTCGCTTCGTGAAAACACAAAAAGCGTCATTTCGGGATGCCCGTCCTTTTCATAATTTCTCGAATAAATCATAAATAAACTGATGAATTGATCATATAAAATTCACATTTGATGAAAGTTTAACTCATAATAAATCACAGGAGGAAAGTACAGACTTAAAAGAATAAGCATTGTGCTTTTGTTTTGCAGTTTTGAAATGTGATGATGCTCTTGTGTGATTTTCCCAATTTGACATGCCCGTCCCTTCGTGAAAACATTGACGATATGTGATCCATGCGTTCGGTTGACAGATAAGACAATCCTTGTTGACTTTATTCTTCACCAAAAGACATCTTTTTATTGTAATGTCCACAGAGCTACAGATGGTTCTCAATTTATGGATCTTTACAGGCAACTTGGGTTTTGGCTTTGAGTTACGTTGGGTGTTTTAACTTGTCTAGGCAGCCAAGAGCAAGTTTTAGTGTGCACATTTGGTCGAACTGTGGTTGACCACTGACTAGCAATGCACATGCGCAATGACGTATACACTTAGAACGACCCTTTAGGTAGGCTATAACTCTATGAGTTTAAACACAATTCTTTGTCGGCACTGATATGTGCACTTCCACGACTTTGCGCCACTATCTGCAGCAGCGTCACTGGTTCCCTTCTGTGCTTCAGACAGGTTGGCTACCGGGACCAGGGAAGAAACCAAGGTCCTGAGGCTGGTTCCAAATGGTTGACCATAGCAGTCAACTAATGGTCGGCCAGCCTGGGTTCGGGTAAAGATGGTCGACCTTTAGTTAACCATATTGCGCACTCGAACTTGCTCCAAGTGGTTCACTAACCAATTATGCAAGAAATTTGATAAAACTCACACGTGCCACACTCATGGAATTTATGCATACAATAGTTGTGAAATAAAAAAGTGATTGCCCTTGCCCGTAAAAATGGCAGACTTTGCACTGTGTGACGTCAAGTGGGAACTATCTACACTGTATATATTCGTTTTGGCGATTTCATAAACAACAGTGACTTATGGTTTTCCAAGGGCTTCTTTTACCTGTACCCTTGTTCATGCCAACTTGGGAAAATTCAAATGTTTGTTACGTATACTAAATGACACTAGGTACTTTATGTAATGTTTGGTAGAGCCCTTCGGTTCCGTTGGGGGCTACAGTCTTATCTCCTCAGACTTCCACTTCAGGGAATAATTGCGTTTAACTTTAAGTTGATACGTTTTGTTTGTTGCTGCGGATGTTTTTTTATATGTACTAACAAGGCAAGGTGCATTTGTGTGCATGTTGTTTAACTGTGGAGGTCCGGTAGATGACCTGCAATTGGGTGAGGTGACCCGATGCGTTCATTTATAGTGGTGTTGGTTTAGTGTTTTATGTGAGGATGGACATACAGGTAGTCCTTATACATGGTAGGGCAAGGTGCCTTTATTGGTGTAGCCACAATTTGTGTTGGTGGACTCACAGTTGAGACCTTTAGTTTGTGTCGTGGGACGATGGTAGTCCTAAATATTGATGTCACGTGAGGTTAGTCCATGTCTTCAGCTAGTCTGGTATCTGATGATGATGTGTGTCCGAGTATAAAAAAATGGCATTTAATTCCCTTGTTTTATTTTTCGTGTTATGTACAGATGTTTCATACTGCACACATGAAGGAAGATTTCATTTGGTAAGTTAAATAAATTATTAGGTTGATTAAGACCCTCCTACAGTTAAAATCACAGTGGATGATACTGAATGGTCAGACAGTAGGAGGGTTGGCTGTGTACTGTGTAGTTCATCTGTCATTTAAAACTACAGTGGATGATATTGAATGGTCAGACAGTAGGAGGGTTGACTTTGCATTGTATAGATGCATTCAACACATGATATCACATTGCAGGCTGGCATAGTTTATCTGTCAGTTAAAATCACAGTGGATGATACTGAATGGTCAGACAGTAGGAGGGTTGGCTGTGTACTGTGTAGTTCATCTGTCATTCAAAACTACAGTGGATGATATTGAATGGTCAGACAGTAGGAGGGTCGAATGTGCTTTGTATAGATGCATTCAACACATAAACACATTGCAGGCTGGCATAGTTTATCAGTTAAAATCACAGTGGATGATACTGAATGGTCAGACAGTAGGAGGGTTGGCTGTGTACTGTGTAGTTCATCTGTCATTTAAAACTACAGTGGATGATATTGAATGGTCAGACAGTAGGAGGGTTGACTTTGCATTGTATAGATGCATTCAACACATGATATCACATTGCAGGCTGGCATAGTTTATCTGTCAGTTAAAATCACAGTGGATGATACTGAATGGTCAGACAGTAGGAGGGTTGGCTGTGTACTGTGTAGTTCATCTGTCATTCAAAACTACAGTGGATGATATTGAATGGTCAGACAGTAGGAGGGTCGAATGTGCTTTGTATAGATGCATTCAACACATGATATCACATTGCAGGCTGGCATAGTTTATCAGTTAAAATCACAGTGGATGATACTGAATGGTCAGACAGTAGGAGGGTTGGCTGTGTACTGTGTAGTGTGTCTATCATTCAAAACTACAGTGGATGATATTGAATGGTCAGACAGTAGGAGGGTTGACTTTGCATTGTATAGATGCATTCAACACATGATATCACATTGCAGGCTGGCATAGTTTATCAGTTAAAATCACAGTGGATGATACTGAATGGTCAGACAGTAGGAGGGTTGGCTGTGTACTGTGTAGTGTGTCTATCATTCAAAACTACAGTGGATGATATTGAATGGTAAGACAGTAGGAGGGTTAAAACCCCATAGTCACATGGCGACCCTCTCTGTTATTTTTGTAACACCAACGCACATCAGTAGCAGTAGCTGTGGGCCTGTGATTCCATGGCTCAGCATGGAATTCTGCACTTACAATCACCATTTTTCACTTACATGGGTTTTAGTGGAAAATTTAAGCAAAGAATGCTTGTTTGAGTGAAGTACGCATGCATTCCCCTTGCTAACCTGTGATATAGGCCTGCAGTTATAAGTTAACCATGGATTTGTCTGATATAAAGTGTGGATCTTTTGCATAGAAGAGCCGTAACGTTTTGGGCCTAATGTGATTTGTTGGAAGTCTATTCAATTGCATTTTTTGTTCTGCTGCCGTTTCATGTACAGGCAGATACTGAGTGGAATTTTGAGTGTTCCACATGCCACTGTGAGCAGGGAAGAGCCGTCTGTGAAGTTATGAAGTGTCCAGAATTGAAGTGCAAAGAGGTATGCAGACTCAGATGATACATTTATTGCATGATAAATTAAACTTCATTTTCCTTTTTGTTGTATGGTGGCAAAACTGCTCGGATATTTACAATATACCAATACTTAAATTGAAAGACTCATCAGAGGCATGGCCATACATTTATAATTTTTTTTTTTTTTTTGCAAATCAATTTTTATTCATGCTCATTTCCGATAACAACGGATACATGGTAACTTAGATGCTGCCTTAACGTCCACATAATTAGAATATTACTTTTTTTTTCACCTGAAGGCGATCAGAGCATACTGATGAAAAGTTAAGTTGTTAGACCACCAGTTCTTTTCTGAACCACCCCAACTCGTTTTCATCCCACATGGTGTAACTGCAAACCTTACAGGATTGTATCTCCACCATGCAAGGTTTCAAATCCTACTCATGTACATGGTGTTACTGCAAACCTTACTAGATTGTATCTCCACCATGCAGAGTTTCAAATCCTACTCATGTACATGGTGTAACTGCAAACCTTACAGGATTGTATCTCCACCATGCAAAGTTTCAAATCCTATTCATGTACTTTGCGTTACTGCAAACCTTACTAGATTGTATCTCCACCATGCAGAGTTTCAAATCCTACTCATGTACATGGTGTTCATGCAAACCTTACTAGATTGTATCTCCACCATGCAAAGTTTCAAATCCAGCTCATGTACATGGTGTTACTGCAAACCTTACTAGATTGTATCTCCACCATACAAAGTTTCAAATCCTACTCATGTACATGGTGTTACTGCAAACCTTACTAGATTGTATCTCCACCATACAAAGTTTCAAATCCTACTCATGTACATGGTGTTCATGCAAACCTTACTAGATTGTATCTCCACCATGCAAAGTTTCAAATCCTAGGATAAAGGTTATTGATGTTGTCATCATAAAAATACCACTTGTACACAATGATTCTTCCTCAATTGTATTGTTTGTGTGTTCTTTTTAGAATGAATATGAGTTTGAGGCCCCAGGAGCTTGCTGCCCAAAGTGCCTGCCAGGTAACTGTTGAAAAGCTTCAAGAAAAAAATTATTCTAAAGAAAGAATAACGGCGTCAACTGGTCAATGAAAACCACAAATTTGTAAATTGAAAATTTGTCTTCTTTCTTCAGAATCCAAGACGTGCTCTGTGTCCATCCGTGGGAAGTATTTAACGTATGACGGCAACACATTTGACAACACTGGAAACTGCCGCTATGTCTTAAGTCAAGACTGTGTGGGGAGCCAGTTCAGCATTGAAGTTCAATACGAGGCCAACAAGAAGAAGTTCTTTCGACGTGCTGTGTTGTTACGGTTGGACTGTGTCGAGGTGGAAGTCAACTACGACGGGATGGTCAAGGTAAGCGTATATTGTGATTTTTTTTTTTTTGTGCAAAACAAAGTCCTAAAATGTGACTGGCTCTTGCAAAACCTTAAGCTTTAACCAGATTTTCAAAAGTGAGGTTTATTTACTCAATTCACCCGACGTCATCACCACAGTAATCGGTTGCACCATTTTGGGAATTGGTTTCCTTGTGTATTGTACTGTTAAGTGAGGATTTTAGGCGATGCATGCTCACACGCTCACCGCATCTTGACAACACAATTTTCCTCCCAAAATGGTAGACCGTCGCCTATGGGCAGAGAGTAGCCGCATGTGATGTGAATGCAAGGGCTCTGTAGTTCAGGTGTGCAATTTTTCAATCGATTGCTGATTTTTTCATTTTTTAGTTTCTCAGCTGTGCCATTGAAAATTGAAAGACACTGTACACAGTCTTGCTGTGCCTGAAACTTTCTTCTCTCTGTTTTTTACGAACTGAAGTTGCATGCGTGATAGTTTGATTCTCTAGATAATTGTTCGATTCCATATTTCTAAAAATTGTTTCTGAAATTTACAAATTTTGTTAGTTTATTTGTTAATGTTTAATGCAATAAAATAACCAAAATAACTAATTAATTACTAACCCAAAAAAAAATCTGATTGGGAACATCATGGGTCAAGCATCATACCTTAAGCATAAGCCTCTGAAACCTTATTATGTTAATTGAACTTAACACTCATGTTACATCCATGTTAAATTGACCCCAGGTTACTGGTGTACCCGTTGAGCTACCATACACTCATGCCGCGCCGATGAACGTCCTGATCACCAAAACCAACACATCCGTAGATGAGAATGGCATCACCATCAAGACCAACCGTGGTGTCATCATCCGGTGGTCTAAAAAAAACGACATCGAAGTGTCCGCACCTGGAACATTCAAAGGGAATCTTTGCGGCCTCTGCGGTAACATGAACGGCAATCGAAAAGACGACCGCACGACGCGACAGTTCCTCCCAAGCCGGTCGGCCATGGAGTTTGCTCACAGCTGGAAGGTGGACGGCTACAAGCACTGCTCTGTGGCCAAAATCCGCGGCAGGACTCGCCAGAAATTCGGCGCCATCTCTATTAACAACATTCCGGTCTGCGCCGGGAAGAGTTTCTACGTTTTGAAGGACGTCAGGAAGAAATGCAGTTTGCTCCGCCAAAGATCATTTCAGGTAGATATGATTTGTCCTGTGGGAAATAATTCCACATGCACTTCGGATGGGTTTCGAATCAACAAAAAGTCTCATGTTTCAAAGGCTAAATGGAGAAAGGCTCTGTTAGGAGGGTTGAAACATCAGGTCATTACTACTTAAAAACCAGTACCAGAATTAGTTTATTATAATGGCAAATTCTTATGAACAAAAAAAGCAATACATAAATGGAAAATGGAATGAATATTATAATGAGTTTCTGAAATCCTCAATGAACTTTTTGTTATGTTTGTGACAAATATTTCAGCCTCAATCAATAGAAATATTGTGTGACAATGGAAGGCTGTATAATTGTCACTTTATTGTTTGTCAACATGGTTATGGTTTTGTCAACAGGAAATACTGCTGTTCATATTCTTGTTTTGTTTGCATAGTGTTAACCAGAGGGGTGTTGAAGCAGAAGTATCTTTCTGTGGACATTCGCTTAAAATTGTACATTTGACTTTAACCTCTGTCAATTTTATGTCTTAAATGTATTGCAAATAATCAAGTTGTACACCCCTGTTTGTACATTTTATTTGCCGATCTGGACATCTTTTTTCCCGATCCTGGCAAATACGTTGTTTATTATTTTTATTATGACGTGAACATTTTGATTTCCTTTTCTGAAATTCTACCTTCCTATCATATTCTCTGTGTATTTTTCATCCTGACATATTTTTACCTGTTGCTTTATTGGATCATATTTTTCCTTCAAATTTGATTGCAGATTTGTAGCCGTGAAGCCTTTCAGAAAAATTTCACTCCCAAACATATTTGTGAATGTTTTATTTTTGATGTTTTGTCTTTTTCTCCCGACTTTAGTTGCCTGTATACAAAAGCCATTTTGTTTTTCCTTCCATTCATATCATTGTATGGCTGTGTCAGAATTGGCGGCTGTGGCTGCGGATGTGGCTGTTGCTAAGGGTGTTGCTAGGGCATCCTATGCTTCAATGCTTGCGGCTCATCTGACGATCAAGCTGCAGCCACTAATTCAGACTTAAGCCGGAAGAGAAATTAGTTTGGCTCTTTGCAATAGAATGAGAGTTAGAACTGTAATGGTCAATGGGTATCCTGTTCAGTAAGACATTGTGTCACACCCATCTGCTGCATGCCCAAAGTTTTCACTACTTCCGGCTCCAAAGCTGGCACACATCTGTGTGTAATTTGACCCAGAAATCACCCATTTCATCATTCTTATGATGGAAACTTTTAATTCGGGGAAGTCTATAGTCTTTGAAGACTGGGTAAAAGCCAGGTCCAGTTATTAATCTTTTCTTGTAAAAATCATCAAAGAAAAACTAGCTCAATGCAACTCACATGAGCTTCTGGTAATCAACGGAGCCAGTTTGTGTGAAGTGGGCGTGGCTTACAGTGGAATTATGTCACATTAACGAACAGGATACAGGAAACCCGACAAACATGACCGTTTAGCTTTGTATAACCTTTGTAGCATTACCTAACTTTATGGTTGCTTATTTTACAATTTATTTTAAGATATCTATTTGATGAAATATAAGTATTTGATAAGATTTTTTAGTTATTTGTATTACTTGTAGTTATTAACTCATTACAAAAGTGTATAATTATTGGTTTGCATTAGGCTTACAGTAGAATTATCTCAAAAGAGTTGAGGTGGCTCCCATTTCAGAGCCTCCACTTCTCTGAAAACAGATTGTCCAGAAATATCCAAGAAATTAATACTGTTAAATGAAGTTTCCCCATAAGAATATCACATCAATTTTTTTTTTTTTTTCAATTTTGTCTTCAGATGTGTCACTCGGTGGTAGATCCCAACAGATATTTTGAATGGTGTATGCAGGATGCATGTAGCTGTCATACCAACGAGCCATGCTACTGTGAAGCCATATCTGCCTACATCCTTGAATGCCAACGAAACCAGGTGGCGATTAAGTGGGCTGAAAACAGCGCTTGCAGTAAGTAGTTGTTTCAAAGAACACCACCTTTCCTGTGTTTTTGGCAACTTGATATTGAATCTTTAAAATCCGGACCCAATTTCATAAAGCTGGTAAACAATACAAAATATTGCGGAGCCTACACCTCGAGTTGCCTTCGGGCCTTGTGATGGGCGGATTGCATAAAAAAAAATAATAATAATCAAAAAAGTTATTTTTTTTCTTTGCTTCGCATGAATATTTGCAGGCCTGGAATTATACAGAGGCCATGGAGTGTTTTTCCTGCTCTTGCTTGGCCTTGTTGCCCCATCAGAATTGTCTGAAAGACTTTTAAGATTTTCCAATGAAAGTGCCTTTTGAAGGACCAAGCAATAATGGTTAAGTGTCTTGCTAAGGACACAAGTGTCAAGACTGCGATTCAAACCCACACTCTGCTGATCAGAAACACCAGAGCTTGAGTCCAGTTCACTTGACCGCTCAGCCATGGCAAGCCACACAACGCCATCTTATACATAACAGCTTGAAATACATTTTGCAGACATTGTTGACTAATTTGGTAGATCAAGCTTTATGAATGGATTCATGATTCAGTTTTGTCTATGTTTTTTTTTTCCCTATCAGATATCCGCTGTCCTGAAGGTATGATCTATGACAACTGTGGCCCAGCCTGTCTGGCGACATGTCTAAACCCAAAAGTGGATGCTGCAGAGTGCCGGACATCGGCCTGTGTGCCCCGATGCCAATGTCCAGCAGGCACAGTCTTTCATGAGAACTCTTGTGTCCTCACTAGATATTGCCCGGTAATCACGTCAAATGACTAAAAGCTTAAACTTAAACCAACCCCGGGAAAAAAAAAACAACTCATGTCACATGAGACAATCTGTGTGCGCTGCCGTATAAGCGGTATGGAAGTCTCAAACTTCCCATTGGTTGATGTGGTTAAATTTGCCTTACTGGCAATCAGGATGGTATTGATATACTTAGTCCACAAGTGACATAGAGGGCGTGCACATCAGACAAAGGCGACAATTGAGCTTGGAATTCTCTGTGTAACCCCTTAGTAATCATGGCGGCTGTAAAGTGGCCTGTGCCAACATAACTTTTATGGCTGCAAACGGCCGCAAGATTAGATTTGCTTTAACTTCAGCAAAAAGGTTATAGTAGAGGTCATGAAGTTACATTTTTAAAAGAAAACCAAATTGATATATTGACATTTTTCCTCTATTAACAAAATTGATTCAAAATTCAACAATAATTTTGGCTATAATTTCCCAGCCAAGATTTTGTAGAGGGGCCCAAGTGGGTTAGCCATGTGGGTCCCATTTTTTCGGGGTACCAATTGGGTCCCAACTTGGCTTGCCCGGACGGGTTGTGGACAGGTTTTCTGTGGGGTCTAATTGTGCTGTTGATTTTGTACATACCTTTTTATAAGTATATTTGTATTTTTACTTTTTTTTTGTGGGAACAAGTTTTAGCTGTGTTCAATATGTCTTTGTACATTTAACTGGCAGCCAGATGTCAGGTATGTGTACAGATCGCAAAACTGTACGATTTTGTTTTTGCGACCCAGAACGCTAAGTGCACAAAAAGATAACTCTATTCAAAACCCTCTGCTCTTGAAACTTGCTTCTTAAAATAATTACCAGGTGGCAAGATAAAGCGCAATATAAACTGTTAAAATTATGCTGAAATAACATCATCACAACATAAAACTAATGACATTTGTTTAAGGAAATTTTGCAGCTGTTCATATTAAGTAATCAAAAATTATAGAAATGTTTATTTTATTAGGTTTTACCAAACAATTCAATTGTTTTACTTCTAAATTGCTCTTTTGAATTAATTAAAAGAATTTCAGATATATCTATTTTGTTTTTAGTTTCAGGACCGTTCAATCAAAAAGATTTATAAATTTTATGTTATTAAATAAAGTAATTTAACAGCTTTTTATTGGGGTGTCACCTTATTTTTCAACATTTTTTTATATAAATAAAAATATCTTTATTGTGTTATAAAAATTACATGCAATAACTTCAGCTCTCAAATTAAAACCCAAATTACAATTTTTTTTTTGCAATCAAAATGCACACACCACAATCACAACTAACGATTGTTGTAGGTTTGCAACTGGTCACAAGTCATCGGCATTATTGATCTGCCGAGCATTGGTGACCAGCCTCCAAGAGGCCTTGTTGTTCATTAGGCATGGCTAGTCTCTGCCATTTTTACATCAAGGTTTTTTTTTTCACATTATGAAGTTGTTGTATTTTTCACTGGTTTCCCGCTGTTATCCTGTCCATGTTTGGATGTCATTCTTACAATCTGAGCTCAACTGAGTATAAGCAAAATCATGCAATGGTATTATTTCTTTTAACCTGACTGTACATAACTATTTCTACAACTTAGAAAGACAAATAGAAACAAATGATAAGTATGTAAATATTGTTAAAGTTAGCAGTGAGTTAACAAAGAATTTTATATAGCCACTTGCTGGATGTCATATTGTTTCACTTATCGCAAGTTCTCCCTGTCTAATTTTTTACAAAAAGTTAAAGAAGAAGAAGAATTTTATTTCGAACAGTAATATTTTTTCCAATAAGTTGGTTAGCAAAATGATTTAGTTAATATTGCAAAATTTATGAAAGGGAAAATAGTAGTGCCTCTGAAAGTCACAAGTCTTACTTATTCAAAATGAATTTTAAAAATTGTATACTTTTGAGTAAAACATTGTTTTGAGTGTAATGTTCCTGATCCTGTATTTAAAAAAATACATTAAATCTAGGAAATATGTTTAGGCCACTCACGTTGTCGACAAAATAGTATTTAAAGGTTTAGTGACAATTGTGACTTCTTCCTTTTTTTTGGGGGGGGGGGGGGGGGCATGGGTTCAAATTCCACCAGAGTAATATGCAGGATCGGAATACACTGAGCATACACTACAGTGCTTAATCACACATCGCTGTATGGGTAATGGTTGTTTACTTTGTGTCTTTTTTGTAACCCAAAACTAACCAATTTGAGGGCCAATCTGCGAAATAATTTTAAAGAAGCTGATTTCAACTGATTTGGGTAGGATGGGGTGTCAACATATGCCAAAAAAAAGTAAGGTGAAATTGGGGATGGGGAAGTTGCATTTTGGGGGTCAAAGGTCATTGAACTTTTCAAAAGTAGTAAAAATTGCAACTAAATGTCACACATGGTTGATCTTGGTGTCAAAATGCTTAGAATTATTCTAGGAGAAATCAAAAAAAAATCCTAAGATTTAAATCTTGACCTTCAAAAATAAGGTCAAAGATCAAAGGTAGCGATTTATCCCCGAAATTGCATATTATTTACCAAAATTTAAAGTTTATATGAAAACTAATTTTAAAGACGCTGGTTTCAACTGCATCGGTAGGTAATCATGTCAAGATATTCAAAATAAAAAAAAATGTAGAAGAGGGAGTGGGGAAGTTGCACTTTGCGGGGTCAAAGGTCATTGACCTTTCCAAAAATTGAAAAATGTATTGCAGCAACTAAACGTCACACATGGTTGATCTTGGTGTCAAAATGCTCAGAATTATACTAGGAGGAGAAATTAAAAAAAATTAGTTCCTAAGAATTTAATCTTGACCTCCAAAAATCAGGTCAAAGGTCAAAGGTAGCGATTTATCCCCGAAATTGCATATTAGTTACCAAAATTTAAAGTTTATATGAAAACTAATTTTAAAGACGCTGGTTTCATCTGAATTGGTAGGTAATCATGTCAAGATATTCAAAATAAAAAAATAATGTAGAAGAGGGAGTGGGGAAGTTGCACTTTGCGGGGTTAAAGGTCATTGACCTTTCCAAAAATTGAAAAATGTATTGCAGCAACAAAATGTCGGGCTTGGTTGATCTTGGTGTCAAAATGATCAAATTGTAGTAAAAGGAGATAAATAAAAATAGGACCATAATGACCAAATATTGACCTTTATTATTGAGGTCAAGGGTTAAAATAATTGTTTTGAGTGCTTCACGCAGCGCTCATAACAAGCCATCAGGAAAACTACTGCATGTCATGATGAAACAAAATGTCCTAATCCAAGACATCATTCGAGTCAGTTTTCACGTTCACAACACTGTGTCCTGAGCTAACTTTGAGCTGCGGTGTCGCTGTCGTACGTAGTCTGTTTATAGCACAGATCATATCCAAGGAGATGTTTGAGAGTCTCAACCCCCACAACCACCAGATCAAAACACCCAGCCTCTACCTATTACCGAAGATCCATAAAAACCCTCCGGGTGGGACACGGTTTGTTGGAAGGCCGATCATCAGTGGTTGTGGGGCCCCAACTCAACAAATCTCAAAATACATGGATTTGTTCTTGCTTCCAATTGTCAAGCAACAGAGCACATACACACGAGACTCCTCACAGGTTTTAAAAAAAAACTCGACAACTTGACATTGGACAAAGATTATCTCCTTATCACCTTGGATATTGTTTCGATGTACACAAACTGCCCACAAAAGGAAGCAATAAATTCAGTTTGTGATGCTTTGGAACAAGCACACTCAGGGCTATATGCTATACCCAAACCAACAAGAAAACACACACGTTGTCTCTTAGAACTTATTATGGGCGCAAACGTCTTTGAATTTAATAACAAGTTCTACAGACAAACAATAGGCTTGGCGATGGGTAGCGAATGCAGTCCTAAAATTTGTGACATCACTCTGTTCAAATACGAAAAAGAAATAATTCTCCCAACCAACCCTGAAATAGTGTGCTACATGAGATAATAGAGATGATACTAATCGTCTACAATAAACGAAACAGGGCGGAGGATTTTATTAGGACGCTAAACAAATTAACTTACATCCAACATTGAAATTCACTTTGGAGATCTCTGAACAACAAATCACCTTCTTAGACCTCGTGATTTACAAAGGAGAACGTTTGCAAAAAGAAGGGAAACTGGACACTCGAGTAGCAACAAAAAACCGGATACTTTCCAATACCTTGCTCGAGATTCAGCACACCCTAAATCTGTATTTGGCGGCGTCATTAAGAGTGAAATGACTAGATACAAACGTATAAGCACACACTCAACAGATTTTGAGGAAAGGTCGATTTCTTCAAGACTAAACTGTCGGAACGTGGATATAACACGGAAGAATTGACCCCCTTCACAAAAGCAAACGAAGACCAGCAGAGGAATTCCATGTTGGCTGCATCACCATAATAGCCTAACAAACAAGAGACAATACCTCCAATTGTATTCACTTTGCCATATTTTCCACAGGTCCATCATTCCACTCTAAAACGTGCTCTCTCTAAACACTGGCACATTTTAGAAGAAAACAACCATCTCAATAGTCTCTTCCCAGCCCCACTACCGTAATTTTCGGCCCATAAGCCGCCCGGCCCATTAGCCGCAGTTCCTAAGAATTTCCAAAACAAGATTTAGGTGTCAGCCCAAAAGCCGCAATACCGCATAAGCCGCAGCAGGTTCACCGCACTCACAGAGAAGCGCCAGCACTTCAGACACAGAGGGGGCCGCGTATTTGCGGTCACTGTATGACTACAGCTGGTTAATGAACCAATGAAAAGCCTAGAAAGCAAGTACGTCTGTCTCTTTTTCTTTTCAACCAATGGAAACGTCCAGAAAGAAAGTCGGCCTGTCTCTGAAAATGGTTTCCTTTCTCAAAAATGTCTCGTAAGTTTAAGGAATACTTTGTTAATTCAATAAAGGCTATCCCTATATGTGGACCAGACCGTGATTGCTTCTCATCTCTTTTGTTTTGTGGTAGCCCTGAAAAGGACTGTTTCGTTTTTGTTTGTCACACCAGCCAAATAAACCCACCAGCTCTTTTCAGAGCTACCAAATCTTCCAAAAAGAGATGAAACGTGACTACGTCTTTCCCGTCCCAAATATGTAATAAAATAAACACCCTGCCTCCACAAGTAATAAATAATTTCCCAGAATAAAATATTTTGACAAAAGAAATACACGATTGTTTAGTATAGAGAAGTTTTCTAAATATGTCTATGCCTATGCATATTTCCCGCCCAAATATATAAATATTCCGCCACAACTAAAATAACCTGACAAAAGAAATATTACAATACTCAGACTGAAGAAGTTTCCTAAATAGGTTTAGGCCTACGCCCGGTAGGACAATATTTGTTGACAAAAGAAAGGAATAATTCACCAGAATAGCATTTTTCGTCAAAACAAAAATAATGTTTCCTAAACAGAACTCATCAACGTTAATCTTTGGAATAAATCTTCTTTGAAAGGAGACCACTAAAAAAAGCCACCAGCTAACCTCAGTCGAGCGACAAACTTTAAAGAAATGCAACATCAAATACGGTCCGCCTACTTAATTAGAGGACAATACAAGGATTTGTCATACAATTGGTCGATCGGCCTCTTGTTGCTGTTAATTCAACCAATAGGCTGCATGCTCATGGGTGTGCAATACGTCCCGCACGCAACAGGTCTCTGTAGTCACAAAACGCCGACAACAATACGTATCTTTTTGTTTGCTGGGCTTGTTGCTTATCATGGTGAACAGTGCACGTGTTTGGTAAACGTTGGCTAAACGTTTTCAAACGCCCTCATTGTTAATCTTATAAAATCCCTCCTTAGACTGGCTCCCGTCCCTCGTGCTAGGCTGGAGACTATGTATAGTGAACGGGCCCCAGTCTCCTAAACTTGAGATGTGTGTGTTTTCTGTAGCTCTAGCTCGGTCGGCTTTGCATGTCTTGGTTGGATCATTATTCCTTCCTCCATCATGTCCATGGTTGAATATCAACGACATTCGTTACAACTAAACTACAGCCTTGATGTTTTGTGGTTAGTTTTGTTTCTCAATCTCACATTGCAAATTTTCTTGTCACGCTGAAATAATTTGCGTAATATTTATACAATGATTTTTGGCCGTTACTGACACGTCGGCGTATAAGCCGCCCGGCCCATAAGCCGCAAAGAACTTTTTGAGGGCGAAAAACAACCACCAAGCCGCGGCTTATGGGCCGAAAATTACGACTGCTGGCCTAGAAACGGCAAAAAAAACATAAAGGACTCAATAATACGAGCTAGATTGCAAGACCCCACCGAAAATAACTCGCTTCAAAAGCTAGATGAAGAAAACTCGCAAATCTTGGTCGAATTATTGGAAGAACAACAGTACTGGGCCGAATAAAAAACAGTGAGAAACAAGGCTCAAGTGAAGTAGATGAGCTAACATAGGCAATGGCCCACCAAAACTTTTTTTTTTTAAAGAACACTTTGCTCGACCTTTACTACGACCTTTGAGCCTTTTACACTCACATGAACTATAACGGGATCACACTGGTTTGCACCAAGATAAAAAAAAAAAAAACAGAAAGAAAAAATAACAAAATGGTGACTGACGAAGTGCATCTATAAAAGCACAGAAAATATGCTCTGACACCCCTCCCTAAAAGACTATACACAGATGGGTTCAACATATTATCACCGGTAAATTTTGCAATTGGACAACCCTCTCTTTTCCTTAGCCTTTGTACTTAAAAAAATATAGGGCGACAAAACCTTGATCATGAACACATGTGCGCTTCAGACGGCCGTTAAGTACATCGAAACTCAGTTACAAAATGAGTTGGCCTTAGAGTTGATTACACTAAAAAGATCCCGTGAAGACTTCACCGGTTTTTTTTTATGAAAACGGTTTCTAAAATAATGGGGAAAAATTACACCACTTACAAAACCATATCTTTGAATTGAAGAATTGAATCCTATGAATTGAACTGTAATTATTGACATTATTATGACCGTCGGTAAATGTAAGTTTCTAAAGCGATTGACCTTTGTTTAAGCTTAAAAAATAATGAGAAAGTTAAGGAGGGCATCAAGTACGCACTCACTGAAAAGACCAAAATACTAGTTCCTTTAACTAAAATTGATCTTTCAAAATATAATTATTTATGATCAATGGGTGAGTTATCGGCGATTTCATACACCTTTAACTTTAGACCAATCAATGTATTTCATACATCTATAACTTTAGACCAATCAGTGTAGTTTCCCTTGAACAATGTCAACTCTATCACAAAAACAATGGACACTGTAACCAGTCAAATCTGCGAACCAATCACAAAGAGGGAATCACGCGACGACAACGGGCCACTCGTTAGCGTTGCAGCACCACGTGGTGTTAATATTCATGTAAACAGGACGTTCAAGCTACCCTGGGAAACTCTGTTTTTGGGGTTACCGGACGTGCGGGGGAATTTCCCCAAATAATCTCGACCACCCACCGCACCGGCGCGTGTTGTTGTTAGGCGCAGATGTAGGAAGGTGGTATCTGCAAGAACTATCAGGAAAATCCTGCTCATATTTTTTTATTTGAGGATCTTAGGAAGTTGTTATTACCCGAACATGACAGCACGTGAAGAGTCGATTACCATTATCAGTATTAGATCCTTTATAAAAATAAAAAAAAAATCTTCTTGATGTAAAATAAAACTATTTGCAACAGCCGCTGTGTCGTTGATCTGCTGGACTGGTATCAAGTTACCGTGTGGTGAAAAACTTCACGTGATTGGTTGTTAATTTTGTGGACCGTGTGACGTCAGAGACACGGCAGTGACTTTCTTCAGCAGCACACCAAGCAGACAATTTATGAAGGTGGCCAAAACGTCCTTATTGAAGTATTTGTGGTAATTGAATTCAGTTGGGTTTAATATTTTCAGTCTCTTATTGCTGTGCAACTGACTGTGTCCCGCTTGCCTTTGTTGTTCGGCAACACAGTGGCGGTTGGCACAGGCAAAATGATTGCTGCGGCTTCTTCACTCCACATTGTCGTAACTTTGTTGTGGCTGAGTGGTTTAGTCCGGTCACAAGTGTACCCAGAGTGGTGTCCTAAAACAGTGACAGCTACTGAGGTGGACCGAGATAACATCACCGCCACCAGCAACCGGTTCTTGAACGTCCTTGAAAAATTCCAGAACAGACAAACCGAGATCGTGTTCGTACTCGACTCCTCGGGCAGCGTTGGTGAAGGTTACTTCGGCTGCGAGGTGCAGTTCATCAGGCACTTCTCCAAGCTGTTCAGCGTGTCAGAAGAAGACTCTCGGGTTGCCGTTGTCACTTACTCCAGCTGCGATCAAGTCTACACAGATATCGACTACATCACGTCTCCTGTGGGGAAGAATAAATGCACCTTACTGGGCACTGATCTACCACTTAATGTAACTTACAGATACGGGAGTACGTGCACAATTGATGGTCTACGACGTGCACAACAAATCCTTCTCCAATCGCGGCCATCATCAACAAAGTAAGTTTCTAACATTTCTTTTACATATCACGTACATACATCCTTCCTCCATGGTACATAGATTACAGAACGCAGGGCCACTTCCAATGGCAATATCTATCAAAGGGACCATAGCCCACAGACTCATTAAGCTTTATGGCCCTGTTTGTACTCTCCAAGTAACTCGTATAACCTTGATTATACTGCAGGTAAGTGCCTTTGCATCTCATTAGGTGTTCGGCCAACAGCCGAACAACTATTGTTATTGTTCTGTTTTTTTTTAGTTTTTTGGTTTTTTTTTTAGGTGTTCGGCCAACAGCCGAACAACTATTGTTATTGTTCTGTTTTTTTTAAAGTTTTTTGGGTTTTTTTTTAGGTGTTCGGCCAACAGCCGAACAACTATTGTTATCGTTCTGGTTTTTTTTAGGTGTTCGGCCAACAGCCGAACAACTATTGTCATTGTTCTGTTTTTTTATTATTTTTTTATTTTTTTTATTTTTTAGGTGTTCGGCTTTGAGCCGAAAACCTATTGTTATTGTTCTGTTTTTTTTTTTTAGGTGTTCGGCCAACAGCCGAACAACTATTGTTATTGTTCTGTTTTATTTTTTTATTTTTTAGGTGTTCGGCCAACAGCCGAACAACTATTGTTATTGTTCTGTTTTTTTCTGTTTTTGTTTTTTTTAGGTGTTCGGCCAACAGCCGAACAACTATTGTTACTGTTAAGTGTTTTTTTTTCTGCGCATTCTTCCTTCTGAACCTTGTCCGCAAATTTTCTCAAAAAGTAAAGCTTGTATGAACTTGAAACTTACCATGTACAAAGATATTAGTGAGCGACACCGAAAACTTTTTTGGAATGATGACGTCATTGATGACGTCATTAGGTTAAATAAACGTGAAATAATTCGAAAATTTAATAACTCAAGAACGGCAAGTGCTTCATTCAAAATCTTTGGTGCATATGAAAGGTCTTGTAATGTTGGACAAATTGTATAAACACCATGACCTCATTTGTCCTTTACTTCCGGTAGAAACCGGAAGTTAAAGTAACAACTCATGTTATTCGGGGCTCTAGAGCCTAAGTGATTAAAAATATCAACAAACTTTCAATGAATAATGTTTTCTTTAGCTCAAGAGCAATCTAGAAATGTGATATATGACGTCGTAGCTACGTCACAAAGAAAATTGATACACGAGGTCAAAAAAAAAATATTTTGCTATCTCAAAAAATAAAGCATGTACGGACTTGAAACTTACTATGTACCTATACCACAGTGTATATATGACAAAGCCAAATTTTTGGAATGATGACGTCATCGATGACGTCATTACATTAAATTGAAGTTTTATACTAAAATAATCATATCTTAAGAATAATACATGCTACATACATGATCTTTACACCATATGAAATGTCTTGAAGTACTAAACAAATCTTACACAGGGTGTGACCCCATTTGACTTTCACTTCTGGTCGAAACCGGAAGTAGTAGTTTTGTTATGAAAAATCGTTTCTGAATCATGTAAATTTGTGTATTATTATAATAACTTATTTTTAAAGCCCTTCGACGATTCTACCAATGTTTACAAAGTGTGAACTCATTTGACTTTTACTTCCGGTCGAAACCGGAAGTATAAGTTAGTACAACAAAAATATGTATCTTATTAATGACACATGGTACATTAATAATCGTTACATCAATTTAAAGCTCCTGACAATTCTAGATACCATGCACAAGGTGTGACCCCATTTGACTTTTAGTTCCTGTCAAATCGGAAGTTGAAGTTTCATATGACAAACCTTCATGCATAAAGATCAAAAAAGTACAAATAAATATTTCGCCCATCAGCAAAGCACAAATAGACAAAAAAACTTGCACACATTATTGACCTTAAAATTTTCAATTACGTAATTAAGCCGAACACCGTGAGTTTGTTCACAAACTCTAAATTTCTAGTTAGGTGTTCGGCCAACAGCCGAACAACTATTGTTATTGTTCTGGTTTTTTTTTTTTTTTTTTTTTTTTTTTTCCTCGTGTTCTTCTTTCCCTGCGAACCTTCTCCAGCAATTTTAAACAAAAGTAAAGCTTGTACAAACTTAAAACTTACTGTGTACATAGGCAATAGTGAGTAGATGAAACCGCCACTTTTTTGGAATGATGACGACATTGATGATGTCATGACAAGGTTTTTAATGTTGAAAAATGACCATTTGCTTGTTGCTGTATCTCAACGAATATACAAGCTATGATGTTCATACTTAGGCATCAAATAGATAAAGACTTGGACAACATTTAAAAAGTTAACGCCAAAATCGTACGACCTTAACTTCCGGGTCGTTGCCCTGTGTCAAAATTCGCCTCCGTGTTTTTTCATCAAAAAACAACTTTCAAGCTTATCTACGGAATAACTCAAGATTGAGATTGATTTGAACTTTGAAACTCAACAGATAGGTGAACCTTGGTATCAAGACACCACAGACCTAACGACGTCATAATGACGTCATCGGGCATTAAATTACAATGAATCAAAGTTTAAAATTTGTCAAACTCATATGGCGTGAATTTTAAAGGGCTTTCATTAGGTGCAAAACAAAAAAAAACAAAATAAAACCTGATGCCAATGTCAAACAAACATTATTGCATTTTTGGGAAGAAACAATAAATTCACGACACATTGTATAACAATTATTCTTTATTGTTCAATGTCTTTATTGAAATAATATGTGGAACAAACAAAAACAGGTAGTTCAAACTTCAAACTGCATCTGGGCAATTCCACGCAAGTGCGACACGAGGGTCAAAATTTCAAAATGATCTTTGTTCAAATATCTTTTGCAAAATCGACAGGGTATATTTTGCAGTTTCTAGAAATACTAAAACAATTGTTCTGGACCAATTATTTTGTAAGTTACAGCACTCGGAAGATGTCACTACATTTATGTCGCCAATCGTAGGTAAGAACACCAAACTTAAATATTTTGTTATTATTCAGTAGTCTATTGATATGTAATAAATGTTTGTGTTAAAATAACAACACTTGGTGTCTATTTTAGGAAAATAACTTTTGAAAAATGAAATCATTGTTAGCTACCCAGGATGTGCCGTCAAAATAACGCTTAGGCTTAACGTAATGTCAGTCACAAAAAACATTTATTTTTCCCATAAAAACATACAGGATAACAACTAAAATCTGCCTTTCATTATTTTCTTAGTATGGGGTGTGGGAAGTGCTATGATGTTATCAAGTGGGCAAAAAATTGTTATTTAAAGATTTGGTCAATTAAACAAAAGTGTAATGTCAGTCACGTGTAATGTCAGTCACGATATTGTAATGTCAGTCACGTATATTACGTCAGTCAATGGAAGAAATTTTGAACAGTGGATTGGCTGACAGCTTACCTATTACCCATCATGCAACTTAATGAAGCTCATTAATCCTAAAACAATGCTCTAAGATCCATCATAGTTTGTATTTTTAATTTAATCCACCATCATGTGTGTTATATATGCAAGCACGCAAGTGAATAATTAATGGTGTTTTGGGTGAAATGCACCCCATTGACATGTAAGACACATTATTTGACTTGAATGTTTTCATTTAATTGAAGGAAAATTAATTTCAGACAACACTTTTCTTTTTAAACAGGGACATAAGAGTCTCACAATACACAGGTTTTCCAATTGAGTGTAAGGAGGATGCCAAAGACAGCAGCAGAGAGACAGGCAAAATGCAGCAAAAAGTTGATTGTGTCCAAATGACAACTTTGTAGTGTCAGTGTAATAGTGAGAGCTGGTTCATACACGTGTGTACATGTACATGTACTGGAAGTGGCCACTGAGAGGGAACAAAATACATGTACACTACACCAGAGATAAAATCCCAAGCTGGAAGCACCAGTTTTTGTTAATGCCCCAAGCATTATAACTTTGATGACTTTCAAGAAAGTACAGACGTATATTGTAGGTGAATTGTTGCACACCAACAAACTAGCATCTCTCCATCATGACATCAAGATTGACTGGATGGATACAGAGTGCTGGTTTGGAAAGACTGATCTGTTGAGTAGAGTGGAGTATTTTACTTGTATGATTTAGTATTGTCAAGACTTTTAAGTATATAAAATGATCCACTACACATCCAAGCTGTAGTGGTGTGGGGAGGGTGGTTCAACCCAAAGTAATGTGTAGTAGATTTTTAAAATAAGAATATGGTAACAAAATGTCTTAAAACCTGCCCACAATCTGACAATGTTAGTGCTTGGTACTATGTACATAACGTACAGTACATGTAGTACAAAATGTATTTACTTAGACCGTTGAGCTAAGTACATTTTATCATGTTTATAGTTCAGTTTTATTAAATATTCTATAAAATATAATATTAAATATTTTTAGCAATTGGTGCACTGCAAATGGGGGGGGGGGGGGGGGACTAGAATGTTATACCTGACCATGTTGACTGTTGCTCATTGGCTAAGATGGGAAAGTACATGTGTAAACAAATCTAAGCATTATATGTTTAGCAGTCATGCTGCATGTATCCCAAGACAAGTTACAACAATGCTTGAATATTTGTGAAATAGCAGTTTTACATGTCTTGTCTACTCTCAATTATTTCATGTATGTGAAAAGGAACTTCTGGTATTTTACTCAAAAAGACTATTTTATGAAAAAGGGGAGCACCCATTTGTTCTTTATTCATTTCACCAAATTCAAAATGACAAAAAAGGTAGCTTGTAAAGTTTTATGTTTATAGCGTTTGCCATTTTATGCAATTTATGTATTTTATACATTTTGACATTTAATGCATGTTCCAACCTTTAAACATCTTAAAATTATGATTGCTCCTTTAAATAAAGCACAAGCAATTAGTTGATTCTTCTCTAGTTGACAGAAAGTTTATCATTCTAGTGTCAAATTGTTTTTACTGTGAGCAGGAGTTGCGAATCTAATGCGTAATGTCAGTCACAGTAATGTCAGTCACAGAGATTAATTTGCATAATTATTTAAAAAATCATAAAGAGTTGTTTCCATCTTTTAATGTGCATTAGTTCCCCTATGAGCCATAATGTTTATATGGATTCAGATCTGTAGCACTTTTAACTTGAAGAGAAATTTTAAAAACATGTTTGACATTTTTTGATTGCATCGCATTTTGTAATGTCAGTCACGGTGGTAAACAACCCACACAGTCAGAAAAGCTGAACATGAAATTTCAAAATTTGAAAACTGTATTGTGTATTCAGGTCCTAGTGTCCCCCATGCCAAACAGGGTTTGGATGGCTGTAATAGTTTATACATCAAAGCTGATTGGATATTCACAATTAGTTAAAAACGTAATGTCAGTCACGGTGGAATTGCCCATCTAAACTGTTAAATAATACCATATAACAATAATATTATATACATGTAATACGTTCTTAGCAGAAATAAACAATATATAACGTTGAAAAATTACCATTTGCTGGTTGCTGTATCTCAACAAATATAAAAACTATGATGATGTTTATACTTCGGCTTCGGATAGATAAAGACTTGAGCAACATTTAAAAAGTAAACGTCAAAATCGTACAACCTTAACTTCTGGGTCATTACCCTGGGTCAAAGCTTGTCTTCGTTTTTTTCATAAAAAAATAACTTTCGAACTTAAGATTGAGATTGATTGAACGTTGAAACTCAACAGATATAGTTGAACCTTGGTATCATTACACCACAGACCTAATAACGTTATAATGACGTCATGTGGCATTAAATTACAAGAAATCACAGTTTTGAATTTGTACAATCATACGCCGCGAACTTTGGGGAATTCCCAACAGCGCTCTCTTTGGTCCAACAAAAGAGGCGCTGGTGGGAATAGTGAGTGGAAAATCACCATCTACGCAAGTATAAACTTTGCTTCTTGTTCAAACCGGAAGTTGAAATTAAATTTTTCATCAAAAAATAATTTCTCAACCAAACATTTGAATTTTTAATTATTGCTAGTAATAACTTAAGAAACGACATACACAACATTCAACGTAACCATTTAACCTTGACTTCCGGTTAAACAGGAAAATACAAATAAATAATTGAAATAATATAATACAACTGGCATTGCAAAATCTGTATGTACAATATCCCGTGCCAGATGGGCGAAAATTTTAAAGGGCTTTGAGGTGCAAAATAAAACCAAAAAAACTGATGCCAATGTAACAAAAACATAAACATTTGTCAAGAAACGGAGTTGTTACAAAGTGTGGTACAAGTTTAACTATAAAAACCAAACATTGTATACAAATTCATCTTTTTATGTTCAATGTTTTTGTACTATGTCATCATGTAACGTTCAACCGAACACCGTATTTTTGTAATAAACAAAAATTCTATGTCTAGTTGATTCTTGCCCATGGACTTGATTGTAATGACTGGGACTTAAACCCACTCTAGACTGCTCGACTATGACAGTCTTATCCCATCGGTCTCAATTTAGGTCAGTCAATAACATGATGCTGATAATTACACAGTGTTGTTGAAGTCATGTTCTTTTAGGTCGAGTACCAAGTACTGAGTAAGAGTCTTTGGAGACTTTGTGTACAAGTATCCGAGTACCAAGTACTCGGATATCCGAGTACTAATTCCAACAGCTGAGTACTGAGTACTTCAAAGGATATACATGTATGTACCATACCACTTTGTCCACGTAAAAGTTTCTAATTAATAATAAATTAATAATTAATAAATAAATAATGAATCAGCTGAAAATGAACCCGTTATTATCCCCTTCATTTATTTTTGAAGTATATTTCATTTAAAACAATGCTCTCCAGGAACACCCACATAAAATAGGCTTGCCCATGATGTGACGTCACAGGTGAACAAGAAACGTAACCAAAACATCTGAATTTCATTGCTACCAGTGCTTTCACTTCCCAAAATTGAATTCCCTTAGATTAGCACAATTTTTCCCCAAATTTCCTTGTAGATTTTTCTTGGAATTTCCTTAGAATTTCCTGAAATGATTGTCGTAAAAATTACAAATCACACCGTCAAACAGCAACTACAACTACATGAAGTTATGAACACATCTATATCTCAGACCTAAGCTTAGTGTATGATGTCAACGAAACCAGACTAATCAAACAGCTGCCGGGTGTATCCCTGCGATCTGTTCCGCAGATGCCCCAAAATGGCCACAATTTTCTTAAATTTTCAACATTTCTTAAAAA
Organism: Marthasterias glacialis; assembly: GCA_911728455.2. Classification (NCBI taxonomy): domain Eukaryota; kingdom Metazoa; phylum Echinodermata; class Asteroidea; order Forcipulatida; family Asteriidae; genus Marthasterias; species Marthasterias glacialis. Next base: position 8,643,198 of record OU452228.1, read on the forward strand.
AATGTTGTAGATTTTGGATTTTCCTTAAATTTCTTTGAGATTTTGCAATATTCTTAAACATTTTGGAATTTCTTAAAAATTTCCTTACATTTTTCACTTCCTTAGAAATTTCCTTAGGACGTTAAAATTTCCTCAAAATAAGGAAATTTCCTCAGGAGTGGGAGCACTGATTGCTACCATATTAACACTGTTGTGGTAGCACAAGCATTTCTGACAATGTCTTGTTCCTCCAGTGGCATCACATGTAATACACCATGAGCTAGGCTTGATTTTTTTAGGGGGTAGCACTCCCAAAGCATTACTTTAAGTTAAATAAATGTGAACAAAATATAAAAAGGGGGTAGTAATGTAGGTATATTTTCTGTTGATTAATTATATTAATTACATTTTTTTTACATGACTTATGGACATAGGTAGTACGGCACCCATCCTTTAAAATAAAATACACTGCAAAAAGATTTTTTTTTATAATATTGGTTAATGCCTAATTTCTGGATACTAAAGTGTGTTTATTATCTTTAAAATACATTAAAGGCAAATTTCAATTTTTCCCCAGACATGTGCTCTTTTATTGTCAGAATCCTGAAAATCAAAAGATTTAGAGAACCTATCGTTTGGACATTAAAAGTAAAAAAATTTGTGTAAATAACAGTGGCAGACAGTTTGGCCTACTGCACAGTTCTACACAATTAAAAATCCCTCCCAATTGCAGGCCTCAACGAAACTAAGCACTTTTGCAGGTGAAAGGCTTCTGCCATTTCCATTCTACAATTTAAACAGTGAAATTTCAGCATTATGCATGATGAATTAGTGCACAAATTCTTTGTGCTCAGTGGAGGCATAACGCATTTTATAGAAATTAATGAGCACAGAAACGTGCAGTTAACACATATAGTCCATCCACCGCATGCACGCCTGAACTGTGGAATGACAAGTATCAACAAATTTACAAAGTAGAAAAGTGGTATTTGACCACACGTGTTTGAAATCAAGCCTGAGTACATACATTTTAAGTAGAGTAATGATTACGTAACATCAAGTGTGCATACCTTTTGAAGTCCAGTAATGAGTATGTTCTTCAAATACGTGTACTTTCCTAACCGAGTCTGAGTGCTCAACTGTAGTACTCGATTACGAGTACTAGTATGAGTTCTACAACCCTGATTACATAACATCAACATAAATTAATAGACTTTACATTTGTTTGACTACTTACTTTATTATTTTATCTGGGTAGCCCATTTGGAAAACAGTTAGTCCCATGGGCCCATACACACATGTAAGGAATCGGCTTCAACGTTTTTCAACATTTTGAAGGTTGTACTTCTTTTTGTGACAAAGTTTGTGCAATTTTATTATCAATCTGCAGTAACATAACATTTGTACAGTAATCTCTATTGAGTTCCCCATTTTCAGCACTCAAAAATCTAGTTGGTTTAAACCCATACACCGGGCAAGCTTAGTGGTCTATAGTGTTAAGACATCTGCTCTAGAATGGCAAAGGTCTCAGGTTCAAATCCCAAACGAGTAATATGCCTGTGGATTTTTTTTTGAAGGCCTCTGAAAAGTACTGAATATACAGTGCTTAACCAAGCATGGCTTAAAACACGTTGGTGTGTGGGTTAATCACAAATGATATTTTAAGGTCAGAAACAGTCTCTGAAACCCCCAACCCCCACCCCCCTAAGCCGCGTTCGAATTGGATTAATATTTTACCACTTGAGACCAATGGGTAAATCTTACCGGTGTCTGCACTTGGATTATTTGACGTGGGTAAACTAACCAAGACGATGGTGAAACAAACCAACTGAGGTGTCAGCGTGGACTAAGAGCTGCGTCACACATCGTTTTTTCCATCGCACGACCAACTATAAATCAGCCTTTGGGCGTGCGAACTGGATGTGATATTTTACTGACTGGTTTTACCAGGATGGCTCCCATAGTTTGGCCAGGTTATTTTACCTGGGCAGAAAGTTGGCGGTTAAAATACCCATTGGACTCGGTTAAGTTACCTGGGTGAAATTTTCTGGGGCTGTTCGCACTGGACATTAAATGGTAAAATCACCAATTTGTTTGGTTAATTTACCCCCAAGTCCAATGCAAACACAGCTTCACTCTTTAGTATGACTGTGGAAATAGTAAAAACAAAGACAACACTAAGTCATACTATGTGATTTAGCCTACAGGCAAACTTTTTCAAGCAATCTCAAAGAAAAGAAAACAAGTTTTTTGGGATGGTAAGACACTAATAAAAATGTTTCTTGTGCCACCAAAATTAAATTACTAAAATGCTCCTTTCTGCATGTAGTGTGCAGTGATTGCCTCCAAGTTGTCTGTAAAAATCAAGGCCATGGGATATAAAACAATAAAAACAAATGCACAGAAAAAGGCATGAAAGAGAGTCATTCAGCTCAATGAAATGAAGAAAGCAGCTAAATGGTTATTACCTTTTTTACTGTTAGGATTGTTTTTCTCTTGACTGATGGTCATTCAAATGATGGTGGGAGTCCACTCACTGTTGCCCAAACCATGAAAAACAAAGGTATCATTATCTTCACTGTCGGTCTGGGCACTGGCATCAGTGTAGCAGAGTTGGATGCTATCGCCTCCACTCCGACTGACGACTACAGGTTCGTACTCGATCAACTGACTGATGTCGAGAACCTTGCTAGAAAATTGAAAGGAGGTAAGAGCATGGAGAGTAACACTGTAAGGTCACTGTAAGCTCAACATTGGTAAGAAGAAAGAAATATAAATGGTCACAAATTTACGTATGACTTACATGGTATAAAGATAGTGATGGTAGAAAACTGTCCTTGAAGTATTTTTGCCCGAAGTGTTATCGTTATTAAATAATAATGTTGAGCTGGGGCTTTAACACACTCAGAATGGTCTGTGAGGTACAAGTGCAACAAGTTTGTGGATAACAGGCCAGGAAAGCTAATTGTTAAGCGTGCACCGTGCATGCATTCAGGGTGTCAGGCTTTGTTGACCTGGTACAGACAGTGGGAAAAAGTGCTGATTTACTGAAAATTTAGGGAATCCCGGTCCCAACTGGTTGAAGTATAATAAGTAGAATGGTGGAGATATATTATTTCATTTTAGTTCATCTCAAAAGCCAGTTGGTGTATTGTAAACGTTTCAACTATAAATAGTCGCCGTCAGAGAAAAAAACTGAAGTCAACTGTGTGACACAACATTCTCATCAATTTTTTTTTACTTTGTCTCCATTTTGTAGATGAAGGGGACATGGCGTCATGGGACCGTGATGTAAGCCCACTCTTATGTAACACTGTGTGCTCCGCAGGGCATAGTTGTTGCGATGCACAGGCTACCTGCTCATGCGCAACACAGACCGGAAGCTATGGATGTGCCTGTCACCCCGGATACAGAGGAGGTGGTAAAGTTGGAGAATGCGAAGGTAAGTTTAAAACCAAAGCTAATAGGTCATTTGCACATCCTGTTCCATTTGTTTCCGCCATTATACTGGTATTGCATACAAATTGGTCACAAATTTACATATACCTTACATGGTATAAAGATACTGATGGTAGAAAACTTTCCTCGAAACATTTCTGCCTGAAGTGTTATCGTTTTTAAATATTAAATGAAATAAGATCCAAAATAAGTTTTTGTCTCAGTGAGACGAAAACTCTGCATATAGGAATACGTACAAATATGCTGAATGCATTTTTACTGTTTTCGAGCAAATGAAAGAATGAAATGAGCTGAAATTTTCAAAGTAGGTTTTGTTACAAATATCTTGATTTGTGCAAAGAATGGAAGCATTTACAGTCAGTTTACCAATGTTGAGCTGGGGCTTTAAGACACCCGGAATGTTCTGTTGGTCGGTGCGCGGCTATCCGTCTGTGTGGATGTGATACGTTATGCAGACTTATGTAACTTCATGTGCTTAGTTTCTTTGGACAAATCTCTTGATATTTGGCTTTTGTTATGGTAATGCCGTCAGGGTGTTTGCTGGTTGTAACACTACTTAAGATGGTTACAGTCTGCACAGATTCCCATCAGATCCAAAATACCAACGACTTTGGACAGCGGCAGTAAAACATACCAGAGCTAAATGGTCAGGAATGTGCATTGTCACTGCGTATGCATTGTCATTTGGTCCCTCGATCTGTGAAACGAAAGTGTGCCGTGAGGCGCTATCGAAATGGATAATACAAATTTTGAGGGATGAATTAAAACATAAAACTCATAACAACTCATAATACAGTAACTATTAATTTGTATTAATGTCAAACCATATATTAAGCCCGAAATATTGTAATGAGAAAAAATACCACTTTATGGTCCCTTTAAAAACCCATAACAAAATGTATTCTGACATGGGAATCGCTGCGCTTCGCATATTGATGTGGCGTGATACACAGGAAATACGTGTTGTATGTCACAGTGCTACCCCTCATGGGTCCATTTTGCTAGATCAGTCTGAGTTTCCCAACTCTCTTGTTTTCTCCCTTTCAGCCTGCCCAAGAGGCACTTACAAACCTGAATATGGCAACCAACCCTGTACATCGTGTCCGGATTCATCAACTACAGCAGCAGAGGGCAGTACTTCACGGGATACCTGCGAGTGCCTGCCTGGTCATGAAGGCACCCCTAAGACAGGAGGCTCTTGCACACGTAAGAACAATAATCTATCAATGAATACAGCTCCAACCATAAGTGTTTGGTGTTTAGATCCAGTAATCCATATGACATCACCCATGCTTACAAAAGAGTCGCAGAAAAGAAAACTTATTTTATGGAGATTGCAAAAAGGGGGCATATTTCAAAACTTGTCTGGAATAGATTTTTTTAGTTCTTGACTGTGGTAATTAAACAATAAAAAATGAAGAATGTATCTGTGTAATATCTTGCCTGGCTGTAAATGCCCTGGAATGCACAAGGTCATCCATTGGTGTAAACAAGGTGACATAAAACTGCACTCATGAAAGATGTGTGATGTATGGAAATATTTGCGTTGGAATTTGTATGGGTTTACTGTACCTACTTCAGGCCTCGACCTTAAGGAAAAAAAGGGGCAGGCCATTGGCTTCGTCAAAACTCCAGGAGGCACCAAGGCCAAACAAATAACCCCCCCCTTTTTTCCCACCAGAAACTACACTTGTACATATAAACAAAAAAAATTTGTTTGACAGCAATTGACACGACTGCGCATGATACTTATTAAAGTGTTCAAAACATTGCATCTTCATCACAGCATTTTGGCTTCGATCAAATGCATAAAGGTACGAAGAGGAATTAGCAGGAAGCTTCATGTTTGTACATGATTTACTTTACATACATATTACCAATCACGAGCCCACACTTTTTTCCCCACGGTAGATTTTTTCTTACCACAAGCCCCAGCTGGTTCCTATGGCCCTTTTCGAAACCACGGCTTGAGCTTGGACTTCAGCTTGTGCACCGACCGACTGATTGAAGCCTCTTAAGGAAAGCGCACGTTTTCTAAATAAGTGACAGAGCCTTTAAGCGCAAGCCCAAGCCCAAGTCGTGGTTTCGAAAAGGCCCCCGTAGTGACTGATTTTATTCTGACCTTGGACACAGCTATAAAATGTGATAAACTGACCTTCAGCGAGGCGTCTGGCGTCTTGGTCATCCCGCCCAACTGCGGCAATCACTTCGGTGTGGAGTGCCATCTGCAGTGCAAGGAGAACCACCGAGCTCAACAAGGTACTGCGGATGTGCAGTGTCTGGCCACAGGGCAGTGGTCCGCTGATCCTCTTAAATGCACACGTGAGTACAACTTTCATCTTGTGGCAGTGAATTATTAACTCAAATGCATTTCCAAGTTTCTCTTAAAGCCATTATACACTATTCGTAAAGTGTCTGTAAATACCTCCATATCTTATGAGCATCAAGAGTTATTTAATAAAATCAAGCTGCGAAAGTTTCAGCTCATTTCATTGTTTCCTTTATGAGAAAGCAATACAAAGTCATTCAGCATTTTTGTATTCATTCTAACGGCCGGAATTTTCGTCTCATGAGACGAAAAATCATTTGTGGATCTTATTTCACTAATTATTCGAAAACGATAACACATCAGACAAAAATATTTCACAGGAAATTTTCTACCATCATCGTCTCTATACCATGTAAGTTATGTGCAAATCTGTGAACACTTTGTTTTTCGGTGTTCCCAAAAGTGAATATGGGCTTTAAGTGAATGGGACGGCAAATGACAACTAGAAAATCTCTCCACAACCTCCAATATTATATTAATAAAAATAAACGATTGGTTTTTATTCTGAATAAGCCTAACCCTTCTATGATACTCGATCTTCGCCGAAATGAAGAATTCAGGACTGAGGTTTAAACCCAAATAAGAATTGCTTATTACTGGTACCGGCTTTGCAATCTTATCTCAGTCCAAACATGCTGGTGTGAAGTGACATAAGAAAGCAGGATGATGGAGGATTGAGGTCACTTGTTGGCAAAAAGGCCTAGTAAGTAATATAAAATGTAAACGATTGCCAGATCTTGAGACAAACAATTCCATCTGAAATACTGTCTTAGTTGAGAGAAAAGAAGAACCAATGGTTATTTAATTACCGCAACGGAATTAAGTATTTTTATGTGAATGTGCACAAAATCTGCGGCAAAATATATAACCAGTTGGGGCAATTTTTTCCCATTCAGCCTGATGGGACTATTTTCTCGGAATTGCCGGAATCACTTTTATTTTTTAGAGTACCACTGGCACAAAGAAACTTTTGTTTTTGGAACAATGATTATGTTTAAAGCGCCGGATTTTGTGATTTCTCTATCGAGAAAATGTCAAGTTCATGCTCCGTGATTTGCAAAACCTCGGTGTTCATCTACGGCTGAGGATTGGTCCTAAATCTGGAACCAAGGCTGGATCCCCGGCTCACTTTGACTTGGCCTCTATTGAGCCGAAATACAATGAATTAACAATGGTGGAAGCCTCCCCATGTCTCGTAGTCCTGTTCTTGGAACATAAGGACAAAGGTCTAGGGTCGGGGAGTACACAATAACCCCCGCATAATGGACAAAAAGCAGTGAAACATTCAGCACCATCTGTCCTTTTTGTGAGGGTGAAACGAAGTGCTGTGCATTAAGTGTATACTCACCAGGACAAAAATGTTTGGACGACCTTCATTCCGGTATTCCGATTTTACATAACTGCATTTAGACGTCGCTCGCTCGCTGGGGCGGAAAATATTGGCGTATACACAGGTCATCCGGCGGAATTTGCTTGGCATAAGGGTAAAATTTTTCTTATGAGAAGTGTTGGTCCTGAATGAGAAGAACCAGAATTGAGAATTCTGACCAGGTAGTATGCCTGTGTATTTTTTCCCCTCAGGACTCGGGGAAAGCACTGAGTGTACACTACTTATCGCACTTTGATGTTGGGTAAAAACCAAAATACTGCATACCTTAAAACGTGGCATTTAAAATAAGCGTCTGACTTTCAAATAACCAATCCTTTTTCTTCCACCCAGGTATAACATGTGAGGTATTGCCACAGCCAAGCAACGGGCAACTGACATGCGACACAATGGACAGGAGTATTGGAACAGTGTGCAACCTGACGTGCAGCGAGGGCTACGAGCCGGATGGGAGCTTACAGACACAGTGCAACCTGAACGAGGCCCAGAGTAGCGGACAGTGGTCTACCACGGATGTTAGATGCAATGGTACGTGTTACTCTATAATAAGAGACAGTGTATTTGAACCAGTTCAAATCATCAGCCGATGTCACAAAACTTTACGCAACTGCAAAAGTCCACTTACACCACATTTTATTGCACAGGTGGCCTAACTTGTGCACTAAATGTTACGCCAGTGGGCCTACGCAGTTGCGTAAAGTTGTGTGAAGTGGTTAAAAAGGAAGGTTTTCAGTTTTGCTTTAAAATTGTCCACTGATGGAGCAAGCCTGATATGTTGAGGCAGTTTGTTCCATTCTGTATGAGCGGCTTCCATGAAAGATCGCTGTCCAATAAGCAGTACGCGGTCGACTAGTTGAAGAGCGGAGTGACCGGCAAGGAGCATATGGTGTGATGAGTTCTGTTAAGTACGAAGGGCTGAGACCATTAAGCGACTTGTATGCGAGCAGATTGATCTAAAATGTGATTCTCTGGCGGATGGAAAGCCAATGAAGCCCTCTCATAATATTAGAAATACTATCGTACTTCTCTGTGCGCGTCACCAATCTGGCAGCGGTGTGCTGAATCCTTTGGAGCTTTATGATCTGACAGTCAGGTAACCCATAGAGTAGCGAATTGCACTGATCCAGACGCGAGCTGACATAGGCGTGGACATAGACGTTTTTCTGCGGTGTCTTGGTCGAGATAATGTCTAATTCTGCCGATGCTTCTGATTGCATACGTTGCGTTGCGACAAATGTTGTTAACATGTTCTGACATACAAAGATGGTCGTCTAAGATCACTCCAAGGTTACGAGCGGAAGAGGTCGGTTTAACACTAGTGTCTCCTACTTTAATGTATAGGTGTCGTCGTCTTCAAATTCCGCTATGTAACATGAAGGATCTTGGTTTTGCTGTCATTAAGCTGCAGCTTGTTGTGACTTGTCCACGATTTTATGTCGGCAAGACACTGCTCAAGTTTTGCGATGTAAACATTTCTGTTGGAGGGTTTCATGGATATGTGCAATTGGATGTCGTCTGCATATGTCATGCACCGAATTCCACTGGATGAGATAATATCTTCAATCGGTGCACTATACATAGTAAAAATGACCGGTCCTGCTACCGATCCCTGAGGAACACCATGATTCAGAGGAAGCGATTCAGAGAGGATACTATCAACAGCAACGGCTTGCTTGCGGTTCTCAAGATACGATGCAAACCAGTTTAGCACTCTGTCATTGATTCCATATCGCTTCTCGAGGCACGTAATCAACATATGATGAGATCAAGGGTGTGTCCTTTATTATGGGTAGCACCAGTCATGCTGACGAAGACCTGCTGATCGTAGAAGGTCAAGCATGTGTAAAGCATCACGTTCAATATCACTATCCATATGGAAATTGAAGTCTCCGGCAAATAACACACGACACTGGACAAGAGAGATTGTCTCCAACAGCCTGGCAAGTTCGCTGAAGAATGTTGAGGCATTTAGCTTGCAACGCTTTGATGGTGGAGGTCTGTAAACAGATAGTAATCTGAGCGGTTGCTGTCCATTTGAAGATACAGAAAGATCGATGAGTTCAAACGAAGCAAAGGGTTCTACTTGGTTCTCGCTGACTTCAAATCCTTTTCTGAGAATAACACATATGCCACCTCCAACACGATCTCTCCGCGGTTTCTGGTAAATGACATAGTCGGGTAGCGTGCTTGAAATATCTGCCAATGCATGGTTGTCGCGTGCATCTCCAGTGAGCCAACTTTCAGTTATTGAAAGAATGTCTAATTTATGTTCAACAATCAGATCACAAATTGACGCTGATTTTCCTGGGCGTTTCATGGACTTAGCGTTCCATGTGGCAAACCAAACTTTTGGAACATTATCAGATGGCAAATTGTCAGTGCCACTAGCAACAATATTAACTTTCACAAGTTGCCGTTGTCTTGGAACGAGACACTATCCTCAGCAGGCAAACGTTTAGTGGCGTAAGAAAGTCGATTGGTGGTAATAGCTTTAATAGTTTGCCTTTTGTTGCTATTACGATATCCACGCTTTGTCAGTCTAGCGATCTTAAGCTCTCTCAATTTAGTCCATAGCTGGTGGTCAGTGATGCAAATACAATGGTGTTTTTCACACCTTTGTTTGAGATCTAGTAAGGTGGACTTACTATAGAATAGGCGAGGTTTCATGGTTGATTATACATGTACTGTACAGAATAAGTGTTCAGGGTGCCAACCTATTGTCAACACGAATGTCTATACACACGGTTTATCACTGTAGTATCGCTATGACATTTCAAATTCAATTTAAAAACAGTTTTTAGTCCCAGACAATATTACAAATTATCACAATTCATGAAGATTCATTACGACGATGTACTTACAAAATACGACGAAACAGTTAACAATCAAGTAGAGTTCTCAAAACATGCAAAAATCAACAAATTATACAGAGCGAGATGAGGGTGCAACCTGCTGAGGGCGCCAACAATATACCTCTGCTAATGTGACCAAAGTAACTAAATAGACCAATCCATAAAGCACCGCCCTTGGTGTATTGACCAATCACAGACGTGATTGCGCAACCAAAAGTCTGACAAACTTTATATGGTGCGCATGCACTGTAGGTCGTGCTTAATGGATCGGTCTAATTATTGTTGCACTTATCTTATACCCTATGTTCAATGTGTTCACTGTCATTCTACGATGGTTCCTCATACTTACATTCATCTTGACAAATATTTCTTTCCCCTTCTCCAGCCAAGACATGTCCCATCCTGCTTGCAGGAAAGAACATGAAGATCAAACCAAGAAGCTGTGAGAAAACGGCACTGGAGTACGCCTCGGTCTGTTCCTACGAATGTGGAGATGGATTCCAGCTACGAGGAGTCAATCCTAGAGTCTGTCAGGCAGACGGGCAGTGGTCCAACTCAACAGTGGAAAATAAATGTGTTGGTAAGTTAAAGAGATAACGACTCTTAGATGAATCATCAAATCTTTGTTTTATCATATTCTCAATGTCAATCGTCAATGTCAAACTGAATTATTCACTCTGTCTTTGAGTAAATAATGTTTGCCCCATTTTCAAAAAGACTTTTGTGAGTTAGATTTGAATAACGTCTGGTACATGGACTTTAGCTTAGTCACAAGTTGACCGTTTCAATTTGAGTTCCTCAGACTAGAGACAGTTGCTGGGTCATGTGGATTTGGCTTTAATGTAGTCAAAATAGTATGCGGTTCTTAAAGTGCTTTATCACCAGATCACACCCGATGGATGTCTGAAAGTGCTCATTATGTTTTACGACAGTTATGTATAGAGCTAGGTTTGAATTATGAGATCCATTATATGTCATCATCATGGGTTTACAAGGTGCAATATGCAGCCAACCATACCAACAACAGCAGGGCAAACCCCTTCTCTGTAACTGATATTGATAAGTGTACTGTTGTTTTGTTTTTTTATGTGCACAATAACATAACACTCGAGGCCTTTGACTTAAAAACTAAATTACTTCAAAATTACTTCGTTCTTCGGATGGGACGTAAGTAATTTTTATTATCATAGAGCCTGGCACCAGGACCTGCACTCTGACAACACCAGAGCTGGAGTCTTGTGCACTAGACCCCTTGGCCGTGACGCTCTACATTAATTAGCTTTTTTGAGGTATGGCGGACACTGTGGGAGTGCACTGTTTGGTTTGGATGTATACAGACAAATTGACCCAAACCAAATAGTGCCCTAGTTATGTGTTCACCATCTCAAATTGGCTTGTAATGTGTCCACCATCTTGAGATATGGTGGACACATTACTATGGCACTAATTGAGTTTGGGTCAATTTGTCTGTATAAACCAAAACCAAACAGTGCAATCCCTCTTTTGTAGTGTCGGCCGTACCTCAAAAAGGCTAATTGTAGTGCCAGCGGGAAAAAAAGAAGAAGTTATTTGACCAGCAAGTAGTCTTTACATGATAGCTGTGCTTGTTGAACCTTTTACCGGAACTACCCCAGGTGTACACTCAATGTTGCTGATGATATATAACAGCTTTATCACACATTCTCTTTGTGTGAGCTATAATATTGTTAAGTAGTTACAAAAAACAAGATGACGATTTTGAACTGGCGTGGCCATATTAAAATATGTCTGATTTTTATGAGTCTAAGCTTATAAAAACCAAGCAAGGGCGTGTTTTTGCGTTCCTGGCTAGAAACATGTTAGATCTCCTATAATTGGTCATGCATTTCTGTGACTTTAGTTATGCTGCGATGACATACAAATAATGTACTAATTGCGCGACCAATGTTTACATGTCATCACGTGACCTGTAGTGGGTACTTCGTCATCTGAGCTGATGGCAAACTATGTGCAATTACATGCTGTGACTGACATAGTCACACCAAAAGAGGTTAATTTTGAGTTATGCACTACCGGCGTCCGACGACCATGTAGCATCCCGCCTGTTATTTTGTTTGTAATGTAAATCACTGTAAAAAAAGGAGGGGGGGCAGGAGTAAAGAACGTTGGTGATCATTTATACCTAGCCTTGCTGAATTTCATATAGACAAAGGAATCACACAGTTTTGGAAAGCCGCCTTTTGATGATTTCAGCTTCAAAACTGTGAAATTCTTGTTTTGAAAAGTGTGTGATCGCGGTCGTCTGGCCCAAAAAACATTTCGTTGTGCAATTAGTACTACCACATCGTGAACATATACGTTCCTTGTAGAATTTCCAAAACTTCCTGAACTGTCCTTATTGGCGTTATTCAGCCACTCGAAGGTCTCTGGTACAAACTCTGGAATATTTTTCATAGATATGGAGAAAGAAAACCTTGATCGAATAAACAAAAGCAACAATCATCATGTACCATACTGCACTTTCCTATGGAGGACGTCGTGTTTATTTACATTTAATACCCACTACAGGTCATGTGACGTGGGTCGCGCAATCGGTCTATTGGCAATGTCCGAATTGGAGACAGCGGATAGGGCTATGGCTATGACTGCAGCTGTTGCTAAGTGTTGCTGTGGACATCCCATGCTTCAACGCTCGTTCACGTGATGATGCAGCCATAGCTGCAGCTGCCAATCTGGACACGGCCTTTAGGCTTGGTTTCAAGATGGTGGATCTGACAATGGAAATTGCCAATGGAATTTATTTCAAAATGACTTTGCTGGGCATAACAATCTAATAGTGTTAAATAAAGAGTACATTCCAAATCAAAAAAATAATGTTGACTGGCCACATATATTTTGAGAATATTGAGAAAAGAGGAAATAGGCTTGTACATGCATGTATCACACATCTATCGGTTCTGTTTTTGCGCTGGTCTCTGAAGTTATTTCGGTCAGTGAATTTAAATGTCATGAACTTGTTTCTAGTCAGGGTTGTCAAAACGCGCTCAATAATGTCAGGCTTTGTGTTATTTTTAAGTAGCTAAAACTGTGTCTATATTGTGAATTTTGAGCCACCAAACTTCACCAGTTACTCCAACATTACTTCTGTTGTGACCGATAAAATCAAACACTTTATTTTTGTTGCATTAAATGTCAGTGTTTTTATTTTTACCATCAGATATTGAGCCCCCAGAATTCATCTCTTGTCCCGGTGACATTTCTCTCCGAACCGATCTTCGCCTGAACTTTGCAACCAACCCTGCGAGCTGGCACCAACCGGAGGCAGAAGACAATGATGGAGAGCCAGACATCGAGGCGTCACCGTCTGCTACGCAGGAGAGGTTCTACCTGGATGAAGTAACAGTCATCACCTACACAGCACGTGATGGGGTGGGACTTGAAAGCACATGCACTTTCAGCATTACAGTCACAGGTACTGCATTTAGATTTTACACCCTTTCCCCCGTCATCAGGGATTTATGCACACCCTCCCCCATCCATATAGACATCATCGGCCGCTTGCAATCATTTTGGTAATCACCAACGTGCATTTCAGTCGTGTTTAACTGTTACAATTATCCGGGGCGCGGCGCAAGATGTGGTATTGAGCCAATCACTACAAAGAAATATCTTCTGCGTTAAGGTACACTAAATTATGTGCATAAAGTTGCTGTGCGTCAGGCTGACACAGGTGTTAATAAGTTTTGTGTAATTACACCAGATACAATCTTCTTTTTAACCCTTTAGCACTTGCGCACAATTATACATCGCGTCATTTACTCCTTGAATGCGTCACGAATATCTTTCGTTGTGAGTATTTTCTTGTGTTACAAGATTAGTTTATTGTGTAGAGGATGAAATTACCTTTTGAATGATTTGCACAGTTGTTTTGTTTGCTTTACCAAATCAAAGCAATGAGGTTGGAAACATAAGACACATCAACTAAAATTAGGAATCATTGTTTGTGTACGAAGTAAGTAATTCTTACGTGGAAAAGTTGTGCACACAATTTACTCAACTGTTTTGTCATCTCAGAGAAAGAAAATGTAAAGAAAAAGATTGTAAATAATCACAACATACCTTTGGAAGTAAGATTAAATACCTATGTTATCTACAGAACAACTTGTTTACCGAAAACTGTCTGTAAAATACTTCCAACTTATGGTATTCCGTGTCAAAACAACAAACGCGGTCGCCATTACTGTGTACATTGTGCTTGAAATACATTGTATATAAATTATGGTCCGTCCACACACACAGAAACAACCACTTGCTGTGTTGCACATGGGGTACATTGGCGGCAGGACTTCCGACCTTTGAACCTTTGGAGGTAGACAATGGAATTTTTTTCTTATGGGGACCATGTACTATTTTTAGACCATCGTAAGCTTGAGATCGTGCTCTACATACGGCTGTTTGATGCATTTCAATCGCGGATGTAAAACTCAAGTTACAACTTGTCAAACTTCGAGGGCAGTTGCGGGCGGTGTGCAGAGTAATAGGCGGGGCGCATTCGGGCGGTATGAGGGCTAAAGGGTTAAACTCAAAATTAAAAAATCTTCATTATGGAAGTGAGCTTGGTAAGAAGAAATCTGTTAAATATTTACAATAAACATGAACCGCGTGTACTTTTCTTATGGAGAGGTGATCACCAAAATGGCAATGTTGAAAGCACGTGTGTGATCTGTGACAAAGTTGCACAAGATCTGTTCAATAAACATGAACCGCGTGTACTTTTCTTATGGAGAGGCGATCACCAAAATGGCAATGTTGAAAGCACGTGTGTGATTTGTGACAAAGTTGCACAAGATTCCGTGCTTCTAAACAAGGGGAAAAGGTAATCATTGCATAGCAGTGCTGTGATTAAATTTGCTTTCAAATTGTCTTTAAACACATTGACTTTCCGCCGAGGAAACTGTACTTGAGTTGTGTCAATTTTTACCTCCATGCAATCTTAAAGATTTTCTTTACTGACTGTTTTTTTTTCTTCAACCACAGATGAAGAGCCACCACAAGTTATCAGCTGCCCTGATGATGTTGAAGCAGAGAGTAGCAACAGTTCAGTGGCAGTTTTCTGGAATGAAACAGTGTTTAAGGATAACTCTGGGCAGGACTTAAGGGTCATTTTCAACCGTCCATCTGGATCAACATTCTCCTGGGGTTTGCCTGAAAAAGTCTGGTATAAAGCAACAGATGCGGCTGAAAATACTGTGAGCTGTGAGTTCACTGTTTCCGTCAAACGTAAGTCTTCAAATATGTACCTCAAGGAAAAAATATTAAAATATTAAATTACAAAGCTGTAATCTCTTGCAAGACATTCGTAAAATAGTGTTATTGCTGTTACTCAATTTGTTACTTGCATCGAGGACGCTGGTGTTCAAAGTCAAATGATGAGAACTTCTGTCTTGTTGTTCTACGACAAATTGTGGTAGTTTTAAGAAAAACTGAATATAGTGGCAAATCTGCCTACGAGATGCTTACAAGGCGCTTCACAAAATTTACAGTTTCAAGTAGGACTATAACAAATATTCATAAATACCTGGGACAGTTTATCCATTCTGATTGGTCCAGAGGAGATCACGTGGTGATGTTTAAATATGCGATATATAGACATGGCTCAAAGCTTTTAAACATGGACTGAGGAAATTGAGTCAAAAGAGGGCACTATCAGAGGATTGCGTACAGTGCCCAAATTGCACGGCTCAATTTAAGTTTGTATTTGTATGGAGAAAGATGGTAACGCGCAAATTTGGCTCAAGCAAGTTTGAAACTTGCACACGCAATTTTGAAACTTGCATGGGGCGCTCAACATGGATATAAATTTAACGCAGACCTGAGAGAGGGGAGCTGTCAGATTAGTTGTCAACTTTTAAAGGTTAAAATTGGATGTTTCTAACAGAAAGGTAATTATGAATGGGAATAAAAGTGTGTTGAATCGGTTTTCAACAAGTTGTTTAAACATGGTGAGGCCTGGTTCTCGATGATTTTAACGAGACGAAGTTGAGGTAAAATTTTCGAGAACCAGGCCTCACTGTGTTTAAACAACTAGTTGAAAATCTCTTCACCAAACTTTGATTCCCTTATTAAAAAGTTACTCATAAAAAATATTAACTATTTTGAAGTTGAACAGCAAATGATATACAAATAATAATTTGTATAATTTGAATGATGATGTAATACTCAAATGTTTTCAGGAAGAACGTGTTTTTATCACCTTCTGCACAAACATGTTGTGTTCACAAGTAAACTTCAATTTTTGATATTAAGTTCTAAATCTTGTACATGTTTTTTCTTTCTTTTCGATTTAGAGTACAAGTGCCCCTTTCACCCTCGACCACGAAATGGTGCCCTGGCCTGCGAGACTTGGTTAGGGGGACAGTTCTGTCGAGTCTCTTGCAACATCAACTTTGACTTCAACAGAGACCCTGAGGAATTGTACTACTGCAGAACCCTTCCTGGGAGCGACATAGCGGATTGGGGACCTAGTCCTCTAAACATCAACTCAGCTAGCTTCAGAATGCCCTGGCCTGACTGCACTGGTAAATGTTACAAGTAGTGATAAGGAAAAACTAATCAAAACTCATTTATAGCAATGATGTGCCATTTTGTCAAAAAAAACAAACAATTCAACCATTTCTTTTACAAAATATGTCAATTTTTTCATTAATAAGTTTTGGAACTCATCAATTTTACTATCATAAATTGTTTGTTTTGCACTTACTTAGATTTTGCTTATTTTTCACTGTAGAAATTAGAAGCATCAAAATGTGGTGTGTTTTTTTTTCCTTCATAGAAATTAGGGATCCAAGTGTTGAAGCTGAACTGGAGCTGAATTTTTTCACGGGGGATTGTCAGGCAAACAACACTGAAATCAAAGAGGACTTCTTCAATAAGTTCCAAATATTTAGCCAGATGATTCAAGGATTCTGCCAAGAGAACATTGGCTGTACCTTGGAGAATGTTGAAGTGTCTTGCGGCCCAGCGGACCCACTAGAGGGGCGTCGACGACGACAAGCTAATAATGTCTTGTCCATCAAGTTCACTGTTAAGGTTGATGCACCAGAGCCAGCAGTGGATCACATGCAGGTAATTTCTTTGTGCTTGTTTTCAATAAAGGAATAAAAGAGTAGTGACAGTCGTTTCAAACTAGAAGGGTTTTGGCTCTTTGATGAAAGACTGAGGTGAATGGTTACATCCTTAGTCACACGGCTCTACCGAAGACCTGCAGGGTCTCTGCCTTTTGACAAAGGACCGAGCTGAATGATACAGAGATGCAACTTTTCCAATTTAAAGTAGAAATCCAATTTTTTAATTTTCCCCCAAATTCCCAATTTTTTTTCCTGACGCAAAATTGTTTTGCAAAATTGTTTTTCCCCCAATTTGTTTCCTAAAGTATGATGTGTTTAAAATCTGAAAAAAATTTGGAAAGCGTCGTCATTAAAAAACACCCTGTATGTTCAGATGCGCGCATTGTTAACCTCTTCCACCAGTCATCAGCACATACTTTGTCGGATAAAAGCACTATTTACTACTAAAGATAATAAATCCACAATAAATCTTGATTGCGCCATTTTGGGTTAGATTGACGTAGGCGACGCGCACTGTATCTTTACAAACAACTTGACTCACAAAATGGCAGACCATATGCAGATATTAGCCACATGTGATGTCAGTGAAGTGGTCAATTAAGAGCTGAATATTATAATTATTATTGTTTTTTTTATCAATAATTTTGTTTCCCATTTCACAGAGCAGCATGCCATCAACCAATTCTGACAACCTCAACTCCATCAGCATCTTGGACAATTTCATGGAAGCCATGGACAATATCATATCAACCGGACAGTTTAACATAACCACCGGGGAGGGGGAAGTTCTCTCACCAACTGGTCCAGTCAATGTTGTACGCCCAATAAAGCTCTTGTGCGAACTCGGTGAAGTTCTACGCAATAACTCCTGCAGTAAGTAGTGTCAAATTATCTTTTGCGGTTAAAGGGTGGGGAAACAATGTGACAAAATATTGTTCAGTAAAAGTGTAGTTTTATATTGCACAACGTACATCATAGTGACACTCCTTGTGCCAAATTATCAGAGGCAACCGGGTAAGGATTGCTAAGAATGATTATCGTGAAATGAAGGAACCTGGGCCCAATTTCATGGCACTGGTTACCAAATAATTCTGCGTTCAGAGCAGGACACAGAGTGCGGTCAAAGTCAGCGGCCTCTAGGTTCTATTTCTATCCTGTTGGTAAGTGATGACGTTTTGGAGCCGGAAGTACAGATGTAATGAATGTTCATGTACAAGTATGTATACCATTCGTTTACATTGCACTTCCGGCTCCAAAACGTCATCACTTACGAACAGGATAAATTTTCCCTGTGTGCCAACAGTGTTGGTAGACACTGATTCCCATTCCACCAAGAGAGGTTCAGACTATTTAATCCTTCCAGCCTCGGTGTGGTTGCATTGATTTAAAAGAGAGAGAAACAAAATGGCTGCCTGATAAAAGCCTTTTACGACTCTAAAGAGATTTATTTTCATATTCCACAACAAACTTGCTCAAATTTCATTGCAATTTCACCATGCAAAGTTTGAAAAAGTGTTTTTTTTATATAATTCTTGTAAACAGTTGTTTGCCCGTCCGGTACCTACCATGACTTTGAGGGCGGTGTTTGTCGCGACTGCAGAGTTGGTTATTATCAAGACATGGAGGGTCAGCTTGACTGCCAGCAGTGTCCACAAGGAACTTCCACTCGACGTACCAATGCCATATCGATTGAAGATTGCAAAAGTAAATTTTCTACTCCCTTTTCATACTTGATTAATAATAATAGTGCAAAGTTTTTATACAGCACTTTATCACACTTGACGAGGGTCTCAAATTGCTCTTTATTCCTACAACATGTATGCAAAACTATGTTTGATTTATGAGACCCATTCATATAGCACCATGTGAGGGTTAACAAGGTAATGTGGCTCAATCTGCTGCCAACCATGCCCAAAACACATGGGAAAACCCCTTCTCTTAACAATAAGTTTACTAGGTTCTTTTACAGGCGTTACACAACATGCAGGACCTATCCCTTAAAACCCTTTTGTTAGCCACAAGATGATTAAATTCAGCAGGTACTACCAAATATGGCCATAACTTTTTTTTCAACGGGCCAAAAAAGCCAAGATTCCATGTAAACCTCACCCCTGGTATACCCCACAAGCCTGTAGACTTTCATTGGCCAGACCCTAACCACTGCAGAGTAAGGAGTGTTGAAAGACAGCAGCCACCTGTCTTCGTGCAGTAATTGATTGACCCTTGTGCTAAGGGTCAGTGGCACAAGGCGGTATGCACTTTGTGAAAACAACTTGCGGCCGCACACTGATTGTAAATAACACAAGTGTATGTCTTGACTGGTGCTCCAATTCACCCACATGGTCTTTTATTATAGCTTTGGGCTTGCATCGGGGGGGGGGGGGGGGGTTATTGACCTAAAAGACAGGGTGTTGATAAAAAATCAGCTTGTGGATACACAGCGTAAAGTTTTCATTGTGGATGACCCCAGTTAAAAGTCCCATCCCAACGACGAAGCAATTATGGTTGGGCGTTTTGCTCAAGGACGCAAGTGTCACGACCAAGAACCAAACCCACACTCTGGTGACAAACACCAGAATTTGACTCTAGGAAAATCAGTTCAGTCAAATCAAGGAAGTAGCATTCATAGACCCCATCACAGTTGCTCATTCTGATTGCCTCAATTTCTGATTGCCTCAATCCAAGTAAATTCTTATGAACATGCTCAAAATCCATGGCAACACATGAACTGTTATATTATTTGTGGGTTTTTTTTGCCCATACACGATTTTGTGTTAAGCACTGTATACTCAGTACTTTCCTGAGTCCTGTGAAAAAAATTCACAGGCATATTCCTTGGGTGGGATTCAAACCCACGACCCCGCCATTCTAGAGCAGATGTCTTACCAACTAGCCTACCGAGATTGACCGGCAGCTAGAGGCAGTTTGATTCCTAGTAGCAGCGGGTACCGCAACCATTATGATATATGTTAATTTTTGCATCTGGGATAAGGAATATAATTATTTGTGTTTTTGCCCATACACCGATGTGTGTTAAGCACTGCATACCCAGTACTTTCCCGAGTCCTGTGAAAAATGAAAACCTGTTCTTTGTTGCTTTCACTGCAGTTGAAAAAAAGAAAAGTAGCTGTTGCAAACTGCTTACTGACTATACAAGCCTTTGAGAAAGACTCTGCTAGGGTCTAAACATGAGGCCAGTAAAAGAAGAAAAAAAACATTTTTGCATTTCACTAAAAATTATCCCTTGAATTGGTGAAATTTTCACAGGTTGGTTGCATGGTGTGTTTCTTGAGAGGATTTGAAGGAAAACGATGATGTAATTTCCATTAAAATAGCCTTGTTTTTTTTTGTTTTTTAGAGCCATGTCCCAAGGGGACTTTCTCCTCTTCTGGTCTGCAGACATGCAAGGCGTGTCCCAAGGGTTCTTACCAGCCCAACACCGGGTCAACCTCTTGCCGAGTATGCCCTCATGGACTGACAACCTGGGCGGAAGGCGCTATAAATGCAGATGAATGTTCAGGTAGTGTAACTCTTCTCTGTCCTAATCTTATATGTATAATACACGCATGGATGGCGTGTGTACACTCAGATGTTCCCCTGCCTGGAAACGGAAGCCGTTTAGTTAGGTTCTTGTGTAAAATCGGAATACCAGAGCAAAGGTCTCCCAGGCATTCCATTGCTGAGTGTGCCCGGACCACACACATGACGTCTAATTTTGCGCTTTCTGGATATTGAGACTGAGGTGTTTTTTGTGTCATCCCCTATGACGAACCTTTGTCCTTTTGTTCCATGAAGAGGATTATGAGACATCGAGAGGCTTCCGCTATTGCTTATTCATTGTATTTTAGCTCAATGGAAGTCAGTCAGAGTGAGCCAGGAATCCAGCCATGGTTCCGGGTTTAGAACCAAACCTATGCTGTAGGTATCGGCCGATATTTTGCAATTCACATCACGTGAATTTGACATTTTCTTGGTTGGGAAAACAAAACGCACAATGCAAAAAGAGAAACTTTGTTTTCTTGGCTTTTTCAAGTCAGTGTTTCTATGTGCCAGCGGTACTCTCTAGGTAAAAGGATTCCGGCAATTGCGACAAAATAATCCCATCAGGGTGGACAGGAATGTCAAGAAATCTTGTTGAGAAATATGTTGCTAAATGATTTTTTTTATTGAAGATTTCCTAAATTGAGAAAAACACTAAGAATGTTTTTTTAATTTTATTTTCTAGGGAGTGTTACAAGAAAATGTACTAATTTTCCATAAATCAAAAAACAAAAATCTTATGCTTTAAGAATTACAGTTAAGGTTTTCTTAATGATATCGAGAAAATATTTCTTAATTCAAGAACTTATTTCATATAAATTATACATTTTTTTCTTTTTTGAAAACATGTTCATACAAGAGGTTAAGAAAATGTACGTCTCTTGGTATGAGAAAATGTATTTTGCTATAAAAGTAAGAAATTATATCTCAATGTTATTAAGACGTGTGATTCTAATAATAAAAATTAAGAATTATGGTTTTAAAAAGGACAATAATTAAACATTTTGACAAGATTGAAAAGCTTAAAAGAAATCCTGTCAGTGGTGTTTTATAAAAAAGCATTTTACAATTAATCTATTTCCAAATAATCAGTCTGTGGGTAATGTTTCATAAAGCTTCACAATTATTGTCATCTCCAAATAATCACTTTTAAACATAATAATAAATAATAATGGAAATGTATATAGCCCCAAATCCATTTTAACCAAAATGCTCCCTGGCGCTTTACAATCAACGGGGATATATAGATAAGATAATGATTTGTAAAAGATTAAAGAAAATATTAAAACTATTAAACAGTTTAAAACTCTCAAAAAAAAAATAGCGGCAATGTAAACCACATGATACAATGAAAATTACAAATAAACTCAGAAAACAGGATACAAAAATTAATCTAAAATCAAGAAAAACAAGCAGGCGCTTGCAGACACCCCGGACAAAAGAAACGACAACACCCTCCTGGCCAAAATGCCACACAAGGAAATCTGTATTATACCCTGAACTATCCTGATATAGAGGGGAAAAAACACTGGACAGACCTAGGAAAGTTGAGGAATTGCCTCAACTATCCTAGGTTAAAAAACCAGTCAGCCAACCTGTTTGTTTAATCCTAGGATAGTTAAGGAAAATGCCTCAACTATCCTAGGAGAAAAAACAAGATGAATGCACCTGTTTTTAATCCTAGGATAGCTAAGGAAATGCCTCAACTATCCTAGGAGAAAAAACAAGATGGATGCACCTGTTTTTAATCCTAGGATAGTTAAGGAAATGCCTCAACTATCCTAGGAGAAAAACAAGGTGAATGCACATGTTTTTAATCCTATGATAGTTAAGGAAATGCCTCAACTATCTTAGAAAAAACACCGTGATTATATCAAGTTTAATCCCTATGAGCTTGTTTTAGGAAAACAAGCTCATTACTGAGGAACAAGCTCATTACTGAGTGACAATATATTTTTTGTTTAATTCTAGGATAGGAAATGCCTCATTTATACTGGTAAGAAACCATTGGTGAACATTGATTGTTTCTTATCCTAGGATTGAAATATTTGCTTGTTCTGTGACAGAAGAAAATACATTGAAGCTTTTCTTAGGGGAAACATGTACCTTCTTTTTTAGTTACATGTGGCCTTGAAATTAACTTGATGTTAAATTTCATTTTGCTTAAACTTTGGGGATGGCATGGTGCTTTGAACTACCTCTTCACTCACGCTATCACTATCAAGCAATAAAAAAGCTGCGCTAACGTTTTCACTATATTCTTGTTCGATCTGTCAAAGTAAAATTGTTTGCAAAAGTACTTTTAGCAAGTTGAAAGAGGATGAAGTGAATCACGCAAATGTTTCCCCTGTCTGGAAATGGAAATAAGAAAAATGATTCCTGAAATGCAGCTGCGCCAATTCTTTGGAATAATCATCCTTATCAAATCTGTCATGACATTTTTCTTACTGGCTTCAAAGCATGGCTCAAAACTCCAGACTTGTGTTTTTTCATTGGTTGTTATAACATTTTCCTCTTCAAATGTTTGTCTGGTATTACATTTTTTCTTTTGTTGTAAAAATTGTCGTTATCTAGACCAGCATGCACCTCATTCCACTGCTAAATGCCTGCATCCCCATATAACTGTTTTGCACGTAAAAAGTATTTTCGAAGTTGTTTATACAGACATAGTGGATTTTACTTATTTGTCAACAAAAATAATTCCAGACAGTGGCTGTAAAAATGGCTTTAAAAATAATGGTACACAGAAATAGTTTTGATTTTGATATTTGGATAATACGAAAACATAATCTATTGTAGATTCAGTGCATGACATTTCCTATGACATTTTCAATTGAATGAAAAATTCTGTGATATTTGAGGGGGAATTCAAATTCAGTGAAATGGGCATTTTTGTTCAAGCTTTTTGCGGCCGATATGGTGTTTGGCTTGAAATGCTTGTGGCCGATATGAGTGTGTTAATGGAAGTTGCTTACCACTTTACTTTTTCAGTGACAAGCTAGCTGGACATTTCACTAGTCCATCAGCTTTTTTCACTTGTCTGTGTTAAAAAAAACCTGTCTTGTAGTAGTTCTCTGTTGGGTGGAGAGTTGTCTCTGAAAAGTTGGTGTATTCTCAGAGCCAGCACTCGTCCCGAAAAAGATTTACACGTGGCCAGACCCGCAAGAAGGACTAGAAATAGTTCCTTCTACACCATGCAAAGCTTCAAACATCACTAAGTCCATGTTTTATAATAAATAGGGATGCTTTCCAACACTGAAGTAGCCAGCTGGACCACTTGGCGTGAATTTAACTGGTCCTCATGTGTTTTAACTAGCATTTGGCCAGAGGACCACTGTTAAGGGAGAACGCTGTCGGCTATGGGCTTTTTAAGGGTATGGTAACTTGAGGAAAAAAAAATATTTGAATTGATTGACTATTAATCAAGTCTAAATAAGGAGATATTTTTTACCTTTACAGGTGAATGCCCGTTTGGAACCTACTCGAGTACTGGCTTCTCACCGTGTAAACCCTGCCCTATGGGTACCTATCAACCCAGATCCACCCAGACGTTATGTATCGAATGCCCAGATGGGTTGTATTCCCGTAGACAAGGTGCACACGATCTGGCTTACTGTCAAGGTATGTGATGTTTCAGGCTTCATGTTTAGGAAAATATCGCCTGCATTCTAGTTATTTGCTTACTTTTAATTCCCACACCATGCAAATCTTAAAGCTGCAAATCTTACTGAGATATGATATTTCCCTATTTAAATCTGACTTCCGATTCTTTAGGTCTCAGAAAATCAGTAAGATGGGTCATAAATAATTGTTTTAGCATCTTCATAGCAGTGACTGTGACAAAGTGACAGATAAAATTTGTGCCCGCCTAAAACTTAAAGTGCTCTTTACGCTTAACGAGAATCACAATTGGTTAAAAATCATAAAAAAATTAATTTTGTAGGCAGCAATTGCAAAAACATCTGAACAAATTAAATTGCGTGCACGCTCATGTGTGTGAACGGAGTTGCCACTAAGCGCGAGTGTGGGTGTGCCGCAATCAAAGCCTAATGACATTATTACCGGCTATTATGAATGAAGCATAATGATCACGTAAGTTTGTGAGTATTAGGCCTTTTACCTTAAAGACGCCCACTCGTCAATGCACGACAAACAAATTCGTGCCACGAAAGATCACCTTTAACTGGAGCATGCATTGTATGTAAACTAGGTACGGGTACATGATCGTTTTGCGCCACAGAAACGGTCATCGGGTAATGGTGATGAGCGGGCATCTTTTAGGGGATAGAAGGAATTGTTTGTTTGTTTGTTTGTGTAAGCAATTGTAAGTTTGTTGGTTTTTTTCTTATTTTGTCTTCTTTTTATTCTCATGAGTAGATTAGCACTGAAGGTCTACCCTTTTTATTTTTTATTTTTTTAAGATTTATAAATAATGCCTGATGTAATCCCATGATTTTCTTAAATATGTCCCATCTGAAGGACAAAGCAATAATGGTTGAGTGTCTTGCTTAAGAACCCACACTCTGCTGATCAGAAAGACCAGAGCTCGAGTGTGGTGCGCTTGACAGCTCAGTCAAGACACGCCTTAAATTTGATAAAATATTTAATTTATTTTGGGGAAGATTATGAACCATATATCAGACCATTAGAGGGATCTTCATTTATGTTTGAAAGGATCAATTAAAAAAATTCTATCCTCTGAATGCGTCATCAAAGTTTATGTTCATATTTAAGTGAAAACAAAATAAGATGTGATGCCATTGCCAAATTATTTCCAGGAACTTCCCAGAATGGCATTCAGAGTGAAGACAAGGGAAACATCAGCTTTTTATATCAATGTGATGTGACATCTTCATGATCTTTAACATTCTACATGTTCAGAAATACTCAGAATGTTCAGAAAAGCGCTCGCCTCTCATCAATCCCTCTCATCAATCCTGTCAATGTGTCCCTGGTTTGAATCCTAGCTCCATATGTGAGTAAAGTTGTACGTTGGTTCTCTCAATCTCTCCTGTGCCATAAGGGTTTTTCTCCAGGCCATCCGGTTTTCCTCCCTCCGGAGAAACCAAACACTTTCCATATATGGGTCGATGTGGCTGGCTGCCGAAGGCACCATTGAATGCATGCAGCTCGAACACGTGTAGCCGCGTCCTTCGCAATTCAGCTTCTCAGCTGCCAGTAAGGATGATCAGCCTCCCAAATTATTATAATTAATTTTTATTATTAATTAAGCAAGTTTTTTTTCTTTTGTCCCTTGCACAGTGATCAATGAATGCGAGGATGACGATTCCAAGGAAGGGCTGTGTGGCCCCGATGGTCTGTGTGTCGATCTAGCCAAAGGGTACCAGTGCATCTGTAAGTTTGGTTTCACCGGATCGGACTGCAAGACCAACATCAACGACTGCGACCACGACCTGTGCTTGAATAACGGGACATGCGTTGATCTGGTGGGCGAGTACAGGTGCGACTGCACATCTGGGTTTGCGGGTGTACACTGCCAAGAAGACATTAATGAATGCGAGTCGGGTAAGTCCTATATTTTTACTTAACCAGTTGGCGCCGAGTGACGTGTGTATACGAGCCAACTTTTCCCCCTGCCTGGAAACAAAAGCCGAATAGTTACGGTTTTATGTAAAATCGTAATACCGGAGCAAAGGTTGCCCGAATATTTTACTGCTGAGTACGCACACGCCGTTTAACGTGTCGTTTTACCCACACAAAGACCCAAAAAGGTCTTCAATATTTTGGTTTCCGGCTGTTGAGGTGGTTTTTGTTTAGTCTCGATTCCAGACCTTTGTCTATTTGTTCCAAGAAGAGGATAACGAGGCATCGAGTTGCTTCCACCATTGTTTATTCATTGTATTTCGGTTCAATGGAGGCAAGTCAGAGTGAGCCGGGAATCGAGCCATGGTTCCAGGTTTAGTACCATTCCTATGCCGTAGCTGTTTTATGCTTACATCGATTGTGATAAGTGCTGTATACTCAGTTCTTTCTGAGTCCTGTCAGAAAAACCCTACCAGCTACTCAGATGGAACTCAAACTTTTTTCATCACCAGGTCTTCTCGGTGTTCTAGCAGTTCATAGATTTGCTCTTGAACTAAGGGATAGAGGTTCACATCCCACTCGTTGTTTGTTTTAAATTGATATCTGTGTCATTTCAATTCTTTCAAGTTTTGTTTCAGTAACTGATTTATTTTTAAAAGATATCTTGTAAATCATAAGTTGTAATTCATAATTAATTTGCCTTGGTAGAGATCAAACAGGGAAATAAAAATCTTCATCATTGTCATTGCTGGTCAACAAGGTTGCTCGCTGTGTATGACCAGAAAATAGTTTACCAACTTATCTAATAATTAACTTTAATTTTTTTTTCTGGTATAGATCCATGTTTCAATCGGGCTGTGTGTATCGACGGTCAAAACTCTTACAGCTGCGAATGTGCGCCAGGCTTCATTGGCGACTCCTGTAAGGTGAACTTCAATGACTGTGCATCAGACCCCTGTCTGAATGATGGAACATGTGTTGATCTAGCTCAGGTAGGATTATGGAAAATCACAAAGATATTCTTATATCATTTGTAATTTTTACCCATACACAACGATGTTTGTTAAGCACTGTATACTCAGTACTTTCCCGAGTCCTGTGAAAAAAAAATCACAGGCATTTTCCTCGGGTGGGATTCGAACCCACGACCCCCACCATTCTAGAGCAGATGTCTAACCAACTAGACTACCGAGACTGCCCGGTAGCTAGAGGCAGTTCGAATCCTATTAGCAGCGGGTACCACAACCATTCTAATTGGAATCCTGACTTTTGCCGAAATTGAAGCAGATGTCTTACCAACTTTGAAGATATTCTTCAAAGCGATGGTAAAATGTGTTGTGTTTTGTGGTGGCCAAGCAGTTGTACAATAGAAGTAAACCAGAGAACAGGGACTTCCTATACCGCCCCCATGCAACCGCAACATTCCTTATGGCGTCTCAAATAGTCTACCCTTAGAATCCTGACATTTGAAGAAATTAAACGGTATACCTACAGGGCATCAAAATAGTGCGCCCTAAAAGTAAAGCGTGTTTTCTATGCTTGATCCACAGCCTTAGCACGCTCACGTAAAGGGCAATCATGGAAGTGCGTGGAGCGATCGCGATGTCTGTGTTCATGCCATTCCACATGTTTTTGTTATGATACACATTCACAGCGATGGTAAGCGAACACGTTTTGGCACAGCAAGGCATGCAAAGGGTACACTATTTTGTTCTCCATAGACAACACCAATGGCTACAAAGTCCCCATTTTCTGATTTATTTCTATGAGTTGTACACACAACTGCTGAAATTTCCGCGTCGATACTGTGAGTTGAAATCTCTCTCAAGGCACTTGTGACCTCATTTAGCATGACACTTAACTCATACATAGTTATTGAACATTTTTTATGGTATCCTGAATAAATTTTATTAACATTTTTGATCAAGCTACTTCAATTGCATGAACCATCTCTCACAGGTACCCATTTACCCCTGGGTAAAGAGAAGCAATAGACCGATTGCGCGACCCGCGTCACGTGACCCCTTTTGGGTATAAAATGTAAACACACACGTAATCCTCCATAGGAAAGGGTGGTACAGTACACGATGATTAATGCATTTAGTTTATTCGATTGAGGCTTTTTTTGCTAGAAATCTGTGAAAGATATTTCAGAGTTTGTACCAGAGACCTTCAAGTGGCTGAATAAAGCCAGTAAGGACAGTTCCAGCAAGTCTTGAAAATTGTAAAAGTACCGTATAAATGTACACGTTGTGTACAGCGCGACGGAACGTTAGGCCAGACGACCGCGATCACCACACACTTTTCAACACAAAAATTTCAAAATTTTGAAGCTGAAATCCTCCAAAGAAAATGCTTTCCAAAACTGTGTGATTCCATTGCCTATTTGAAATTCTGCAAGGCTAGGTATTAATGCTCACTTTTCCAACGTTCTTTACCCTTTTTTTTACAGTGATTTAGGCCTACATTATAAACAAAATAACAGATGGGTGGCTACATAATAGTCATCCGACGCTGGTAGCGCATGGCTAAAAAAACCTCTTTTTAGTAGAATCCTGTTGAATTATGAAACAGAGATGTGATTTAAATTAATGCCACAACATACTACTTTAAATAAAGGGGCTGATTAACTAATTCATCGCTTAACGAAAGTAAAATCGACTGTTTTCGAACTCACTCTGTGTCACGGCCTATGCTTTTACACGTATTTTTTCATCAGCTGTATGACGTCATATCCGATAGGGGGTCACGTGACCACATGTAAACATTGTCGCGCAATCGGTCTATTGTAGTTGAGTGTCTTGCTGAAGGACACAAGTGTCATGGCCGGGATTCAAACCCACACCCTGATGACTTAGCCACCAGCACTTGAGTCTGATGCACTAAAACTGGTAGCAGTTTCAGGCTGGGTACTTCCCAGAGAGCTGAGATGGTTTAAACTTACTAACTGTAGGGTTATACTGGCATGTGCATGCATTGTGCACTCCCAGTAGTGGAACTTCTGGCCGACCTTTGTTCCAGTGTTCTGTTACACAATGGCGTGTTTTCTCGGAGCAGCGCAGCCAAATATTATCGAGGTGGAACCGGGAGGAAGTTTTCATCACCACGCGATCTTTTAGGTCAATAACCCCCCCCCTGCAACCCCAAAGCTATTACAAATCACTGTGGGGGGAGGGGTGAATTGGAGTGCCAGCCAAGACTTAGACTTGTGTTATTTACGATCTGTGTGTGGGGCACAAGTTGTTGACACCATAGAGCAAGGTTGACACAAAGATATCCTTGGCACAAGGGTATCCCATTAGTGCGCTGAGATATGGTGGCTGCTGTCTTTCAACACTCCTTACTCTGCAGTGGTTAGGGTCTGGCCAGTGGGAGTCTACAGGCTTGTGGGGTATAGCAGGGGGTGAGGATTACATGAAATCTTGGCCTTACTGGCCCATTGAAAAAAAAGGTTATGACTATATTTGGTAACATTGAGTCCGTTTAATGCCTCTCCGCTTCTCTCAGGGTTTTAAACAACGCCTGTTTGCTGGCTCGGACAATATTTTTGTGTGTACACGACATCAGGCTCCATGCTGGTTAACAAGCCATGAGTGCTATACATTGCAGATATCAGGGCTTTAAAAATGTTCATCATTGCTTGTTGTGTATTGTAGAACTTCACGTGCTGTTGCCGGCCTGGCTTTAAAGGACGCCTGTGCGAGACGACAGTGGACCATTGTGCCTCATCACCTTGTATGAATAATGCTACCTGCGTAGCTAGTTTCAAATCCGTCTCTTGTATTTGCCAACGAGGCTTCACTGGAAAAAGGTAAGCGTTCCAGTTTATGCAGAAACAATTTTCTCCTGAACCTCTGATAGGAAAGATACATAAATCAATACAAAATACATCCTCCTTTGAAAACTTTGGGAATAACGATTTGACACATTTTGGAACCGGTTTTTGACATTGTTAGTTAAGTTAACTTTTTTACAAATTAACTTGTTTAAATTTGTATGAACCAAATCAAACTTGGTAGCAAGTTTGGAAAAAACTGCATTTTCATTTAAAAGTATGGATAGGATCATTTCCAGCATGTGTTACCTTTACAAAATATTTATTTTTTGTATCATTTTATAGTTTTTGTATAATATATATTATTAAAAAGATTTCCGGAATTGTGAAATTTATAAGTGTTCAATATGGCTTTATTACTAAAAATATATAAAAAATAGAACTTAAATGCAGTTTGCATAGTAACAGACAAACAACTTGCTTATAAAACAAATATTTTTGGTAAAGCAATTTAAATTTGCAAAAAAAGAATACATTTGTATGAAATAGTTTCCAAAAGCCAGCTGAGATCACATGTGACATCACAACATCACATGTTTACAAAAGAGCCACAGAGCCTGGACTTCCTGCAGGCATGATTTACACACAGCCCAAAGGAAGAACCATTGAATCTTATATATATATTTTTTTTGAGATTGCACTGTCTTATTTTTATCATTTTTTGATATAAAGAAAGGGGGCACATCTCAAAACTTTTTCTTAGCTGTTATTTTTTTTTTATTTTTGTGGAAATTATGACACGAAATGTAAAAAAAAATCCATTTGACCATTTTAGTGTCTTGCCTGTCAAGAAATGCCCTGGAATGTACAAGGTCACTGTTTTTGTAAACAAAGGTCACATGGTCTTACTGCACAATGGCAGCGCACGTCCATAAAATGGTCTCGCAACTGAGTGGAGTGGATAATGACTCAGTCAACGCACTCCGGGTTCTACTTCAATGACGGTTATCCTTGTATATCATTTAGGTGTGAAGTGGACATCGATGAGTGTACAACGGAACAGGTGGTGTGCCAAAATGGTGGAACTTGTCAAGATGTCCTCAACGGTTTCAAGTGCAACTGTTACCCCGGTTACTCTGGAACTTACTGTGATGCAGGTACAGCAAATAATCCCCAATTCTAAATTTGTGACGTTTCTAAAAAAGAAAATCACTTTTCTACCTACATAAAATTCCATTTTGGTTAGTGTTTATTAGCCACAAGCTTGACACGTTTTTAAAATGTGACACAGCGCATTTACTGTCAAGTAGAGTGGCAGGATCAACAATGTTGTATGTGCCTGTTCTTTATTGGTGGTGCTATTTGTCAAAACACAAAGACCTAAAAACAAATTTTAAAGACAGTCTTGAAAGTTAATTGGAAGCAACAAAGTGATCACTGGGAAGAATCATCGTCAAGACTCGTACTGGGGAAATTTGAACACATCTTAACGTTGCTAATGCTGGAGTGGGAGCAATGGCTCACACAGAATGACAGCATGTTTGTAATCTACCTTAACCCTAGCAGTATCTCGGGCAGACAACCCAATTTTCAGACAGTGTAATGGCAGCTCCGTTTAAATTGGCCGTATTTACAGCATTTGTATAGACCGATTGCACGACCAATGTTTACATGTCATCACGTGACCTATTGTGTGTAGACATCATCTGAGCTGATGGCAAACTACGTGCAAATACATGCCGTGACCGACAGAGTCAAACCAAAATTCGGCTTTTGGTAATAATAACGCCTGTTATTTTGTTTGTTATGTAGGCCTAAATCACTGTAAAAAAGGGTAAAGAACGTTGGAAAAGTGAGCATTTACATGTTAACCTAGCCTTGCAAAATTTCAAATAGGCAAAGGAATCACACAGTTTTGGAAAGCAATTTTATTGAATGATTCAGCTTCAAAACTTTGAAATTCTTGTGTTGAAAAGTGTGTGATCGCGGTCGTCTGACTCAAGCGTTCCATTGTGCACTAGTACACATCTGTTAACATTTAATACCAACAATAGGTCACGTGTCGTGCAATCGGTCTATTGCTTACAACGCACAATAGTACCTTTATGAAAGTTCAAGTTGTGACTAAAATAACGTTTGGGAAGTCAGCTTTGAACTTGTGTGTGCCTTGATTGCAGTCGCTATTTCTAGAATTGTTATTTGCAGTTTCTTAAAAGGGAGAAATTTACAGTTTGGGTGAAGTGGTCAAGTGGGGGTGCTGCGCAGGAGAAATAGTAAATCAGCTGTTTCATAAAGTTTATATATATATATATATATATATTTTTAATGTACCTAACAAATTTCCATGTTGTTAACGTGTCTGTTGATTTTGCTGTTGTCGATGATATAAACCGAGAGTCACATGTTTTGTTCTTTAAATTTTCTCTTTAGAGCTGCTGGGTGACTTTGATCTGTTCTTCCCTGGGGCCAGTACTTCAAACTACGCCATGTTGAAGGGTAGCCTGCCGGGGTTGTATGCCTTCACCGTCACATTCTGGATGCGAACTTCGGACAATGCCAACGCTGGTACGCCACTCTCGTACGCCGCCTACAATGCTGACAGCACCCTACAGGACAATGCTCTAACACTCAGTGACTACAATAGCCTCGCTATTATCATCAACGGGAAATTCATGTACACTGATGTGAAGCTCAACAGGTGAGTCATTGTTTTGTTTGTCAGTAGAAGGCGTTTGGGATAATGTTTTCCCTGATCCTGAATTGTGCCTGGTTTTTTTACAACAAAACTTTCATTCAAGGACCAGAAAGACTAGTAACATGTGACCCCCCCATTGACACTCAGTGTAGGTGTATTATTGAGTCTTATATTTAATACAGTGTGTTCACTGGTAAAAAAAATTGTATTTATTTTAAAAATATATATATATAGTACTGTTAAAATCTACAAATCCATAGGTCTTGATTTGCTGACTGAATTTGTATACTGGACAAGCCCTTGTTTAAGTTGATTTGATGGTTCATATGCCACATCAACATCCCCTACCCTCCCCCAATACCACATTCCCAGTCACGTGTCGTGTCGTGGCCGAGTGGTTAGTGCGTTAGACTCAAGCTCCGGTGGCTGAGTCATCGGAGTGTGGGTTCGAGTCCCGATCATGACGCTTGTGTCCTTGAGCAAGACACTTAACCATAATTGCTCCGTAAAAGTTGGGGAGGTAGAGCCTTCTGCTCCACCAGCCAGGCTTCTGATAGATGATACCCAAGCCTACATCCTTACGGACTGTAAAGGGGGTTACCCTGTTTCAGCCCCAGGAGTAGGTGGCAACGGCCCCTGGATAAAACAGTTGATTTGTAGCCCACACCTCGAGTGGCTTACTGGCCTTGTTTGTCTGGCGACTTCCATTAAAAAAAAGAAAAAAAACCTGGCTCAGCAGCCAAAAACAGCCTGCATCAATTTCCCACGCCGACCCCTCAATTATTTTTTAGACGGCACTGAGATACAATTGCCCCACATGTCAATTTCTGTAGCAGTTGCATGTAAAAACACATGCGCAATAAATGCGATTTTGATAATAACTGATATGATTTGTTTTTTTGCTCTGCACTCTTGTGAAACATGATTGTATACTCAGTGCTTTCTGAGTCCACCTGCGATGGGATTCACACCCAAATCTGCTCAAATAGAACATATTTCTTAACCTCTAGACCACCGAGCTTGCCCAGCGACAAGAGGTGGACTCCCAAGTCTCATACATTATTTCAAGCAAAACCAAATAATATTGTTCTTTGTCCCTGATGCAGTGGAAAGGTCAGTATACAAGTATGTGTTAATTAATTGTTTTACTTACTTTCATGCAGCGATGCGAACTGGCATCATGTTGGTGTTGCCTGGGCCGGGAAAGATGGCCAGTGGGCAATCTATGTCGACGGGGTGGTCAAACGATCTGGCAGCGACTTCCAGACTGGCTCCTACATACGAGGCTCAGGGGCATTGGTCCTGGGTCAGGAGCAAGACAGCTTTGCGGGTTCCTTCGCTCAGACTCAGGCATTTGTGGGCAATTTAACTCAGGTAATTTTGCCGATTGATGTAAGAATAAACCACATCTGCCCTCACAGGTAATAATAATAATACTGGAGCCGTCATAGCCCATGTATCTGCCAACAACTACGGGTACAATCAAGGCACTTATGAGACCCATTTATGCTACACCTTATAAGGGTTTACAAGGTGCTGCAGTACATTCAGCAGCCACTGCCAGAAACACTGGGGCAAACCCTTTCTCTTAGTGATAAGTGTAACTGGGTTCTTTTACATGCATTACACAACGTGTGGGACCTACGGCTTTGCGTCCCATCTGAAGGGCGAAGCAATAATAGTAAAGTGTCTTGCTTAAGGATACAAGTGTCACGACCAGGACTCAAACCCACACTCTGCTGATCAGAAACACCAGGTTGAGTCCAGTGGGCTTGACCGCTTGGCCACGACACGCCACCAATTTACTCCGACTACCAATTTACTCCTAGGTACCAATTAACTCCTAGGTAAAGAGAAGCAGTTGTAGTTAAAGTGTCTTGCTCAAGCACACAAGTGTCATGATGTGGAATTGAACCCACCCCCAATGACTCTGCCGCCGGAACTGACACACCACAATAGATGGGTTGCAATCAACACCATCTTTGATGACAGTTTCTATTTTGGCTTGTTGCCATGTCAAGCTCTTTAAAATTGAACGCAGCTTGAGTTGCGGCTTACCGACCAATCATGAAATGCACGTGTGCCACGTGCAATATTTACGTGTAACGCACACTTGTGCCGCGCAACTGTGCGTTCAAAAATGAGCTGTCATTGTCATTAAAAATGGCTGATTTTTGTCATTGTTTGCATCATGTGCAACTTATCTATAAAACAGGCCACTAGCCCAACCTGAGATCCCAATTTTGATTTATGCTATATAATACAATGTGTAATATTTCTCCTAGTTTCATTCCAGAGAATCAAATGAAATTGATGGAAATCAATGTTTATTTATTACAGTTGAACATTTGGGACTATGCCATGACCCAAGAAGAGATTCAGCGTGTGTATGCGTCATGCACTGTGCCGGGCAACGTCTTGACTTGGTCCCAAGTCACATCTAACGTCCATGGTGAAATCTATGTCTTACCAACCTCCCAACTCTGCCAAGGTGAGATTTAAAAAGAGCATTTTTCAAACTCTCAGATTTTGCGAAATCTGAAGTGATATCATTGACAAAAAAAAATCATCGTTGACCTGGCCAAAGGACTTGACAAAGTTCACCTGGGCCTAATTTCATAGAGCTGCTGTAGTACAAGAAGTACCTCAACACAAAATAATTTTGCTTACCGGAGTAAGGTTACCAGCCGAAATACCGTTCAGCATATACCATATATGACTGGTTTCCTGCTAACTTTTGCTCAGCAGAAAATTTGTTAGGAAAGTTGTTCTACTAAAGCAGTTGTATGAAAATCGGGCCCAGGTAGAATGTTATAAGCAATTTATTTTTAAATTTGTGTTTTGAGAAAACGTAGCTGGAAAGTTGAATCGCTTGTCAAATTTTACTCGGTAATGGGAGACTTCAATCAATGTATTATCGATTCTCTTTATAATTCCAGACATAACTAACTGTCAGTCATCGACGTGTAATGGCCGCGGAGTCTGCACAGATCTCGTCAACACGTTTGAATGTCACTGTAGCTTGGGTTACTACGGGACAGGCTGTGAGAACGAGGCTACCTCATGCGCCTCAGGGATGTGTCTTAATGGTGGCAGTTGCCATAGTAACGGGTCATCGCTAAACTGCTCATGTGCCACAGGGTATACAGGTAAGGGAGATGGGTGGAAATGTCGCAACATAGGAATGCCGCCAACAAATACAATGATGTAGGGCTAGACAGCTCAGCTGGTAGAGAGCCCCGGCACATAAATCCGGAGGTCCCATGCAGGTTCAAATCCCATTCTACTCAAAAGAAATTTAGTTCACCCCCAAAAAAAGTAAAAATATCAAACGGATGTTATTGTTTTTGAAAAAAGGAGTTTCATCCAAACTGTTTTTATAATATCAAGAAAACTAGTACGAACAAATCATATCGAAAATTGGGCCAAGTTTTTCGTGAAAAGTGTTGTATGGCAGTTGCATATCTTTTTTGTTGTTTTTCGTACTTTTTGAAGATACTGCATGAGGTAGATTCTAAGTCAAGATTCTTTGAAATTCACAGAAAAAAATTGAGTATCTTATTATCAGGTTAACAGAAGTTAATCTTCATTTTACCATTAACATGACCACAAAGTATTAGTATCATCTGCTTTAGGACTTTTATTGGCAGGCTCTGTTCTCAGAACAAGCTTAGTGGTGCCAGTAGCTAAACTGTTTGTATTGTGTCAAATTGTTCCATGTTCACCAATGTCACCTGTGGGTTTTTCTTTCTGTATTTTCTCGGATCTTGGATGGTTTATTCTCCTAACAGAATTGCTGCTGGCAGCTGCAGGGCCCAATTTCAAAGAGCTGCTTAAACACAAAAAAAGTAGCGCTTAACAGAATAAGGTGACCATCCAAAATACTATTTCACATATACCGTCTGTGACTGGTATCCTGCTCAGTTTTGCTTAGCAGATATGTGCTAAGTAGTATTTTCTGCCTTTAAGCAGAAAACACTGCTTAGCAAATTTTGTTACTAAACAGAAAAGTAAGTGGGGCTCCAGTCGCAAGAATTTTAGCTGGTTACCAGGGCCTAATTTCATAGAGCTGCTTAAGCAAAAAATTTTGCTGCTTAGCAGAAAAGAGCAGGATACCGGTCATTAATTGTACATGCAACATGGTAGTTTGGCCGGTAACCTTATTCTGGTAAGCATAATTTTGTTGTGCTTAGCTGCTTTTTGTGCTTAAGCAGCTCTGTGAAATTGGCCCTGTTTCTGCTAAGCAAGATTTTTCTGTGCTGAGCTTTTTTTGTACTTGCAGGCTTTATGAAACTGGGCGCTATACAGGTTGCAAATAAGAGTCTATGCTGTGAGGCACTTTGTCAAATTTATTTGAGTGTGATAACAAACCATATCATACTCCCAGTAGTCTCTATTGCACTCTGCGCATGATGCTCCGTATACGGAGAGTGCAAAATAACGCTCTAAAATTTGCGCGTTGCACGTTTTGCTTTTCATCAAATAACACTCAAAGTTGTGTTATCTTCCAGTTGACTGGAAGATAATTCCTTATAATGCTCATGGAATACAGGAAAGTATAGCGCGTCTGCATACCATATCCCCCTTCGGCTTTATGGGATATGGGACGCAGAAGCCCTATATTTTCCCGTATTCCACTCGCATGTGTGTGATAACTTATAATAATGTATATAAAATGGGATGAGCAAAGAAATTTTGGCTGATGCCGGACTCAAAACCGCGAAACCTCTCGAATACGGTACAAGCGCTCTAACCAACTGAGCTAACCAGCTGACTCAAAACCGCGAAACCTCTCGAATACGGTATGAGCACTCTAACCAACTGAGCTAACCAGCCCTATGTTGGTGGGCGGCCCTATGCAATGCCAAACCTCTTTGCTCGGTGGGGGTCCAGTCAGAAGCCAAACCGTATCTGCCAATAAGCCAGGGATCAGCCCCCGGGTAAGATGCAAACAACCTGGTAAATGGCAGTAGCTGGGATATGCACAACAAATTGATACAGCCTTTTTACATGGATGTGCACAGAATATATATAGGGGAAACTGACTGGGAAATATTGTATAAATTGGGATTATGAGCAAAACAAATTTGGCTGATATATGTATATTTGTTTGTAATTCTAGGGGAGCGATGTGAATTCATGTCCAATCCCTGTCAATCCATGGTGTGTTTGAACGGGGCCAGCTGTGAGACTGTTGAACATCAACCAAAGTGCAGCTGCCCTGCAGGTTGGACGGGTCGGCTTTGCGAGTACGGTAAGAACTCCATACTTGTCAATTGCACTTTTTAGTTTAATAAAACAGAAACGTTTTGCATGAGTATATGGAAAAGTCGCCCTAACAAAAACAGTAAACCTAGTTTTTAAAGCGTTCCTTTGCATTCAGTATAGGATTTGGGATTGATTGATTGTTTTATATTGTTTCTTTATTGCATCTGATTTTGTAGGTGTATTTATACAACTTTTTAAATGTGTTGCTACTGTGATATTTTTAATAGTGGCATTTTGGTCAGACTTGGAAGGATGTTATCGTTTTCTTCTGTCCGGGGGTGTCTGCAAGTGTCGGATTGATTATCTTGATTTTAGAATGTAGTTTTACTTGTTTTCTTTTTTTATCCTGTTTTCTGAGCTTATTGGTAATTTTCAATATATATGGTTTAGATTGCCATTATTTTTTGAGAGGTTTAAATAGCTTAAATATTTTAAATATCCCTATTTTATCCATATATCCTGGTTGACTGTAAAGCGCCAGGGAACGTTTTTGCTAAAATGGATTTGGTGTGATATAAAGTTCCATTATTATTATTATTATTATTATTAAAACATTATTATAATGACCCAAGTCTATAAATTTTTGTGGATTTCCATCCAAATGCAAAACCCTCTCAAGCTGGCTTAGTGTCGTGGGGAATAATGAATTGCTCTTGATTGTCTGTTTGCTTTTTTTTCTTGGTCAACAGACATTGATGAGTGCAATAGTAATAACGGAGGTTGTGCACATAAATGTAACAACACCTTAGGTTCGTATTTCTGCCGGTGCTCCGATGGATATGCCTTACAGTCGGATGGTCACTCTTGCAATGGTAAGTCCAAAATAGGAAGAAGGGATATCTACTGTTACATCAATTCATATCGTTTGTGTTTTCACGAAGCGACAGGCATATACCCGTCGCTTCGTGAAAACACAAAAAGCGTCATTTCGGGATGCCCGTCCTTTTCATAATTTTTCAAATAAATCATAAATAAACTGATGAATTGATCATATAAAATTCACATTTGATGAAAGTTTAACTCATAATAAATCACAGGAGGAAAGTACAGACTTAAAAGAATAAGCATTGTGCTTTTGTTTTGCAGTTTTGAAATGTGATGATGCTCTTGTGTGATTATCTCCAAACACAATTTTTTCCCAATTTGACATGCCCGTCCCTTCGTGAAAACATTGACGATATGTGATCCGTGCGTTCGGTTGACAGATAAGACGACCTTTGTTGACTTTATTCTTCACCAAAATACCTCTTTTTACTGTAATGTCCACAGAGCTACAGATGGTTCTCGATATATGGATCTTTACGGGCAACTTGGGTTTTGGCTTTGAGTTACGTTGGGTGTTTTAACTTGTCTAGGCAGCCAAGAGCAAGTTCTAGTGTGCATAGAGGTGCACTTCCACATTTGGTCGAACTGTGGTTGACCACTGACTAGCAATGCACATGCGCAATGACGTATACACTTGAACGATCCTTTAGGTAGGCTAGTTTAAACTCTCTGAGTTTAAACACAATTCTTTTTCGGCACTGATACGTGCACTTCCACAATTTTGCGCCACTATCTGCAGTAGCTTCACTGGTTCCCTTCCGTGCTTCAGACAGGTTGGCATGAAACAAGGCTACTGGGACCAGGGAAGAAACCAAGGTCCTGAGGCTGGTTCCAACCATAGCACTCAACCAATGATTGACCAGCCTGGGTGCGGGTCAAGATGGTCGACTTTTAGTTAACCATAGTGCGCACTCGAACTTGCTCCAAGTGGTTCACTAACCAATTATGCAAGAAGTTTGATAAAACTCACGCGTGCCACACTCATGGAATTTATGCATACAATAGTTGTGAAATAAAAAAGTGATTGCCCTTGCCCGTAACAATGGCAGACTTTGCACTGTGTGATGTCAAGTGGGAACTATCTACACTGTATATATTCATTTTGGAGATTTCATAAACAATAGTGCCTTATGGTTTTCCAAGGGCTTCTTTTACCTGTACCCTTGTTCATGCCAACTTGGGAAAATTCAAATGTTTATGATGTCATACCAAATGACACTAGGTACTTTATGTAATGTTTGGTAGAGCCCTTCGGTTCCATTGGGGCTACAGTCTTATCTCCTCAGACTTCCACTTCAGGGAATAATTGCGTTTAACTTTAAGTTGATACATTTTGTTTGTTGCTGCGGATGTTTTTTTATATGTACTAACAAGGCAAGGTGCATTTGTGTGCATGTTGTTTAACTGTGGAGGTCTGGTAGATGACCTGCAATTGGGTGGGGTGACCCGATGCGTTTATTTATAGTGGTGTTGGTTTAGTGTTTTATGTGAGGATGGACATGCAGGTAGTCCTTATACATGGTAGGGCAAGGTGCCTTTATTGGTGTAGCCACAATTTGTGTTGGTGGACTCACAGTTGAGACCTTTAGTTTGTGTCGTGGGATGATGGTAGCCTAAAAATTGATGTCATGTGAGGTTAGTCCATGTCTTCAGCTAGTCTGGTATCTGATGATGATGTGTGTCCGAGTATAAAAATTGGCATTTTATTCCCTTGTTTTTTTTTCTTGTTATGTACAGATGTTTCATACTGCATACATGAAGGAAGATTTCATTTGGTAAGTTAAATAAATTATTAGGTTGATTGAGACCCTCCTACAGTTAAAATCACAGTGGATGATACTGAATGGTCAGACAGTAGGAGGGTTGGCTGTGTACTGTGTAGTTCATCTATCATTTAAAACTACAGTGGATGATATTGAATGGTCAGACAGTAGGAGGGTTGACTTTGCATTGTATAGATGCATTCAACACATGATATCACATTGCAGGCTGGCATAGTTTATCTGATAGTTAAAATCACAGTGGATGATACTGAATGGTCAGACAGTAGGAGGGTTGGCTGTGTACTGTGTAGTTCATCTGCCATTCAAAACTACAGTGGATGATATTGAATGGTCAGACAGTAGGAGGGTTGAATGTGCTTTGTATAGATGCATTCAACACATGATATCACATTGCAGGCTGGCATAGTTTATCAGTTAAAATCACAGTGGATGACACTGAATGGTCAGACAGTAGGAGGGTTGGCTGTGTACTGTGTAGTGTGTCTATCATTCAAAACCACAGTGGATGGTATTGAATGGTCAGACAGTAGGAGGGTTTTAAAATCCCATAGTCACACGGCAACCCTTTCTGTTATTTTTGTCACACTAACGCACATCAGTAGCAGTAGCTGTGGGCCTGTGATTCCATGGCTCAGCATGGAATTCTGCACTTACAATAACCATTTTTCACTTACATGGGTTTTAGTGGAAAATTTAAGCAAAGAATGCTTGTTTGAGTGAAGTATGCATGCATTCCCCTTGCTAACCTGTGATATAGGCCTGCAGTTATAAGTTAACCATGGATTTGTCTGATATAAAGTGTGGATCTTTTGCATAGAAGAACCGTTGCGTTTTGGGCCTAATGTGATTTGTTGGAAGTCTATTCAATTGCATTTTTTGTTCTGCTGCCGTTTCATGTACAGGCAGATACTGAGTGGAATTTTGAGTGTTCCACATGCCACTGTGAGCAGGGAAGAGCCGTCTGTGAAGTTATGAAGTGTCCAGACTTGAAGTGCAAAGAGGTATGCGGACTCAGATGATTTATAGCATGATAAATGAAACTTCATTTTCCTTTTTGTTGTTGTATGGTGGCAACAAGTTTCACATCCTACTCATGTACATGGTGTTACTGCAAACCTTACTAGATTGTATCTCCACCATGCAAAGTTTCAAATCCTACTCATGTACATGGTGTTACTGCAAACCTTACTAGATTGTATCTCCACCATGCAAAGTTTCAAATCCTACTCATGTACATGGTGTTACTGCAAACCTTACTAGATTGTATCTCCACCATACAAAGTTTCAAATCCTACTCATGTACATGGTGTTACTGCAAACCTTACTAGATTGTATCTCCACCATGCAAAGTTTCAAATCCTACTCATGTACATGGTGTTACTGCAAACCTTACTAGATTGTATCTCCACCATACAAAGTTTCAAATCCTACTCATGTACATGGTGTTATTGCAAACCTTACTAGATTGTATCTCCACCATGCAAAGTTTCAAATCCTAGGATAAAGGTTATTGATGTTGTCATTATAAAAATACCACTTGTACACAATAATTCTTCCTCAATTGTATTGTTTTGTGTATTGTTTTTAGAATGAATATGAGTTTGAGGCCCCAGGAGCTTGCTGCCCAAAGTGCCTGCCAGGTAACTGTTGAAAAGCTTCAAGAAAAATGTCTTTAAAGACCAAAGAATTAGTATTTTTCAGGGCAGCAAACGGGCAACGTTAAAACACGCCATTGTGTAAAATCGGAGTACTTGAACAAAGGTCGCCGGATATTCCACTGCTGACATGCACAGAGCAAGTACACACCTTCTAACGCATTGTTTGACCCACACAAAGAGAGAACATGGTCTTTAATATTTTGCCAAGTTTTGTCTATTGTGCAGTGGTTTTTGGGTAAGGCCCAATTCTTAGACCTTTGTCCTTTTGTTCCAAGGAGAGGATTACGAGACATCGGAAAGCTTCCACCATTATTTATTCATTGTATTTCAGCTCACTGGAGGTTAGTCAGAGTGAACCAGGGATCCAGCCATGGGTTTAGTACCAATCCTATGCTGTAGATCATAGCCGAGGTTTTGCAATTCACTGTGCATGAATTTGAAATATTCTCAGTAGAGAAAACAAAAATCATGGTGCTTTAAAGAGAATCTTTGTTCTCTTGGCTTTGTCAAGTCAAGGTTTGTTTGTGCCAGCAGTACTCTCGAAGGAAAAACGATTCTGGCAAAATCATTTCATCAGGCTGGATGAAGAAAAAAATGGAAGAATAACGGCGTCAACTGTTCAATAAAAACCACAAATTTGTAAATTGAAAATTTGTCTTCTTTCTTCAGAATCCAAGACGTGCTCTGTGTCCATCCATGGGAAGTATTTAACGTATGACGGCAACACATTTGACAACACTGGAAACTGCCGCTATGTCTTAAGTCAAGACTGTGTGGGGAGCCAGTTCAGCATTGAAGTTCAATACGAGGCTAACAAGAAAAAGTTCTTTCGACGTGCTGTGTTGTTACGGTTGGACTGTGTCGAGGTGGAAGTCAACTACGACGGGATGGTCAAGGTAAGCGTATATTGTGATTTGTGCTTTTGTGCAACACAAAGTCCTAAAATGTGACTGGCTCTCGCAAAACCTTGAGCTTTAACCAGATTTTCAAAAGTGAGGTTTATTTACTCAATTCACCCGACATCATCACCACAGTAATCGGTTGCACCATTTTGGGAATTGGTTTCCTTGTGTATTGTACTGTTAAGTGAGGATTTTAGGCGATGCATGCTCACACGCTCACCGCATCTTGACAACACAATTTTCCTCCCAAAATGGTAGACTGTTGCCTATGGGCAGAGAGTAGCTGCATGTGATGTGAATGCAAGGGCTCTGTAGTTCAGGTGTGCAACTTTTCAATCGATTGCTGATTTTGTCATTTTTTAGTTTCTCAGCTGTGCCATTGAAAATTGAAAGACACTGTACACAGTCTTGCTGTGCCTGAAACTTTCTTCTCTCTGTTTTTTTTACGAACTGAAGTTGCATGCGTGATAGTTTGATTCTCTAGATAATTGTTCGATTCCAGATTTCTAAAAATTGTTTCTGAAATTTCAAACTTTGTTAGTTTATTTGTTAATGTTTAATCCAATAAAATGACCCAAAGAACTAATTAATTACTAACCAAAAAAACAATCTGATTGAGAACTTCATGGGTCAAGCATTATACCTTTAACATAAGCCTCTGAAACCTTATTATGTTAATTGAACTTAACACTCGTGTTACATCCATGTTAAATTGACCCAGGTTACTGGTGTACCCGTTGAGCTACCATACACTCATGCTGCGCCAATGAATGTCCTGATCACCAAGACCAACACATCCGTAGATGAGAATGGCATCACCATCAAGACCAACCGTGGTGTCATCATCCGATGGTCTAAACAAAACGACATCG
This sequence comes from Marthasterias glacialis, assembly GCA_911728455.2. NCBI lineage: Eukaryota > Metazoa > Echinodermata > Asteroidea > Forcipulatida > Asteriidae > Marthasterias > Marthasterias glacialis. The sequence goes on from OU452228.1 coordinate 8,687,173, forward strand.
AAGTGTCCGCACCTGGAACATTCAAAGGGAATCTTTGCGGCCTCTGCGGTAACATGAACGGCAACCGCAAAGACGACCGTACGACGCGACAGTTCCTCCCAAGCCGGTCGGCCATGGAGTTTGCTTACAGCTGGAGGGTGGACGGCTACAAGCACTGCTCTGTGGCCGAAATCCGCGGCAGGACTCGCCAGAAATTCGGCGCCATCTCTATTAACAACATTCCGGTCTGCGCCGGGAAGAGTTTCTACGTTTTGAAGGACGTCAGGAAGAAATGCAGTTTGCTCCGTCAAAGATCATTTCAGGTAGATATGATTTGTCCTGTGGGAAATAATTCCACATGCACTTCGGATGGGTTTTGAATCAACAAAAAGTCTCATGTTTCAAAGGCTAAATGGAGAAAGGCTCTGTTAGGAGGGTTGAAACATGAGGTCATTACTACTTAAAAACCAGTACCAGAATTAGTTTATTATAATGGCAAATTCTTACGAACAAAAAAAAAACAATATATATATGGAAAATGGAATGAATATTATAATGAGTTTCTGAAATCCTCAATGAACTTTTTGTTATGTTTGTGACAAATATTTCAGCCTCAATCAATAGAAATATTGTGTGACAATTGAAGGCTGTATAATTGTCACTTTATTGCTTGCTGTGCACAATTGATTTGCATTTGTATATTTTGTATATGTCACAAGATGGTTTTGTCAACAGGAAATACTGCTGTTCATATTCTTGTTTTGTTTGCATAGTGTTAACCAGAGGGGTGTTGAAGCAGAAGTATCTTTCTGTGGACATTCTCTTTAAATTGTACATTTGACTTTAACCTCTGTCAATTTTATGTCTTAAATGTATTGCAAATAATCAAGTTGTTCACCCCTGTTTGTACATTTTATTTGCCGATCTGTACATCTTTTTTTTCCCGAACCTGGCAAATACGTTGTTTATTATTTTTATTATGACGTGAACATTTTGATTTCCTTTTCTGAAATTCTACCTTCCTATCATATTCTCGGTGTATTTTTCATCCTGACATTTTTTTACCTTTTGCTTTATTGGATCATATTTTTCCTTCAAATTTGATTGCAGATTTGTAGCCGTGAAGCCTTTCAGAAAAATTTCCCTCCAAACATATTTGTGAATGTTTTTATTTTTGATGTTTTGTCATTTTCTCCCAAATTTAGTTGCCTGTATACAAAAGCCATTTTGTTTTTCCTTCCATTCATATCATTGTATGGCTGTGTCAGAATTGGCGGCTGTGGCTGCGGATGTGGCTGTTGCTTAGGGTGTTGCTAGGGCATCCTATGCTTCAATGCTTGCAGCTCATCTGACGATCAAGCTGCAGCCACTAATTCAGACTTAAGCCGGAAGAGAAATTAGTTTGGCTCTTTGCAATAGAATGAGAGTTAGAACTGTAATGGTCAATGGGTATCCTGTTCAGAAAGACATTGTGTCACACGCATCTGCTGCACGCCCAAAGTTTTCACTACTTCCGGCTCCAAAGCTGGCACACGTTTGTGTGTAATTTGACCCCAAAATCACCCATTTCATCATTCTTATGATGGAAACTTTTAGTTCTGGGAAGACCATAGTCTTTGAAAGCCAGGTCCATTTATTAATCTTTTCTTGTAAAAATCATCAAAGAAAAACTAGCTCAATGCAACTCACATGAGCTTCTGGTAATCAACGGAGCCAGTTTGTGTGAAGTGGGCGTGGCTTACAGTGGAATTACGTCACATTAACGAACAGGATACAGGAAACCCGACAAACATGACTGTTTAGCTTTGTATAACCTTTGTAGCATTACCTAACTTTATGGTTGCTTATTTTACAATTTATTTTAAGATATCTATTTGATAAAATATAAGTATTTGATAAGATTTGTAGTTATTTGTATTACTTGTAGTTATTAATTCATTACAAAAGTGTATAATTATTGGTTTGCATTAGGCTTACAGTAGAATTATCTCAAAAGAGTTGAGGTGGCTCCCATTTCAGAGCCTCCACTTCTCTGAAAACAGATTGTCCAGAAATATCCAAGAAATTAATACTGTTAAATGAAGTTTCCCCATAAGAATATCACATCAATTTTTTTTTTTTCAATTTTGTCTTCAGATGTGTCACTCGGTGGTAGATCCCAACAGATATTTTGAATGGTGTATGCAGGATGCATGTAGCTGTCATACCAACGAGCCATGCTACTGTGAAGCCATATCTGCCTACATCCTTGAATGCCAACGAAACCAGGTGGCGATTAAGTGGGCTGAAAACAGCGCTTGCAGTAAGTAGTTGTTGATGGAGCCCCAGCCAGAACTATGGTTTGGGCAAAGGCCATTACGTTCCATATGCCTGTTTAAAGCACCATACCAAAAGTTTACCGTTTTCAAAATTTCTGACGGAACTTATAGCCAGAGCTAAACGTGAAGTCGTGGTTTTGAAAAGAGCCATGGCTTGTATGGTACACCCGGTGTCCCGCCATTTATTTATTTATTTATTATTTTGTAGCATGTCGTGGCCGAGCGGTTTAGTACATCGGACTCAGGTTCTGGTGGCTAAGTCATCAGGATGCAGGTTCTAGTCCCGGTCATGACACTTGTGTCCTTGAGCAAGACACTTAACTGTAATTGCTTCAAATAGGGGAAGAAGCAGTTATGTTTGTCTCACAATGAATTCATTTACCCCTCCCTGTTCTTAGCATGTCTTGTTTCTGCGCATTGGGGCAGGTTTCTATCCCTTCAAAAAGTAGCCTACACCTCGAGTTGCCTTCGGGCCTTGTGATGGGCGGATTGCATAAAAAAAAATAATAATAATCAAAAATGTTTTTTTTTTCTTTGCTTCGCATGAATATTTGCAGGCCTGGAATTATACAGAGGCCATGGAGTGTTTTTCCTGCTCTTGCTTGGCTTTGGTGCCCCATCAAAATTATCTGATAGACTTTAAAGATTTTCCAATGAAAGTGCCTTTTGAAGGACCAAGCAATAATGGTTAAGTGTCTTGCTAAGGACACAAGTGTCAAGACTGCGACTCAAAGCCACACTCTGCTGATTAGAAACACCAGAGCGTGAGTCCAGTTCACTTGACCGTAAGCCACACAAGCCACACAACGCCATCTTATACATAACAGCTTGAAATACATTTTGCAGACATTGTTGACTAATTTGGTAGATCAAGCTTTATGAATGGATTCATGATTCAGTTTTTGTCTTATGTTTTTTTTTTCCCTATCAGATACCCGCTGTCCTGAAGGTATGATCTATGACAACTGTGGCCCAGCCTGTCTGGCAACATGTCTAAACCCAAAAGTGGATGCTGCAGAGTGCCGGACATCGGCCTGTGTGCCCCGATGCCAATGTCCAGCAGGCACAGTCTTTCATGAGAACTCTTGTGTCCTCACTAGATATTGCCCGGTAATCACGTCAAATGACTAAAAGCTTAAACTTAAACCAATACCCGGGGAGAGAAAAAAAAAAAAAAAAAACTCATGTCACATGAGACAATCTGTGTGCGCTGCCGTATAAGCGGTATGGAAGTCTCAAACTTCCCATTGGTTGATGTGGTTAAATTTGCCTTACTGGCAATCAGGATGGTATTGATATACTTAGTCCACAAGTGACATAGAGGGCGTGCACATCAGACAAAGGCGACAATTGAGCTTGGAATTCTCTGTGTAACCCCTTAGTAATCATGGCGGCTGTAAAGTGGCCTGTGCCAACATAACTTTTATGGCCGCAAACGGCCGCAAGATTAGACCTACTTCAACTTCAGCAAAAAGGTCATAGTAGAGGTCATGAAGTTACATTTTTAAAAGAAAACCAAATTGATATATTGCATTATTTTTCCAAACATTTTTTCTCAATTAACAAAATTGATAACAATAATTTTGGCTATAATTTCCCAGCCAAGATTTTGTAGAGGGGCCCAAGTGGGTTAGCCATGTGGGTCCCATTTTTTGGGGGAACCAATTGGGTCCCAACTTGGCTTGCCCGGACGGGTTGTGGACAGGTTTTCTGTGGGGTCTAATTGTGCTGTTGATTTTGTACATACCTTTTTATAAGTATATTTGTATTTTTACTTTTTTTTGTGGGAACAAGTTTTACTGGCAGCCAGATGTCAGGTATGTGTACAGATCACAAAACTGTACGATTCTGTTTTTGCGACCCGGGACGCTAAGTGCACAAAAAGATAACTCTATTCAAAACCCTCTGCTCTTGAAATTTGCTTCTTAAAATAATTACCAGGTGGCAAGATAAAGCGCAATACAAACTGTTAAAATTATGCTGAAATAACATCATCACAACATAAAACTACTGACATTTGTTTAAGGAAATTTTGCAGCTGTTCATATTAAGTAATCAAAAATTATAGAAATGTTTATTTCAATTGTTTTTACTTCTAAATTGCTCTTTTGAATTAATTAAAAGAATTTCAGATATATCTATTTTGTTTTTAGTTTCAGGACTGTTCAATCAAAAAGATTTATAAATTTTATGTTATTAAATAAAGTAATTTAACAGCTTTTTATTGGGGTGTCACCTTATTTTTCAACATTTTCTTATATAAATAAAAATATCTTTATTGTGTTATAAAAATTACATGCAATAACTCAGCTCTCAAATTAAAACCCAAATTACATTTTTTTTTATTTTTGCAATCAAAATGCACACACCACAATCAAAACTAACGATTGTTGTAGGTTTGCAACTGGTCACAAGTCATCGGCATTATTGATCTGCCGAGCATTGGTGACCAGCCTCCAAGAGGCCTTGTTGTTCATTAGGCATGGCTAGTCTGCCATTTTTACATCAAGGTTTTTTTTTTTCCCATTATGAAGTTGTTGTATTTTTCACTGGTTTCCCGCTGTTATCCTGTCCATGTTTGGATGTCATTCTTACAATCAGAGCTCAACTGAGTATAAGCAAAATCATGCAATGGTATTATTTCTTTTAACCTGACTGTACATAACTATTTCTACAACTTAGAAAGACAAATAGAAACAAATAATAAGTATGTAAATAAAAGTTAGCAGTGAGTTAACAAAGAATTTTATATAGCCACTTGCTGAAGGTCATATTGTTTCACTTATCGCAAGTTCTCCCTGTCTAATTTTTTACAAAAAGTTAAAGAAGAAGAAGAATTTTATTTCGAACAGTAATATTTTTTCCAATAAGTTGGTTAGCAAAATGATTTAGTTAATATTGCAAAATTTATGAAAGGGAAAATAGTAGTGCCTCCGAAAGTCTTACTTATTCAAAAGGAATTTTAAAAATTGTATATTTTTGAGTAAAACATTGTTTTGAGTGTAATGTTCCTGATCCTGTATTTAAAAAAATACATTAAATCTAGGAAATATGTTTAGGCCACTCACGTTGTGGACTAAATAGTATTTAAAGGTTTAGTGACAATTGTGACTTCTTTTTTTTTTTTTGGGGGGGGGGGGGGTGGGGTCGTGGGTTCAAATTCCACCAGAGTAATATGCAGGATCGGAATTCACTGAGCATACACTACAGTGCTTAATCACACATCGCTGTATGGGTAATGGTTGTTTACTTTGTGTCTTTTCCCTGGTCCTCCCAAATTGCCAAACCGAGGCCAGCAGGGAAAAAAGCCTGGTGCCTTTTTTTGTGAACAAGGCAGCATTCTTGATTGTTGTAGCACTACTAGGGGATATGACTTCACAGTGACCTACACGTGTTATGAAACCAATATTTTTTTTTCTCCAGTAATCAAAGATGTTAATTTCTAGATAGGTATCTTGTCTAAATCAAATTGTAGAAAAATTTGCGAAACCCCTTCGATTTAACATTTTGACTCTTGTTTTAAAGTCAAAGTTAGAGTATTTCTTTATGAAAATAATAAAGTTATTTTGTCAAGCAAAGCATCTTTGTTTCAATATTAATCCATCTCAAATTAAGGAGATATTTCAAACCTAAAAGATGCCGTGACACTCCCACGTATTTACTCACCCCTTGCCCCCCCCCCCCATAAAAAAAAACATTCATAGGGTGCTTTAAAACTACTATGTGAATATTTCTTTTAGGGTTTACTCGTAAATTTTTGCCACACTTTTAATGTCAGCAGTTTAGACAGCAACTTTAACTCTTTAAGTTTATTTTACAACACCTAGCCCCCAACTGCTATACTAAAAGTACTCTAAAATAATGTGTTTAGTTGTGGAGCTGTTGACTGAAGATCAGCAATTAGAATATTGGCTTTCAATCAAGTCATTAAACAGTCGTTGATGACGACTGCCATGTTGCCATGTTTCGTGTTTTAAATGCCGACCGTTGCTTTGCACGCGGTGGTAGTGGAGGTGTGTTCAGTGCGCGGTCTATCTTCCAGTGTTGTTTTTTGCTCATTGTGTGACAATAGTCATTGTGTGGATACGTAGTGTATTATAAGACCTCCGGCAGTAGCGGTTGTCTTCAAGCTCATAAACAAGTAATTAGCCCCGGGGAGAATTGTACTGCTCTGTCGTGGTGAAAGCCATTAACTGTCCGTCTTCGTGCGCGTAGCACTCAGCGGGGCATTCCCAGTGCAAAACGGCACCATGGTGAACACGATGAACATACACGAAGCCGGTAAGTCGAAATGTGTTTTTGTTTTTTTTACCCCCATCAAACAGGCAATACTGTGGAGGAATTTCCTTCCTCCACGGGTAGACATGTAATAGCAAATCTCAAGGATAATTTACTTCAACCACTGATAAGTAAATTTCCCGAATCAACGTGCTTCAGTGAGAATATTCCCTTCAATAAATGTCGCACGGGAGGCCAATGTATAAATTTAGACTCGCTGTGTGCATCTTCGAAATTCATCTATTGTGCGTTGTAGAAGGGAGTGCAAAGTTCATTTCAGCTCTCTACTCATGCCATATAACCAACATGGGAACATTTCATTAACTAAAATGGTCACAAGAGCAACACCAAACAACGGTTTATGTTTATTGTCAGGGAGTCTGTGCTTGGTATGATTTATATAAAATAATAATTAACATACATGTGCTTATTTTGATGTGGCATATCAAAACAAGAACTGAGCTCTCGGTAACATTTTTCTCGCACTAGGCAGAATTTCTGATGGAAATATGACTGGGGGGGGGACAGTTGGTCAGGTATGAAAATTTGGATCCTAGTTGAAGTCCTTTTTTTGTGAGCAAGGACGTTCCCTCTTGAGAAGAAACACTTTCAGATCAAGATAAATTATAAATAAATAAAAATTGTCTCGATCAAAACCAGTGATTTATCATCAACGTACCTTTTAGTTTCCGTTGTACAATAATCAAACAAATGTGAAGATGTTCAGTGTTTTTGTAACACTCTGTTTCAAAATCCAAAAAATATTACAGCCAGTTTGTTACCAAAGGTACTACTACTACTAGACATATCTTGATCAACCATGTTGCATAATCGTCCATTCAAGTCAATGTAACCAAACCGAGGCTGAGAGAGGGACAATAGTCTGTCCCCATTTATTTGTACCTGAGAACCAGTTTTCATGCGAGTATTTTGATACTGATTGATTGATTGATTTAATACAGGGTAGGCCTGATACATCACAGAGGTGATGGAGAGGCAATTGCCTCCATTGCCCCTGGTCATTTGCCTTGGTGCCCTTGAAATGTTCCAATAGAAAATGTCAATTTTCCTCATAGAGATGCCCTTTACCACGACGAAAAAAATGCATTGGTGCCCTTGCCCTTTAAAGAAAGACGCAATCTAGCCTGACAGGGTACTAAACCCTAACCCTCCCAAACCTTTTTCAGGGACCTTGTCTGATCTAGGGAGTAGGGGTGTTAGCTTATGACTTGTCCAGGCATACCAATCTTATCCACGTCCAAACATTTTGAATGAACTATCTATCTGATTAGTCATACAAAACCTAATCACAATGTTCAAAAGTTATTTGAAAAGAACTAAATTGAAAGTTAGAATTATAATGAATTCATTCAAACAGTATTCAGAGGTACACCATTGTAGGGGTTAAACAAATTCTTCTTTTTCGGCGTTTATTTTTATAGGGACATATCTTGCGTAGCTTTTCCTAAGATTATTCTTGATTAACAATAACAAAACTATGTAAAGGTTACTGCACATGGTTCTTCCCTTTTTATATGGGTGTGTATACAAGAAAATATAAGATCAGATACACCTGTTATAATTTGTTATTCTATTTTACAAAAACTGCATTTTTAAAGGTGGAATTATTGTTTTGTTTGGGGGTATTTTTTTTTTTTTCAGAACAGATTGCATCGACTTGTAGAAAATGTTTGGTTACAAATTGTCGAGTTTCTATGATCGTAGAATCGTCATGCCAAAAATTTTTAAGAGCACAAGTGTCAGCTTCTCTATCCAGGGGATTAAAATTACTGACGGAAATGACAGAATGTTGATAAAAATATAATCAAATTTGCTTTTATGCTGAATTTCCACCGTCGGTAAAATCCTCCTGGGCGATTGGAAATGAAATATAGTCTCAGGGAATAAGATTTAACTGTGATACTCCTGCATAATTCAACTTGATCCGCCATTAGGCAAATTTCAAAACCAGCCTCGGAGCTTGAGTTTATCTTGTCCCGTTGAAATATTTATACAGGATGACGTCTGAAGACAAGTCAATTTTTACAATTTGTGGTTTTTTTTATACAGTTGATGACCAATTAAAGGCCAGTGGTCAGTCATTCTGACATTCATATTTAGACAGAAATGAATTGTTAGTTAAATTGAGCATGTCCCTTTAAAGTTAGAACAAAGTACTCGTTGTCATGTGTCCATTCACAAGTGTTAAGTTCATACCTACCTAGGGGCCTACCTATCCTCCAGAGAAATTATTTCCGCTTGAAATTCTGCCAAAGTTGAGATTGTTTTTCATTGAAGACCATAAAGATCACTGTTTCTTATTTCAATTGCTGCAATCAAATTAGCTTACGGGTACCATATTTCGTTGGTTTGCATATATACATGTATATCTTTACTTAAATTTACATGGTTGGTTAATTTCAATAAAATTAAACAATTTAAACAAGTATGATTGCAGTGGTGTAACCAGATATTCTCATTTGGTGGGTGGGGGGGGGGTGCAAAGACAATTTGGTGGCTATTTAATGTATGGAACCATGCATTTGTGCAATTTTGCAATTTCATTTGGGGTGACAAGAGCCAGAGGGGGGCAAGAGAACCTGTGCACCCCCCTTTCATTCTGGTTACGCCACTGTATAAAAACCTTGTAAAACACAAACTCTTCTTAAAAATTCTGCGTACAGTGCATGTTCAACTAGAGTATCATTTCAATAGGGGAGACTCTGCTCTTACATACCTACAGCACTAATGTAATTTATTTTGTTTCTTTCATTGGTTGCCTGGTAACAGCCTTCAACGGTGACTACAGACAGTTGAACGTTGCCCTTGACAACGGTCAGGTAAGAGTAACACCTCTCACACTCGATTCTGTGCTCAGTATGCATGGGGATCAAGGTCCGATTTGATGACTCTGCTTACCACAGAACTCTGCGCTTACGGCGCCCTGTCAGGCACATAATTCTACGGGCCATAATCACAGAATTCCACAGTGAGCTGAGTCATGAAATTTTGCCCTGTTCTTGAAGGTCTTACATATCATTGTTTTTTTTTTTTTTTTTTTTTTTTTTGCTATAATCATTTAGAAGTAGCATAGCAGTATAGTAGTATATATCTTTCTGGTATAAATAAAACCTACAGTGTAGGAACCCTCAATCTCAAAAGTGCCTTGCATTGTAAACCGATTTAGGTGAAGAGAGAAGTTGGTGAAGAAATGTTCAGTTTTCATGGTGAGATGGAAAACCCCAAATAGGGAAAACCCACACAATCAGGTAGGGACTGACAACCCAATCCCAAGGCTCAAGATAGGATTCGAACCGGTGCCTTTCACCTCTGTGGACACTGCAGTGTCCACAGAGGTTGAAAGGCAGGTCAAGATGCCACGTAAACCAACCTGATGCCCTACATCATCCATCTTTATCATACGACCAACTAGAAAATTGTCTTCAAAGGTGATCATGATTTTCCAATTTTTCTGCTTGCGATCGAAATGTACATTTTCCCGTTTACATACTCGGCAAAACTATAGTCTTCTGAGCCGATTGGATATTCTGCCAGAGGGCGCACTTTGAAATCTCTTATAAAATAAGTGATTATATGAAGTCATTGCAAAAAAAAAAACAGCAATCAAACATAGCGCCCTCAGTTGTTCAAATTAAGAAAGTATGCATGCTCCGTCATTTTTATTTATTGCATGCTATTGTGTGCGAATCCAGGATTATTGATGAAGGGGCGTAGACTCATAATAGTGGAAGTACACTGCCCAATGCTTCAATGGTACAAGGTCCGGGGCCTGCTCGAGGGTCCCTGTGAAAATTTTGAAGATGATGATGGTTGCCTATGTGTAGGGCATTCTGAGCCTCTCTGAGATTTTTTTTTTGAGCAAAAGTAGTTAGAAGGGTTTTTGTGGGGTGTTTTTTTTTCCTTCTCTTTTTTTTTAACTAAAAGAAAAAGTCATTGAGGGGAATATGGTGAGTGTACATCACAAAGCTTACGATGACATTGGGTACAAGTGGAGTCGGGAAAAGTTTCGAAAATGTACATTTACCAATGCTGTCTGGTGCATTCTGAGCCTATTTGTGTTTATCTTTTTTCTTTGTTACTTCATGGCTGTCTTTCTACAAAAATAAGTAGGTAAAAATGAGAGAAGCTTGGACCTCGAAACCACTCGAAAACCATTTTTTTTAAAGGGCCCACAGAAAAAGTTTGAAGATTATTATACTTATATAGAATTCTCAGCCCTTCTTGGTTATCTTTTGAGGTAAAGTAGTTCGATCTTTAATTTTTATTTATTTATTTATTTATTATTATTTTTATTTTTTTCTCTCCCTACTTTTAGTCTATTTTGGTGCAAAAAAAAAAATACTGACAATTCAAGCGCAATTTTTCAGCATCCAGTAGAATTATTCCGATTATTACTCACATTAGAATGACCTCAATAAGGTGTCTACAGTGTGGGACCAAATTATTCACTTCTTTCTTGTTGCTGCTTTTCTTGGATTTTCATGCCAAATATCTTCGCTGCATGCGAAATTCTGGGGGTGATACTACCCGCCCCCATGTCTAATCAGTAGAGGTACATGTCCTTTCCCTAGAATTTACTCCCCAGCAGTGGCGTAACCAGAGGGGTGGGCAGAGGGGGGTCTGAGCTCCTCCCTCCCCCACTCAGAACCCTTGCCTTTCCCTCTTGCCCCCCCCCCCCCCAAATGAGATCAAACAAGTGCACAAATGAATGGTTCGATGCGATAAATAGCCTCCCCTCTGAGCCCCTCCCCCACTCCTCAGAACCCTTGCCTTTCCCTCTTGCCGACCCCCTCTTTACCGCCCTCTTGCACCGCCCCCCCCCCCCCAATGAGATTTTTTAAAAATGCACAAATGGAGGGTTCGATACATTAAATAGCCCCCACCACCCCAACCAATGAAAATGTCTGGTTACGCCACTGCTCCCCAGCCTTGACGATTCAGTTTTCAACTGAATGATATGTATGCTGAACCTTATCGCCAAGGCCAAGCATACTGTATCTATTAGAGTTTGCGGTCTGATCACCTGGGTCCAAAAGTGTCTTGTCTCTTGTTGGTGTGAAGTACGAATGCTCAATGGGGTTGTCGTTTCCTATGGGCTCGTAGATGAGGACTTCGGATGAAGTGTTGCCTCCATGGCCCTCACCGAGGCTTGGTGTCTCAGGTATCACCGGTGAGACGGAGAACCTCACTGCTCTCTCTTGAACCTTGAAGGCAGACCTTTGGCGTTTTCTGCTGCACAAATAAAAGCACCAATTGAACGGACTTGTTTATTTCAAAACACAATTCCAACATGTGCATATTTAAAAAAGAAAAATTAAAACACAATATCAAAGCAATTATTAAGCCAATCTTAAATGTGGTTTCAGTTTTAATTCATATCAAAATCATTTATTAAAATTACAATGAATAATAGTTACTATCTTAGATCTGAAGCAACCCTTGATACTGTGTGTTGCAAAATTTAGAAACCATATCAAGGCTGGAATAAAATGAGACTGGTTTCTTGAAAGTGGAAACAGAACTCTTAGTCAAGCATGCCATAAAAAAAAAGGAAACCAGACGACAAATTTGCTAATTTTGCAATGAAAGTGCACCTACCGCTGGGCACAGGTCTTTACATGGCACATCAAAGAAGGGATTAAAACAACTGCCAGGGTGCCACAAACTCCTAATATGACAATGTTGATGCCAGAGAGTTTGAGCAAATGCACCCTCGAACCTGCATCAGTAGCAACGGTCGATCTGACTAAATCTGCGGAAGTAGGCCCTGCCATTTTAAGATTTGAGAAGAAAAATTAAAGGGGAAATGTTTGTAAAAGTTAATGCAAACTTTCGAATACCATCATTCGAATTTACTTGAACAGTTTATGCAGTAGCAGTGGGTTGGATTTCATTCTGAGTTTTGAAAATAGTAAACTACATTTCTTTCAGTCACTCTCTGCGAATTGAATGCGTGGAAAAAATGTTTTTGAATCATTTACCAAACTGGTGGTGCCTTGAAGTTCCATGTGCACCTGACTCTGCAGCTGGTGTTGTTATGACATCGGTATCGACCTCAGGGAAGGAGTGCCCAGCCAGGTCATCATCTGCGGAAACCCCAGAGCTTTGTCGGTTGAGCAGCATCCCAGCCGGAAAAGCGCTGAGAATTTGACTTGTCTGAAAGTACTGAATCTGCAGGGAAAGGTGGCCTCGGTCTGTTGGGTCGAGTGTGACTGTCCATGCATCTTGCTGAAACTCAATGGAAAGGGTTACTGCACAGTATGTCTGGGTTTCTTCCTGAAGACGTTCCAAATCTTTAAGACGCCTCAGTGGTTTGTCGTTGACCAGTAAAGAAGACTCCTCTCTGCACTGATACACCAGGGTGTATTCATTTAGTACACTGCCCATTGTGGCAGCAATTGCGCTGTCGGTGAACTGTTCAATTGGCACAGTAAGAGCACTGGAACTGTATTTTCTACTTGCAATGTATTGGACAACCATGACCGCCCTGTCGGCTGTCAACATAACAATCTTTTTAGTTTCCAACTGGTAGTCGTACCATATTGGGTCGTAGACAGTGACTCGTGTGACGTGGTTGTCTTTGAATGTCAGAGTGGTGTTGGGGAAAGGCGCAAGGATCCTCCAGATATAAGCTGGGCTGTGGCTACCACCCGTGTGGGCAAGAACAAAAGAACGCCCCCAGGTCGAAACAGGGGGCAACTGCTCCACCAAATAAGAACAGTAACGAAAAATCAGCAGGGTATCTGAGCAGTCGTTGCCGGCTACCAGTGCCACCGCTTCAGATGCTGTCACCTTTGACCCTGTCAGGTCACCGGAACTCTGTATCTGGGCCGACTCAGACCAGTGCAGTTCGAACTCAATGGTCTGTCCAGCCTGGTATGATGTAATGCCAAAGGAAGCGGCTGTTTGGAGTTCCACAGACACGAGCGTGTTATTTTGTGTGGCTGTAATAACAAATTCAGATAGGTGTTCTTGATGAGGTCCCCACCCATATAAAGTTGTTTCTGTATTGTACGTCACAGCGTAATATTCTTTGTCAAGAGCGTCCACGGGAAGAGCAAGAAAGCCCTCAGAATGGGTACCCATGACATTGTCGACTATGCAGCTGACACTAACATCTCGACTTGCAGTGACTATAACTGCACCATCAAAGAACCCTGCTCCCCTTGCAACTGCCTCGGGCATCAGACGAAAGGATGCCACTTCGCGGTAGCTGATGTTCCGCTTGTAGGAAATATTAAATGCTGGTTGCTCCACGTTGATCTCTGTCACTCCGTATGATTCGCTCGTTACATGGACGATAGGTATTACTTTTGAAGCCTGGCTGTGATCAGGAATTGCAAAGATAAATTCACGACCTTTGCTGTCCAGTAGAGGTCCTATAATACGAAGACAAAGTACAAGGTTGCTAATTACAAAGAAAAATTGGTTCAGTTCCAACTTCAGAGCTCACTTTTTATGAAGTTCATACCAATACCAATCCTCCAGAGAAATATTTTTAGCTGAAATACTGTCAAGGTCTAGAGAATGTCATTTGAATAGCTCCCAAAATCACAGTTACTTATTTCGATGGCAGCAATTGGAACAGTTTTTTCATTACAATAATGAGAAGAAGTAATTATTAGGCAGTTTTAAACATTGTATCCAAGCGCCATACACTATAACTACCCTTGTTTATTCGGCCTTACGCTTGCCTAAAAATCATGTTAACTCCTTTGGAGTATGCAGCACCGGCACCCAATGCTGTGCAAAATCATTTAACTAATATTTTTTTTTTTTTAGTAATGCTGAAGTACACAAGCCTTAATAACGAACCGTCTGAAAGTCCCTCTGCGCTGACCAGTTTGAGATGAGCTCTCAAAAATAGAAAAACAACAACCAGTGGTCTCAGATCCATGCTGGTCGTGTTCGGTGAAATTGTAAAAAATGAAACCCAACAAGAACTTTCATTCCTTTTTATAACCAGGAACATAGATGCCGAAAAAGAAACTTCTGACTACTGAAGTGATTTAAACTCCCTGTTTCAAGAAATTTAAATTCAGCTTCATGTACATGTAACTGTTTTAGGTGTTTCTTTTCCTCCAGTTCCAGTTCCAGTTTTGTTTTTTTATTACAAACTCATCTGTGACAAGTTCATTTGTGAAAAACTTATCTAGTTTAGAAACGTGATGATTGATAGCAGATTATGTTGGAGATAACTTTCGCATTTAGTTTCATTAAGTCTTACTTTCTTTTTGTGTCACAAATGAACACACTTACGGTATTCTAACTTCCTTATTTAGTGCTCGATACACTCTAAAAGGTAACCAGTGGCAGCAATCTCACTTTCATCAACATTGATTCATCAACATGGTTACCCTTGCCGCTTGCAGCTACAGTCACCCTTCATTAAGGGCCTCTGTTTTAATTGTTACTTTGTTATTATTATTTAGGTGTTTCTCTTCCTCCAAAAATTATTTAGTAAGTTCCATTTTTTTTTTATTACAAACTCATCAAGTTCATTTGTGTAATACTCATCTAGTTTAGAGTTAACTTTCGCATTTGGTTTCATTAAGTCTTACTTTCTTTTTGTGGCTGAGCGGTTAAGAGCACCGGACTCAAGCTCTGGTGTTTCTGATCAGCAGAGTGTGGGTTCGAGTCCCGGTCGTGACACTTGTGTTCTTAAGCAAGACACTTAACCATTATTGCTTCGTCCTTTGGATGGGGCGTAAAGCCGTTGGTCCCGTGTGTTGTGTAATGCTTGTAAAGAGAAGGGGTTCGCCCCGGTGTTTCTGGCATGGTCTGGCAGCAATATGCGCCACCTCACATTGTATCCCTTTCAAGGTGTTGTATTATGGTTGCTTGGTCTCATAAAATCATTTCTAACAATCTTCACCAGATTTGATAGATAATCAGCGCCAGGAGTGTCATTTATGACAGACATGGCACATTATAAATGAACACTATTATTATTGTAACCTCTACTGAGGGGACTCAGATAGCATAAGCTTGGTCGACTCCAGGGCCTCCGAAATAAAGGAGCTTGACTTGTGCTTGCCTTCGCCGCTCACTCTCAAAACACTCTACGATACAAACTCCACTGGCTGCCTGTACACAAGCACATCCCAGTCATTCATGCACCAGGATCGCTCTGCATCTCTTGCTGTTTAAAACTCCACTACCCCATTCACACAATCTGTTATAATAATAATAATAATAATAATAATAATAATAATAATAATAATCAGTTCTTATACAGCGCATTTCATAATATCATCTCGATGCGCTTTACTGTAGTGCCCTGTTCATTGAGCCAATAACATTCCTGTAATCTTTCTCAGCTCCCTGGGGAGTATAAAGCCCCGAGCTGCCGTGGCGCTCCAGAGGCTTTTTCAAACACAATATCAACCTCTACCCTCGCAGGTACCCATTTATACCCCTGGGTGAAGAGAAGCAATTGTACTAAAGCATCGTGCTCAAGGACACAACAGTCAGGTGGCTTAGTGAATCTACCTGGACATGGCGGACAAAGCAACGTTTTGGGCACATAACTCCAGTTAGGAAGGGAGTTCAGGAATACGACTTAAATAATGTTGTAGCCCTATCTAGTGGAAACTACTCATATGACGTTTGAGATCTTACCCTCCAAGGAATTAATTATTGTTGATTTTTGATGATTTAATTTTTAGTTGTATGTTTTGTACACAATCGCAGCAACAATAGAAAACCAATGGTGTGTACAAAACATATGAGTGTCCCATGGTTTTTATACCGGAAAGATATGTCGCTAAAAATACTAGTCATTAGTAGTAGTACTATTATTGTTAATTCATGCAGTTTCTGTATTTTTTTTTCTAGAGCCCAAGTGACAAAGACAGCACCGGTACATCATCACTTCACAAGGCAGCTGCCAATGGCCACTTGGAGTGTCTCCAGCTGTTATCACAGCGTGGAGGAGAGCTGACACTACCGGACATCACTGGCTGCACCCCGCTGCACTCTGCCGCCAGAAATGGCCACCTGAGTAAGTAGAGTTAAATCAGTATCACTCCGGAGTCTCAGTGGAATCAATGAAACCAAGTCCCCGCTGATATGGAAAACACATCAGCAATGGGAAACTTGTGAGACAACAGACACAACGGGCCTTATTGACAGTTCTGAGCATGTGCGCACATGCTCAGTATTGCGCGCGTAGTTTTGAGCATGCGTACCACTGGTGAGAACTGTGAACAAGGACCGTCCAAAAGTCTCCCATTGTCGTTTCGATTGGTTCCCACATGGGCTTCATCTATTCCCAGGAAGGCTTAAGAGATTCCTGATCAGGATGCTGTGTTTCCCATTTGGGCGTTTAGGATTCCTGATTTGGGTTCAGCAATAAGCCATTTACACGGTAGATTTGAATGATGTCAGTGGTACAATGTCTTGTATGGTATAGACCTTTATCATGGTGCGACCATCTTGATTTTCTCCCATTCAAATCAATGTAACCAAACCGAGGCAGGAAGGAGGAATAGTCTGGTTCCTTTTTGTACAATGAATATTAGAATTCATTACTGTCATGTGGTTGTAAGGACTATGACCAAGATGGTGGAGGCATGATAATGGTCTATACAAGGCACAAAGTGAATGCTTAATTCCACTATCTCAGACTAAATCCAGGATTTGAATTGGCCTGTAGCTACCGGGCAAGCTCGTTGGCCTAGTAGTATGACGTCTGCTCTGGAATGGCAAGGTGGCTCCAGATCAGCAAAGACTGTTTTCTTTGTGGCCAACATTTCATTTGAAATTGTGTCTCCAGTGGTTTTGTCTGATTTGTAACTAAGAAATGTGTGGTAGCAACACTGGATTTAGTCTGAGGAATTCAAACTGAGCATTTACTTAGTCATGACCAAGCAAGACATTGTACCCAGACACCATTAAATGTTTACTCACAAATGGCTTAATATTCATAATTGGTCTTCCACAATTTCAAAATGACCCTTCTTTTTAACCATTCCCATTTGGGACTGGAATAGCACCAACTCTCCCCCAAGCCTGTAAGCAACTGAATTTATGGTTCGTAATTATTATTTGGTTCGACCCTACACAGCTGTGTGATAACCACTGTATTCTCAATGCTTTCCCGAGTCCTGCAGTAAAAGAATTCACACACATTCTACTCGTGCGGCAATCTAAGCCTGTGAAAGCTGGGAAAGCACTGAGATATTAAATACAAACAAGGAACATGATTAAGGGCACCACTTTGCTACCATCACGTCAGAAGTTTTTTTTCAAATTTGTTATTCAATTTTGTTAGTACGTGAAACCACTCAAAAACTGTTTCAACATGTGAATGGGACTAGCAGGCTTGTACGGAAAATAATCTGAGTGAAACAGTATGATTAATTTTTAACTACCCTCAAATGTCAATGGACGGAAAAAAATAGGTACACTTTTCCGTCCATTTTTGGTGGAAATGTGAGAATGATTTAAGTAGAATTTCTCAAAATCAACAAATGAGTCAATAGATCCATTCCATTGTTGAAATCCTCTTTTTCACTTTACTTAAACATTTCATTTACAGCCATTGGGAAAAACTGCTAATGTGAAGGATGCAAAGTGGTAGGGCCTACCTTTTATTGTGTTTCCTGCCAAAATAGAATTTCTTTATCCCCAAACCAATTTATTATATCATTTAACTTTATAACTGTTATTATTGTTTCATTTAATACTTGTGGTGTTTTTTTTTTTTTTTTTTTTTTTTTTTAATCTATTTCCGTTACCTACTTCATTCTATGATCCTGGAAATGAATAATTTCAGTTTCTACTTCTCTCTGTTTTCATTTTCAGAAACAGTCAAGTGGCTTGTTGATGCAGGCATAGACATCAACATTGAATCCCGTAAAGGCAAGACAGCAAGAGATGTGGCAAAGTCACAGGGTAACTTTGAAGTTGCCAAATTCCTCAAAGAAGCAGGTAAAATACCTGTTTTTTTTCTTGTTCATAAATGCACTGCTTTAGTTGTAACACATTTATAAATATTTAAAAGTCCACATTCCTCATGTTTAATCCACCTCTTTTCAGCATTGTATAATGTTTTCTGGTCCCAAACACTGGGACAGCCTCCCTCTGTCACTTTCTTGTAGTAAGAACATTTTTTTCTTTCTTTTTAAATAGAAGCTTAAATGTTTTCTTTTGCTGTTGTCGCATGAACAAACTTTTTGTAGTATTGCTTTGTACAACTTATACTGTATATACACATTGTTTTGCTGTCTTTGTTTTGCAGTTTTTTTTTGTTAGTTTGGGTATTTTTTCTTTGTTCGGTGTACAGGCTGTTCCTTGACAAGCCCCACTCCTGACACTTAACCAAGACACTTAACCATTATTGCTGCGTCCTTCGGATGGGACGTAAAGCCGTTGGTCCCGTGTGTTGTGTAATGCATGTAAAAGAGCCCAGTGCACTTATCGCAAAGAGAAGGGGTTTCGCCCCGGTGTTCCTAGTTTGATCGGCTGCAGATTGCGCCACAGCACCTTGTAAACCATTACATGGTGCTATGTAAAGGAAACTCCACATTCCTTGCAGGAACAAATACTGAGCGCTTTGAGACGTCCATCGGGTGTAATAAAGCGCTATATAAGAACTGCGAATTATTGTTATTATTATTATAGGATGAAGTTAATTTTGACAATTCAATAGCATTATATACAAGTGTCTATTTAATTGTTTTATTTTATTTATTTATTTATCTTTTTTATTGGCATAGCCAGGGCATCATAGTTTATCATAACATCATTACTTTCTCTATGGCATTGCCCAAGTGTCCGGATTTTTTGTCTGTTTTCCTTGTAGTTTTGTTTCCTGTTGACACAAATATGTATTTTTCTTTTGATGAATGACTGTTTTCTTTTCATGTAAGGGGCCGTCCGAAATTATCATGGCTATATAGAAGTATTAGTTATTAGAAACTAGTTGATAGGTACGACTTTGGAGGATGGGGGAAGGGACTTGAAAAGTAGAACTCTCTGTACTAACTTTAAAATGTTGAAATGTTGGTCAACCTCTACTGTTTACTTATTCTTGTAAAGTTTGTTCAGCTGGTTATGTTAATATGGAAATAAAGATGAAAGTGATCCGAGTGGGAAAAAAATGCCTCTAAATTTAGAGAGCATACTTTGGAAACTTTTTGGAGTGGCCTTTTTGGGGGAAATCATTTTATTCTGGTTTCCTTTTGTTCTGTTTCAGGTCGTGAGAAGTTTGACTGGGAGATGGGAGATAAGTACGGGAAACTCAACTATGTGACTCACTGAGTGAGTCAGTCTCCAAGTATGGGCTCAATGAGCCTGTCACCGTAATCGTCTAACTCACTCAGTAGTTATGTTTTTTTTGCGACCGACTGAGTCGATTACCTGACTTATGTGACTCACTTGTAATTAGCTGTTGCTCACTGAATCAGTCACCTGCATCATGTGACTCACAGAGTCAATTGTTTATATATGACTTGGCGAGTCACCAGATACCCATGTTACTCCCTTGAGTTGCTTATGTGGCTCACTGAGTCTGTCACCTAGGTGTAGCTCACCTGGCCAGTCTTGTTAAAGTGACTCACAGAGTCAATTGTTTACTCGACTTAGTAAGTAATCATGTTACTCTATGGAGTTGCTTGTGTGGCTCATTGAGTATGTCACTTAGGTGTTGCTCACTTAGCCAGTCTTGTTAAAGTGACTCACAGAGTCAACTGTTATCATGCCTCGGTCAGCCATGTTTCTCATTTTGTGAGATGATTGTGTGACCCACCGAGTCAGTCACCCGAAAATCTCCCACGGGGAAAAATAATCATCAAACATGATTTTGTATACTGGGGGTATTGTGCAATAATTACTTAACAATCAGGAAGCTAGTCACGGCAAGCAATAATATGACAATAGAGTCTTTTGTATGTTGCAGTTTGTAGTGATTATACATAAAATAATACACTTTGACTTATGTATGAGATTTAAATTGTTCTTGTGGATTTCACCCACCAAGGTACTGAAGGGACAATTTGCTTGAATTGTCCAAGAATAATTGAAGATGGCTTGTGGAAATACTGTCTTTGAAAGCGTGCTTATGGCTGTGTAACTTACAAGTTGTAACCTTATGTATATATACAAGTAGAGAGTTCAACATTATTTTTGTTTGTGGCAGTTTGAAGTGGGGCTGTCACACCTACTCACAGTACTAGTGTAAGACACAATTTTTGTTTGTTGGGTTTAGTGAATTATATCAGCCCTCTCGTTGGAGGCATAGTCCCTGTCGTTTTAGAAAGAACCGAAACTATTTTGTACTCGGGGGGGGGGGGGGGGGGGAACAATTGCAGCTTTGGTTGCAACGTGTAGCTCTATGGTGGCGTTGACGTGTCGAAATTCGATCATGTACGCACGGATGAGACATTTCAGACTTTTGTCTGAATTCAGACCTTTCTACGTCTGCCTGTTGCCTGTTGAAAAAAAAGTAGCTGTTCTTTTCTTTAGATATTAAGAAAACAAGCTCTCTGATGTACTTCTCTAAAATCTATAACCGCAGGTGTTACGAAAAAGTGTAAATACCATTTCAAGATACCTCCCAGAATTTGGATTATACTTTCAGACCTTTTTGTCAGCTTTGACTCTCACCCTAGTGTAAAGTACATCCAGCGGCGTAGCGACCGGGAGTGTCGGGGTGTGACACCCCCCCCCCCCAAATATTTTTCCAAAGTCGGCATTTAGAGCCACAGTCGGCAAATTGAGCACCAAACTTACCCGAGTATAAGGGCTCGGGCTGAACACAAATCCATTCGGCGAGCCTAGAGATTTGCCGGCTGAAAATTTTAGGTAAACCTTGTAGTGGGAGAAGTCAAAGAAGTTTAATTGCCAAATGTAATATTCTCGGCAACGTGCGGAAATCTACACTCTGAAAACACTAAAAGCCGTAGAGCGTCCGGGGGCTTCGCCTCGGACCCCCCATAACAATTCTTGCCCCAACGAACCTCCAACAGTACGGAATTTGTCCCGAGTCCAAAGTATTCAAAGGTTGAATTTCAAAATTAATCGTCTATTCCGGCAACTTTTCGGTCCTCCTCCTAAACACACTTAAAACCGTAGAGTGCTCGGGGGTTTTGCCCCCTGGACCCCCACTAGAATTTGTATCTATACTCCAACAGGGGATTCGCAAAAAAAAATGACGGTTTTTAAGGCTTGCATTTCGTATATGAGTCGTCTATATATAAAAACCTCATGAGCGCTCGCGGCTATGCCCCCGAACCCCCACATGTTGGTGAGTCCAATGACATTGTGCTTTAACTTTCATTTGATAATGTCAGTCGGCAAATTTAGGCTTCCACCCCCCCCCCCCCCCCCCCCCGTCCCCAAAGAAAGTGCCCTCGCTACTCCGCAGGGTACATCACACCATGATAAATAACCATCAACGTAGCTGTTTAATTTCTCTCAATAATTAGGAGCTTTCATTTCTTTGAGTTCCTCTTCTAACCAGTTGTACACTGCAGCACCCCTGTAAGGTTCCCGCGGTTAACCCAGCCGTGTTACATTTATTATTCCCAAAAGGCACCGGACTTCTCTCTCGAGAAAGACTCGTTTTGGTTTCATCGATTTGACCATTTTGATATCCAAACGTATCATAATTTTAATGCGGTTGTGGTTAAAGACGCTGCCGTAGTAGATGATATAAACGAGATTATCAACAGAGGGCGCAGTCTTATTTTCATGGGTTTTTTTTTATAATGGATTATTCGGTAGTTTGCCTAAGTGTATGAGGTTGGATACAGAACCAGCCCACAGCTCCTTCATGGCACGGTGTATAAAATACCGTGGTATCCAAGACATTCCCTGTGTGCCAAATTCCATGCTTGTATCAGTCCACTAACCTACATGCCGCACTACTTGCCCGTTAAAAAAAAAAAAAAAACAAAAAAAAAAACAGTAACTAATGCTTTGCTATGGAACGGTCTCGCCTCACTTTCATTGAGCCACTTCTGGAAAATTTGACCCAAACGAAAGCAAGGACGGAACAAGTCCCAAACAGCGTGCATTGTATGGTATTTGACCTGTATCCCGTCCTTGCTGTAAAGTAAATTGTAATCTCTGTTTATAGACCATGGTCATGTGCTCTTTAAGACGATGTATTTGGGTCTTAAACCATGGCGGAAGGTAAACTTACTTCCTTCGCACACTCGTACTATAGTTCCGCCTGATGTTCGACCGTCGCCACGTAGTATCAATTGCTGGAAAACGTGACGGGTGTAAATGTCACAAACCGTTTATATTGCCCGCTGATAATATCATTCCGGCCTGCAATGAGGTCGAACAAACAATGGGCAACATTTAACTCTGATCTCGTTTTCAATGGGGTGCGTGTGAAGGAATCAAATTGGCGATTCAAGAACGTGGCTATGGGAGTAGATCGCTGTCATGGCTCGAATCGGGATTTTTCTCCCGTTCAGATCAATGCAACCAAAGTGAGGCTGGAAGGGGAAAGTAGTCTGACTCCGTGTTTGCATTGTATCTTTGATCTTGTTTTCATGGGGTTCGTATGAAGGAATCAAATTGGCGACTCAAGAACGTGGCTAGTGTGTTTATGGGAGCATATCTTTATTATGGTTCGAATCTGGATTTTTCTCCCATTCAGATCAATGCAACCAAAGCGAGGCTGGAAGAGGAAAAGTAGTCTGGCTCCGTGTTTGTATTGTAACTTTGATCTTGTTTTCATGGGGTTCGTATGAAGGAATCAAATTGGCGATTCAAGAACGTGGCTAGTGTGTTTATGGGAGCATATCTTTATCATGGTTCGAATCTGGAATTTTCTCCCGTTCAGATCAATGCAACCAGAGCGAGGTTGGAAGAGGAAAAGTAGTCTGGCTCCGTGTTTGTATTGTAACTTTGATCTTGTTTTCACGGGGTTCGTATGAAGGAATCAAATTGGCTAGTGTTGTTTAACGGAATACATGTAGATCGATCATTATCATGGCTCAAATCTGGATTTCTAATAAGTACTGCAATACTCAGCTAAGTATTATGTCATAAAATTATGACATTAATGTATACTGTTAAACATGTGACGGGATTTTCTGAAACCTATTGCCAGAACTGCAAAAAAATAAGGAGCGAATATTTTTACCATGCTTGCCCGTATTGCATTTAAAACAATTACTCATTTAATTGTGTGTTGGTGCGTACTGATCGTGGGTCTGCTTACGGCAGAAATCCGCGCTTACGGTCAACATTCTCCGCTGACCGTGTTAGCGACAAAAGTGTTCCGCTAGCTGTGTAGATATATATGTATGTGAAGTATGCACGTGCAGAAGCAATGTTGGCCTGTGAAAGACGCTTACGTATGGAAGCGTGAATTTCCCAGCTACCGTAATTGCAGATTTTTTTTTTTCGCTTACGGTAAACCAGAGACATGCAATCCTATCGGTAAGTTTTGGAGCAACCAAGCGGAAGTGTAATGTAAACGAGTGGTATACATACATGTACATGCACATTCGTTTACTCTGCACTTCCGGCTGCAAAACGTCATCACTTACCAACAGGATGAGACCGTAGGCTTGTGATGTCATCACTGCCGTAGAGCTACACGCAACAGCGCCCTCACTGAGGTCACGGCGGGCTTAAGTTTACCGTGGGGAAAAGGGAGATGCATATTGGTGTATTGGCCCCAGCTACTGATATTAATTTAGCATTGGAGTTTTCATTAATATGGTGTGTCTAGTGCAGGCTTACAGTTGCCGTTATATGGCTATAGGGAAGTGGCGTCGGGAAAAGGCCTTTCAACTACGTATTCGTAATATAAATCACAACGGAAACATTGATATAAAAGCAATGCACTTGTTTAGAAAGAGATAAAACCCCACTCAGGTGTAGAAGGATCAATCGAGGTTTATTAAAATGACATTTTATTATTGTATCATCGATGACATTTGTGACCTGCTCTATCGAAATGAGGAATGTCTCAACAATTTTGATTTTGAGTTATGCATACCATGTTAACAAGTAACTCACTAGCTTTCCAGCAACACCATTATTATTTCCGTAGCTTATTCCAAACCGAAGTTATCTGGCAATGAAGAAAGTCAACAAGACAAGACCACTTCCATTTTTTAACGACGAGTTTATTCAGATAATCGTTTTTCCTTTATAGCTAGATGAGCGCGCGACGCGAACAGCCCACACACACGAGAGACGATTCTCGACATAGCTCATGAATAATTCATCCTGTAATAAAAGCCGGGAGGAACTAACTTCAGCCCGTGGAACCAAACAACGGCGATTCGGCCCCCCCGCTCACACGTTGATGGAGCAAGTCACGCGGTGATTGCGTGTTCCATACTGTACACAACACACACGTTCAATGTGTGTACGATCATTGTAACCAGCCCTTGGTTACAATACTATGTTCGTGTAAATTCATGGAAGTTTACGTCGGAGTAGGTCTACACCACCATGGGTTAGACGCGGTTTTCGTGAGGCATGCAAGCCACATTTCACTTGGTAATACCTTTTATTAACTTGGTAACTATTATTATGTCAGCGTGCTTGAATGGATGAATAATTCAATTAAAACATTCCTGAAGAAGAAACCGTTTGTTGTTCAAGCCTAAACGGCCTCGGCCTAAATGGGTTGGCCTTTTTAGTTTTAAAATGGGGGGGGGGGGGTGTCATGTTTTTAACATGTAGTGAACCAGAACATCTACATGTATGTCTACTGTATGTGTGTATGTGTACTAACAGTTACATGCCCATCTATAGGAAACAGAAACACCCCGTCTTATGAAAACATTCAACGAAAGAGATTCTTGGAAGTTATTTCAATGTGGTCTGCCTTTTTATGCAATGATGTTATCAGTACAATCATAGAGCAAGAAATCACAAGCCCCGCCCCACCCCTTAAAAAAATCTTATTGAGTTTGTTTCCCCTTGGGTTAAAACTACAATCATGCCCCTACTTCTTGTAGATGACCCTTCAACTTGTACATTGCCTTCACTGCTTACAAACAAGATACAATAAAAAAAGACTCACTGAAGTACATAATAAAATAACTTACATGTACAAATTAATTATTCATTTCTTTATTTCCGTTTGTTGTTATAATAACTATTCAATACAAATCATTCATTTTTATCCAATTATTTATAATTGTTTTTGTTAACATGGTTTTCCCAACAAGGGAACTTAGTTGGCAAACTCACAAATGGATAAAACATCAAGCTGGCATTAATACACCATAAAAATGTCTTACAGTATTGCAGTCTAACAGAAACAAACTTAAAAGAAGAGATTTTGTTTCCATAGGGGTGGCTCAAAGAAATGTAAGGAGTAAAGTTCTGGGCCCAATTTCAAAAAGTTCAGGCAAAAAATACTACTTGACATTTTTTTGTTTTGCTTAGCGAAGATTGAGTGAGGCTCTATGCAAACTTAATGCAATTTAGGCTGGTGACCTGTTTCTACTAAGCAATACTGTTCTGTGCTTAGCAAGTTTTGTGCTTACAGGCTTCATGAAATTGGGCCCAGGTGATCTACCTCTACAAGCCTGGCTGATGGAGGTATTGAACAAGATTCATTAAGTGATCATGCCCCCATTACAGGAGGAATGGTCCTGTACTAAAGGTGGAATAGCATTCACCAAAATAATACAAAAATCTACTCGATGATATATCGACATGTCATTTTAATCTCAATCAACTAATCAACTAATTAGTTCTTTACAAGAAAGTAGTTGTATAAATCATAATGGTACTCACCGGGTACTCTATAAACTTATTCATACCCATCCCAGTACATGTATCAAAGTATAATTTCATTTTAAAGTCATTAGTAAAGCTATGCAAAAATTATAAATAAAATTGCAGCTTTACAATAATATTACATAAACAACAATGAATGTGAAAAATAAACAAATTTTAACCCTATTGAGATCTCATTTCTGTATAGTCATCACCATGCACCCGGACATTGCTAATTTTGTTGTTTTATGGCCTGATATTTGCAGGAAAAGATTCAAGAAAATCAATAAGAAACAGAAATACATGGTTTGGTTTTAGAATGCATTCTTTGTTAACATGGGAAACATTGGAAAACATCAATTTGGTCCCACAAGTTTTCTTTGACCCTCTTGTTTGAGCAAAAGTTGGTCAAATGTTGTGGCGTTTGTTTGCCCAAGACGCTTGCGGCCGCTTTGATCTCTAAAGGGTTAATAATTAAGTAATTTCAAGCAATAGCTGGTACTCTTTGGCAAAGTGTTTTGTTTTTACAAACTATTTCTTAAAACCAGTTTTCTCCCACACCAGAAGAGCTATCCCAAGGAAAGGCGAAAACCTCAGAAAAAGAGAAAAAAACTGAGGATAAAATTCCCTTACCGGCCCCATTGTTTTATGGCGACCAAGTTTTCAACTCTAAGGATAGCTCCTTCCTTTCGTGGAAGAATTTTAGCAAAAGAAACTAGTTTGTGTAAACTTTTAAGTTAATGATTGGCCAAAAAAACTCCAAAAAACAAATTTGCCAAGAGTTTTGGATATCACTGAAATTATGCTACATAATTAAGCTTTCCCTTCTACTTTGTTACTCTGAGTTCATAAAATTGCAGAGTTCATGAGATTGAAAATCATGTTTAAGAGCAATTTGCTGAAGGACACAAGTGGTGGGACTGAGATTCGAACACACATTCTGATGACTGATCCACCAGAACTTGAATTCGATGCACTAGACCCCTTGGCTGAAATACAACATAAGTTAATAAAAGGTGGTCAAAATTAATTGAATCTTTACAAGGTGCAGTATCAACAACAATGGTACCAGGGACTCTATAAACTAATTACCGTATACACACTACACACTTGGAGAAATAAGAAGGTGGTCGAGCAGCTAATTAATTAAAACTTTACCAGAAAGGAGCAGTATCAACAACAATGATACTTACCGGGGACTCTAAAAACTTACTCATATAATACACACTAGGTCTTTCTCTGCTGAAAGCTACTTAAAGTGAAAAAGCTGATGCAAATTACAAACCTGGATTAGTCTTAAGAATATTGATGGTGCACTTTGAAAATTAAATTAGTTATTTTAGTCGTTGTACTTTCTGCACTGGGACGTCGACGTTCTCTTCGGTAGCGCGGATATTGGGCTTGGGGACTGTTGGCCTAGGGCATGTTCTATCTGCTCCCTCCTCACTGCAGAACTCTCTAATTTTGTCGTACAAATACCACTGTCGTTTCGCGTCCAGTCCGGGTGGTGTAGTCTCCTCTGGAAGTTCAGCAGGCGGTAGCGTGTCAGGTGTGCGAAGGAGGTTGTATTGCTTTTCTTCCTCGGATGGTCTCTTCGAAGCATATACAACCCCAGGCTCCTCAGATGAAAACCTTCAGAATTAAATAACAAAAAAAATTGTTGGAGTGTTGTAAGTGTTTAAATTTTGTTATTACAAATTTAAACACTTGCCTGTGTGTGTGCCTGTGGGTCACATG
Source organism: Marthasterias glacialis (assembly GCA_911728455.2). Taxonomy (NCBI): domain Eukaryota; kingdom Metazoa; phylum Echinodermata; class Asteroidea; order Forcipulatida; family Asteriidae; genus Marthasterias; species Marthasterias glacialis. The sequence goes on from OU452228.1 coordinate 8,715,219, forward strand.
CATGAGTGGGTAGCTACATTTGTAACACTTGGCATGGGGGTAGAAACTGGAGTCTTATCTGTATTTAGCTGGGCATTGGAATGTGATATAGTGGTAGTTGTGTCCATGAGATTATAAAGTTAAGGTTCTCCTTTAGTGTTTATATTAGGGCAGTGAAGTTGGCCATCAGTTTTGAAGTAATGTTTCTCCTACAGTCTCTCAGTATTGGCCATACTAATTTAATGCATTGTGATTGGGAAACTAATAGTGTTACTTTTATTTGTTTGTGTTTAAGACTGTTCTCACTGGAGTCCCATTCAGCATAACAGATTGCATTTGCCGAGTACTTAAGACTGTACTCTTTATATAAATGGAGCAGGTGTTCCTTTTTGAGAAGATCTTAGTCCATTTTTATTGTTATCGCTTTATTCAGTGTGCCATTCACAGACAGAAATGGGTCAGCAGAGTATTAAGGAATAAAATAAGGGGGAAAAACCTACCGGAAATGCTGCAGACTCTTGATGCCGACGAGTGGCTTGAAGTACCCCCCAAGAAAGGTCTGCCAGTCATAAGATGGGACGAAGACTTCCTGCGACTCGCTGCCAACTAGTTGGGCCATGTTCAAACCGGTTGCTGTGCTGTGGATGGTCAAGCGCGCTATATCTTCGAGGGATGACACTGGGGTGCGACGGTATTTCTGCTTAAGAAGGCCAAAACACCAATCCGGACTAAATTTGGTGTGACCAGCCACCATGAAGTTGAGTGAAATGTCCTTGTGAAGTCCATGTAGAGTCCTCCAGATGAGATAAAAAAGCATGTACCTATTTTTATTCTGTCCTGAGCAGTTGTCGCAGTGCAGACTGAGATGCTGTTCGCCAAGTCCATGATGTTTGAAGAAGTGATGCAAGTAGCTGATTACGGCGTTGCTCCCTTTCGTTGACGTCATCCCTTCATCGATGAGGTAGTTGACCTGTTGAGGAATTCCCTCGCAGCAGACTCCGAAGATGCCGCATTTTCTTGGTGTCATGAAGTACATGGGCCCGGGCTGGAGAGGATTTGATGGATAGTGAACCTGTTGGGCAAAATCAAAAGAATAGTGCATAGTGCACTTCCTAGAGCACGGCGGGTTATTTTGACCTAATTGCATGTTTCCATCTGCGATGACGACTTTGGCGTCAGCAACCTGCTTCTTGTATGATGTGCGCTCTTCTTTGACGTGTTGAAGGTGGGCCTCCTGCCTCTGCAATGTAGCGGTCTTCCTTTCTTCTTCGCAGTTGATAGTCCTGTTGATGAGGTTGTTGTTCTTCTGGCATTCCCAGCAGAGGTCGGTCATTGGTCGACAACATACGATCTGTGGACATAGTTGTTTCCAAAGCTTCCTGAAGGTGGTGAGTGCTGCTACTCTGAAGCCTAAACAGTAAGAAACAAACCATCGTCTTAGCAGATACTCCATGGAATATTAAAATAACAACAACGATTCAAAATAGAGATGTGCTTCAAAACCCAGTCTTCTCCATTAACAAAGGCAAGTCAAATAAATTTTTTAAAAGAATACTCTTCTCTTCACAAAAGTATGAAATCAACAATTATTTGCTTGAATTCGTGTTTTTCAAAACAGAATGACAAAATTCATCGTGCAGAACTTCAACTACAAATATTCTGAAATGAAGTTGTTGTTTTTTTTCAAATTTGTTGGCTGTTCACATTACTACCCCTCCCCCCCCCCCCCCGAACATGGGTAAAATCACTCCGAATCTACCAGAACGAAACCCATAAATAATTTTTTTTTAAATATCTCTGCTGAAGCTTGATTTTGTAATCTTGTCAATGTTTTTGCACCTTTGGGTTATTGCAGGCAATTTATTTAGTTGCGCCCCATTATTGTTTTTCCTAAAAATAACCCTGGCATTTAAATGGATTTATTAAATTTTATTTAAATCTTTCCCCGAAGCCTGACAGTATGACGACTATTAGTGAACACACTTATTATTCGTTTATATAAATTGTTTTGCCTACCCGTTGTTTCCATAGCTGGCTTGTAGTAGTCCCTCCAGATGCTGGACTTCGAGTTGGTTGATGGCAGAAGACGAAGATCAGATCTCTTGAAGCCAGAAACACGACCAGGAAGACGAAGTGCATGTTCCTCAGCAAAATTGTCGATGAATTGAAAAACTCGTGATGTATCCTCGTAGCTTAAAACTCTCCTACTCTCTACTCGACCACCAGACTTCTTACGCCTTGGAGTAAGCCCTTGCTCTCGGTACCATTGTTGCACTGCACTTACCTTATTCTTGCTTATGCTAAAAAAAAGTGTATAATAAGACAATTCTTAGGTTTTTTGTAGTTGCTTTTTTTCATCAATTCCAAAATACTTCACAAAAGTGTCACCTCATATTAGTAGAGCAAATTCTTTCTTGGAAAATATCACAACATTATATACTCACGCATGAAGGAAACGGAAGGTCTTTGAGCAAACCCTCTTACTTCTGACGGTGTGGAGACTTCGGGTCCTCGTGCGCTCTTTAACATGCTTGTACTCGTAGGATACTGTTTCACTCATGTTCATTGAAGTATGGAAGATCCCCAGCAGTATCAGATCTTTTTCTCCTGAACAAACATGAGCCAATAAGCTATTCAATATGTAGCTTTATGATACTTTAAAGAAGTTACATGATGAAGATTATAGAAGAAAAAAAAAGAAGCAAACTATTTTAATAATTAAATAGACACTGGACTTAAGTAAACTGATTTAGGATAGGCCTACTCATATTCGTAAATTGCTTACAAACTATCATCTACGAGTACAAGGTTGTTTTGTTATCGTCTCTGTCACCTCTAGTGCTTGTGGCGGCATTAAGCACGCTCCTCTAGTTTGTATGTATTAGTTGAAAATAGCGTTGTAAACCCATAAATCTAAGTAGTATAGAATAATCATTTAAAAGTTTGACCAAGATAAGCTTTTTATTTTATTGGCCCAATGACCAGGGCCCAATTTCATGGCTCTGCGTACAGTAAGCAAAGAATCGGCGCTTGCGGAAGCAGAGAATTCTGTGCTGACGTCAAGCATATTTCACGGGTTAACGGGAAATTTTGGCTTGTGTGCGTGCGTACTCCACATTACTAATACTAGCCTAGGCATTCTACGCTTACACAGCTAGCGCTTGCCTGTAAACAGAGAATCGTGATCGTAAGCGCAGAATTCGGCTGTAAGCTGAGCCATGAAATTGGGCCCTGGGCACTAATGTTAAGCACATTGATACATTATTGTAAAATGTGCCATATTAAACTAGTAGTACTTATAAATTATTATTTTTAAATTTTTTATTATTATTGTCCATAACATAAGTAAGAATAGACCAACACTGAGATTGAGAATAGTTCTGACGAGTCATTATTATTAACACTGTTTTCCCTTCCCAGTGTAGTAGTCTACTATCCCCTAAACAGTAACATGGATTTCCTGAACTAGAACTCAAGTTTCTACAATTCAACCATGTCCACCCCATCCACCCCATCCAAGATTTTATTAACTTTGCTTGGTTTTACTGTACCTTCTGTCAATCCCTGAATGTCTAAGCGAATGTTGAATACTTCCTCGTCGGTGAATTGCTGGATACACGGTCTTCCTTCAAAAGTAGAACAGTCACAGCTGAAGTCCTGGGCTCTCTGTTGCTCCACAGCGGGATCCTCGGCGACTGCTTCCCCCAGTAGGTGCTGCACACGTTGAAGCTCGTCTGCAATGGGTGGGTCGTCGTCGTCGTCCCCATCAACATCATCATCCGCGTCTTGGTCTGAAAAAAAATCGACACTCGCTTCCAAAGCTCTGGGTAATCCTAGAAAACCCGGAGCTTCGGCTTCCTCTTCCTCACTCTCAGCACTGTCATCGTCGGAATTTTCACCGCCATCACCTACGAAATAATCCTCCACTAGCTGTGCAAGGGCAGCTTCATCCGAACGAGAGAGGCCAACGATGTTGGCATCACGAATGGAGTTCAGCGCTCTCTCCATGTCTTTACTTCGCCCGTCAGCCATGCTTAGTTTAGTGAAACTTTGAACTCAAAATTAGAACAGTTAAACTCTTTAATAAACTACAAATTCACAACAGGTAAGAAAGGTAACAACAATTTAAAAATGCAAACGTGAAAATTTTTCCTTTTGCTCACTAAGTATCGACTGACAAGCGTTGCAAATTCACGAAATCACTCAGCTAATTCACACGAGGTCGGTATAGGCTACACGTGAGATCGCGGGGAGCGGCCCGGAGGCCGGCTACAATCCTTCCAAAAGCGGCCGAAAGTTTTGGGACGTCATCGGGTAAACATCGAAACTGCGCACGCTCGTCGAATGGTTTTACACCTCTCATCCAATCAGTGATCTCCATTTTTGATAGCTGGAAAGCCCGCCTAATTTAAATAACCAATTTTCAGCCGCAAATTACAACTTTTTTCGGCCTCCTGACTATAGTATCATACAAAAAAAAGGACAGTTCAGGTCATGACCTTTCGATTGGTACCAAACTCAGCCGTTCAACGTAAACGGAAGTGATCTTACTTTGCAGTAGAAAAAGCACATTATTTTCACGATTTTGAAGGTAGCTGAGATCGTCTGGAGGGAAAATTACTGCGGAGAAACATGCTCATGAAAACTGCTTTTTTATGGATTTATTCATCTTTTCAAATAAAGGTAAGACCACGACAAGAAAGATCAAGATTTGATTTATCTAATACCACAAAAATTGCGGAATCGGTTTTTGTAGTGTTTTCTCATGTTTTGAGATGTCAATATATTTTGTATGGCTCATTACACAGAACGTCATTTTTTAGACATTCCTCATTTCGATAGAGCAGGTCACATTTGTCATTTTGTCAATGTATGTCATTCACTTAAAACTAAGTGTTGAATTCACACTTTAAAGTTTGATTTTAACATGAAAAAGTTAAAATTGTCAAAGTGAAATCTAACATAGTGTAATGTTATAACTCCTTTTTAATAAGCTAAATTTAACTTGACAAAGAGTAGTCACTCAGAGCTCTCTTTAAAGTGTTGAATTTAACACTTTGTTTTGAGATTGAATTGTGTTTAAAGTCAATCACAAAAATCGAAACGGTTCAGGCGTTGTGGCAATAACAACAAACGGCGATACTTTGACAGCATCATGTCACGGTAAATTTACCGCTGCACCCAACCGTCAAAACTGCCAGATTTGACAATCTGTGCTGGCAGGTGATTCAAGATCCCGCCGTATTCCAAAACGGATTTGACATTTTATCTTTAAGTGATTCACCGGGCTGCTACATTTGCGTGTTATTTGTCATTGCCTCTAAAAGCATTCTTCACCCGCTGTTGGCAGAAACGTATATGCATAGTCCCTCCTGTTTGACTAGTAGGCTTGGAGTGTATGGCTATCCGTACACCGATATAGGTTTTTTTTTAACAACGCCCATACATCCCGAACATGAGGCGGTTGCATGCCCCTCTTTAAAGTCACTCGGAAAACAACTTTCGTTGCGATATTATACCTCTGAGAACTATAGTTCTCAAAACCCTACATGAAAATTTTTGTTCCCCACCCAAAACTGTACAAAACTGTTGAACTTGCTTATAAGCAAGTTCAACAGTTTTGTACAGTTTTGGGTGGGGAACAAAAATTTTCATGTAGGGTTTTGAGGCACTGCATGGTGAGATATCAATGTATATTTGGGTTGCGGTAACACCATGTGATTATATCTACTTTGCTATATACAGTAGATTGTTTTAGAATGTTCATGTTAACAGCCCGAAATCCTGCATTTTTTGTGTAAACACTCATTTTGGGTCATGTTTTAGTTCAAGAAAACAAACAGTATTTGCTAATATTGTCTTTAATATTTATCCGTTGACGATCAAAGATGGCAAGAAATATTAAAAATCCACCATATAACAATGATACATCATGATGCAGTAATTTAAAAAAAAATAATAACAGCAGGAGAGGCAAGGCCTGAATTTTGGGTCATTTTTAGTCAAAAACAGGATTTTGCTAATATTTTCCTCATTCATTCGCTGGCAACCAAATTCTGCAAATATTATGTTTTAAATAGTATAGCAAAGAAGAATGTGGCATCATTTAGGAAGCTAAATATTTCATTGGCTTCATTGCATTGCAGGATAGTATGGGCCTTTAGGGTAGAGTGTATAAGGAGTGATCTTGAATATAAATGCCATAAATACAAAAAGAAATCACATTGTAGTCATTTTATTTTACTTTTTTTAACTTGGTTGCATGCCCAGGAGGATTTTTAAAGCACGGAGCTCATTTTTGTTTTAAACACTCTGGATACCAAATTTTGAAGCGCTTTGAATTGCACCCAACCTTCTCATTTAGCTGCTACGTAGTTAAATCAACACAAGATAATGGTACTAGATCGGTTCTTGGAAGAGAGAACATATTCCCATTCGTTAGTTTTCAGTTGTACAGACTTTTCCTTTTGCAACGTCACGGCCGCGAGTTTTGCCAACCTTGGTTGTATGTAATGGTTGACGAAAGTGCGGGAGGCCTTCACTGCAACTTTAGTATATAATTTAGTACAATAATGTTTTCAAATTACCATTATCACCAGGTGCATCAATGTGCTACCCAAACTAAGAAGTACATAAAAATTATATTCTTCATATAAAAAAAATGTTTTAAGCGTTTCCAAAAAAGGACCAAATTACCGATATAAGCAAGCAATTACATTAGCGACACTCAATTATAAGTGATTATGGTCAAACACATTTACCTTTCAGTCATTCTCTGTTGAAAAATGTGGAGATGAATGAGTGTTTATTCAGCAAAAAGCCATCAACGTGGATAGCAATAGCGGACTTCTAATTGCCGGGCATGTCTAACTCGAAAAACTGTCCTGTCTTCGATAGACTTGTCGTGTGTAAATATACCCACAATCAACCTAGACCCGTGTTTATATGAAATTGTATTTTTTCCCCCCCAAAACGACGGAAGTGAATTGTCAACCGCGGCAAATATTGACGATTTTTAATCAAAATCGTCCGAGATGTTTAAGCTAAAAAGATGCGACCTTCAAACGTTTTTAAAAAGGGTTTCCTGTGTTTGGAGAGCCAACCATAAAGAACACGTCTTGAAAAAGAGACGTAATGTTGAGGCAGCGGTTTTAAAGGAGCATCCGTACGTGACATGACTGAAAATAGATAAATTACAATGGGATAAATAACGGTACCATCCGGCAGCTTTTCATTAAAGGTTTAGCCGTTGTAACAAAAAAATAATAATTTAATTTGAGTTGTGGTGGTTCCGAATTCAAAAGAATCGGCGTTGTGTTGTAACATACTCTAAACAGGAGTGTTCGGTGTTTTCACTAAAAACTTGACCACCAAACGAGATGATTTGTTTTTTTCACAAGATGGCTTGTTTATTGTAAGCTGGAGGATGTATAAATGATTTTATTCCTTCGAGAACTGATAATGTACCAACGCTCTAAAGAAACAAAAAGTGAAATCAATTTTAATTAAGTGAGGTGTTTTCAATATTTGTTCTCATCAAATTCCTCCGAATTGGGCGATGCGTCTTCAGTTCAGCAATCACGCATTCTGATTAAAGTTGTTGTTCGACCGAATAGATTGTGGGTTTGTTTACCTTAACTTAATATTACCCTTTTGCCCTGTGCACAGTCATCACGACACTCTCATACAGGACAATCTGCTTAACGAATTTATTTCGCTAAGCAAGAATGAGCGAGAAACCAGTCGTGAGTAAATCGTATCTCGCTACAGTTTGACTGGTACTCTGTTTTTTGGATAAGACATACTTTTACAAGCTGAGCAAGTTCCCGTGATTTGTCAGCTTCATTAAATCGCATCCATGTTGTAACGGGAAATAATACCAGCACAATTACACTTGGGATTTACAGCCGGGAAATGAAAATATTAGCATTGTCCTTGTGCCAATATGAACAATCTGTCGACTAATAGTGAAGATTGGGAGGGCAAGTCTTGCTGGCCGTTATTATGTCCAAAATAAATTAGTACGAAATAAAATGGCAAAGTGGGTATATATACTTTAATGAGTGAACTCGCGGTGTGTTGGCGTAGGGATAGGTCAGTGCCCCCGACAATAGATCATTATCAGGCTGCAACCATCTTGGTCATGTTCCCTGTATCCAATAACAGTAATATATGCTGATATTCATTGTACATAAAGGAACCAGACTATTTGCCCTTCCAGCCTCGGTTCGGTTACATTGGTTTGAATGGGAGAAAATCAAGATGGCTGCACCATGATAAAGGTCTATAAGTTGTTATTTATAACATTGGTAAAATTGAAAATATAACTATTCACAGATTGCACACATAACTTTGTGCAAAGATGGTCATGGTGGAAAACATCCCGTGAAACATTTTTGCTTGTTCATGCTATGTAGTGTCTGAGAAATGAGTAAAAACAATTAGTTTAAACATAGTTTTCGTCGCGTATAATGTGCTCGTGACTCCGGTGACCGATTTGGCTTAAGCTTTCACAGGTTTGTTATTTTATGCTGGCCTATGTTGGGTCACATAAAGTGTGTAAGAAACTGGTCTTCACTCTCATAACGACCTAGTTGTGGAACACTGACTAGGAAATCAGTTAAACATACGACAATTAAAAACAAATTACAACGGATTTAGTCCGATACCAACCAGAAAAAGTAATTGGATTTGACTCCAATTTGAGTTATTTATGACACTTGTTTGTTACTCAAATCTAACTGGTGTCTAGTCAACTCTGACTAATGCTTTTTGTAGAGCGTTTGACACTTGACCGAAGTCGGCCGCGTGCTTCGAAATAAAATGTAAGATTACCGATGCTCACTACGCATGAAGGCAATGGCGAAACTATAGGGTCTAATATGCAGGGGGTGGGGGGCACAAGGGGTGTGTGCCAATTTGAGTTTTCAGGCTCTCGTCTGTGAAGTCTGAAGACTTTATACAATTAACCCAATTTGTCTGAAGTCTTGGCAGTGAGTGCAGGTAACTCCTTTGATCTTGCTGTCCTATGGTGCACTTACGCAGTACAAAGTTCAATGTGACATTAATAATGATAACTGAGAACTCTTGCAGGGTAATTTTCTTTAAGCAGCAACTCGCACTTGACGCTCATCCCTCGCGGCATCAGATCGTTTCTGTCTAGCCGGATAGAGTACAGCAACCCTAAAAAATATATATATATATATAACAATCATATAAAAAAATATATTTATATATATATACAAAAAAACTACGAAACATCAGGGATAAAGAATACATAACGTGTGTATTTTTTTTTACCCTTCCACTGATGTGTGATAAGTAATGTATACTCTGTTTATTTGGGGGTAAATTTTTGAGCACCGGGATTTTTCTTTGCTCTGTCTTTACTTTGATGTGCAAAACCTCAGCCATGAGCTAGGGCTGAGAATTGGTACTAAATCCTAAACCGAGGCTGGATCCCTGGTTCACTCTGACTTACAATGTACCTCCATTGAGCCGAAATACAATGAATAAACAATGACAGAAGCCTCTTGATGTCTCGTAGTCCTCTTCTTAGAACAAAAAGACAAAGGTCTGGAATCAGAGATTCCACAATACCCCAGCATAACAGGCCAAAATCTGCAAAATATTCATAATAATAATAATAATAATAACAATAATAATAAACAAAACTTATATAGGGTAAAATACGGGCTGTTATAATTTTCCGAAAAATAAAATTAGCTGTTGCAAACCGCTTACCAAACACAAGAAGCTGTTGTGTACATGCGAAAAATGGTTAATGGCCCCACGTTTCAACCTATAGTACAGTCTTTCTCAAAAGCTAAAATCAGTGTTATAATTTTCATAACAAGTTCTTAAAATAAACCACCCTACAGAGGTTTCGTATGTTTACGTCTTTGAAGTTCCTTTCATTTTATTTATTTATTTATTTATTTATTTATTTATTTATTTATTTATTTATTTACTGTTTTATTTGGGAACACTTGATTACCTTCAGTAATGCCCATTATAATTTGTTGTATTCTTGCTTCATTTGGGTGGGGGAAGATTAACGAAATGTAATACATGTTCCATCCAATTTCAAATATTGTGTATATTTTATAGAAGCAAGAACTACGCATGATTGGGGTGCGGGTCTAGTCAGTCGTTGTGGAGTACTGAGCAAGATGCGAACAAATAGTACCCCATAGTTCATTGGGAATGTTTTTCTTTTGGATGAAACCCTGAAAAGGAATGCCAAAACACTTCGCAATATATCTTGGTAAAGTACCTCGCAAAAAATATATATATATCGATGAGAAATTGATAAGGATGACCTCATAATCATAAATCAACCCGCTGAGTGATTGCAACAGCAGTTCACTTCCCACGTGATTCACATGCGTGTGCTCATAAGGAACCAGACCAATATCTGCCAAAGCCGTGTTCGAATGGCTATGGCTAACTGTTGGCTGCAGCACCAACGTTGAAGAATAGGACTTTCAGCAATGCGGCCTTAGCCACTGACAAAGCCCGGACACAACCTAACTTTATCATACTGTAAAAAACATGATGCATCTGCCTTAATAAAACATCTCTGTGGAGTTAAAGACAATTTCATAGAGCTTCTTAAAGCACCAAAGGTAGCTTAGCACAACAACTGACCAGAATAGAGATACCAGCCAAAGTATCATGTCACAAGCACCATCCTTGACTGGTATCCTGCTAATGTTTTGCTCAGCACAAAACTGTGAAACAAAAGTGTCTGCTTAAAGCAGTTCTATCAATTGGGCAATGGCACCGGTACACAATTGGTTTTGTATTTTAAGGGCTGTACATTTATTTCTATCCTCTTGTATGATTCCAATGAGCACAATTACCAACCTGTGTAAATTTCATCCAGTCTGGGCCTAATTTCATAAACCCTGTGAGCAGATGTTGTTGTTTTGTTTGTTTGTTTGTTTGTTTGTTTGTTTTTTTTGCTTACGGTACGGCCATTAGCAGAATTTATATTTCACAAACACTGCTGAATACCGTATATTAAAAGCAAGGCAAAAGTCACGCTAGCTTGCCGGCGGTTCTTGGAAGCTGGGCCCAATTTCATAAAGTCTGTAAGCACAGAAACTTGCTAAGCACAGAAAAATCTTGCCTGGCAGAAACATGTTACCAGCCATTCCATTATGTTTACACTGTTGCGACTGGTGCTTAATTGAGAAATTTGCTAAGCAGTATTTTCTGCTTAACAGCTTTATGAATTTGGGCCCTGGGCTCTTCTTCATAGAGCTGCTTAAGCACAAAAAGTAGCTAAGCACATAACAAGTGATGCTTACCAGAACAAGGTTACCAGCCAAACTACCATATCACATGTATCATTTGTGACTGTTACCATGCTCATTTCTGCTTAGCAGAAAATTGTTAAGCAATTGTTTTCTGCTTAAGCATCTCTATGATACTGGGCCACAGGTTAGTGACACAACAATGCAGATTCCGCGCACACGCGCAGTCAAATCTTCATGGTTGTTTAGGAACTAACACTTTTGCTTACGCATGTTTTTGTTTTGTTTATAGTAAGCATACACAATTACTTACAGGGGGAGGGCCCAATTTCATAGAGCTGCTTAAGCACAATAGCTAAGCACGAAACAATTATGCTTACCAGAAAAAAAGGTTACCGGCTAAAACACCATGTCATATATGTACCATATGTGATTGGTATGCTGCTCTTTTTGCTTAGCAGCAAACTAGTGACCAATATTTTCTGCTTAAGCATAGCTATGACATTCGGCCCTGGGGCTACTTTCATAAAGCTGTTTAGTAGAAAATACTGCTTAGCAAATGTCTTTGCTAAGCAAAAAATGAGTGGGGCGCCAGTCGCAACAGTGTAAACATAATGGAATGTTGGCTGGTAACCTGTTTCTGCTAAGCAAGATTTTTCTGTGCTTAGCAAGTATCTGTGCTTACGGGGCCCTGGTGTAAACGGCTGTAGGAAATTGGGCCTCGGCGATCATCATATCGAGAAACCGCTAAATAAAGGTATTTTCGTTGGGGGATTTTGTGCATGATGAGCTTATTCGGTTTGGCAATCGGAATGAGAAACTGAGTGCTGTTGGTATTTCGGACAGAAACGTTGCTCAACAAAATTGGTCCTGTTAAAAAGTTCCAAAGGAATATTGCAATTTAAAAATAGTTTATTATAGGGATTTTTTCCCTTTGTATTACGAATCATAATTTTTTACAACCTTTAAGTGTCATAGAGTTAAATCTCGAAGTGTTTGCATTCGAGAGAAGAAGGAAAATAAACCATAGTGTAAAAATTAATCATAAACTACGAGGTGAATTTATCACAGTTTATGCAAACAGCAGGCATGCACGGGCACATAGTTGCATATACCCAGTTGACTTATATACTATACAATGATTTGAAATTCAGTCTGGTATTAAAGTGATTGAGGCTTGATCCGGAATAAACCGCGACTTGCTCTCTCGTAGAAAGCCGATCCACGACCCCAAACCCGTTCTGTACCATTGTGAACAAGCCATCAGCCTTTTATCCCTTTTTCTGTTTTTCTTTTCTTTTTTTTCATCAAAGAAATTACTTCACCACTTGTGTCCTTAATAGAAATTAATCAACATCGGACGGCGCTACTTCTTAAAGCATCCCACCTTTAATTAAAAATAAACACTGAACTAAAGTAAAACAGGAAATCTAGACACTTAGGAACCCCATCTTTCATTCTCAGGTGTATAAGAAGCAATTGAGCACACTTGTTCTTCGTTCACATTAACAAAGCGCGATAATTTCATGCCACCGGTACTTTTTTAATTGGCGCATTATTATTTTTCCCTACTACGGGGTTCTGTTCGGTAGACTTTGACCGGACGGGGTATTGAGCAGCCTCGCCGGCCGTTCACCCCGTGGGGATGTCGCGCCTTATCGACACGAAAACGGGCATGTTTCTCTTCACAAGTACAAACAACCATAACGTGAAAATATGAACAATATGATATGCAATAACAAAGTATTACGAAGAGCCACGGGTACAATATATGGACTATATTATGTTGTTTGTAAAAGCAATCTAGATTTAGTATTTTAAAAAAGAGACAAACATGGGTTTTTTAGTGACCTCCCAGGAAAAGGGTATTGTTTATAGTGTAGCCAAGTATGTTTGCTAAAAATGAAGGAAATTAATTGTACAAATACTTAAGTTTGAAATTAATGCTCTTTGATATTCTCTTCCATCATGATGTACACTTCCTTTTGTGCTATCAAAATAATTGCTGTAACCCTTCCCCAGGGCGTTGGGATATATTTTTTGTTTTTTTGTTGGAATAAAACATGAATTTATTTCAATTATAAAAGGTCATTACACAGAACGCACAGCGTGCAAGACATGCTGTAATGCGAGTTACCAATTGGCTCCTAATGTCGTGCCCAGTTTCAGAAATCTTGCAAGCAACGAGCATAGGCCAAGCTGAAACAACGTTGGTAAGCGCAAACGGATTGCATGTAATTCACATTGATCGTGACTGGTGCTCTGCTATTTTGTTACTATAAGCCGATACTAAATTTGGCTAAGCTGTTTACAGTTTGATGGAAATGGGCCTTGCTCATAAAAGTATCGTTGCCAAATCGTTGGCGTGCGTGGATAAGGGACACAGAATAGTGATATGAGATTAGAAAACGAATGGTGTATATGTTGTTTTTTGGGGGCGTTTTTTTTTTTTTTTTTTTAAATATGTGATTAAGTACATACGAACTCATGCTGTCTGACCCTTCAATATCCAAAGTGTGTGGTTTTAAATGATATGTGCACTGTGCAGCCTTTAACACGATGCCATGTCGTGAATGCATACACTATAATGCAATACAATACAGTTCTGCACAGTTTTGCCAATTAACAAATACACGTCCACACAGTCCTTGCTATTGAATGGTTTTTTTTTAACAAATTGACCAATTCTCAACCTTAAAACACAGGCAATGTTTAGAAGTGACCCCCACTGTCAACGTTTGCATCGTAGAACAAATTGCCTCAGTTCTAATTTTGTTTCCACTTGATTGATTTAACAATGTTTTACGAGGTCCTTTTTTCTCTCAAATGAAACGCAAGTCATTAAAATTTGTCCAAGAGTTTTGTCCATCCCATAGAAGCCATCTAATGAGGAGAAATTACATCGTTATTTTTGTAACTCGACAGCTTTCTTTGAAAACACAAAATATTTTGAACTACATGATGGTTACAGTATATATATAAGATGTATTATAATATTTTGCAATATCTGTCTTGTCCAGTTGGAGACTTTTGAGGACGCTAGGTGGCAACAGACTTACCAGGTAAATTCAGCGTTCTCGGAAACGTGCGCATGCTCGTATCTACGTAAACAATGACAATTTAACTGGTAAGTCTGCTGCCACCCAAATGTGAGTTAAATAAATAAATTAATAAATGTGAGTAAATGTGGTAAATATCTTCTTCTTTCTTTTAGTAAAATGAGTATGTCAAATCAGAAATGAAGAGCTTTCGTGCCATCAATCTAACAAAAGAGCTGTCTGTATACGTACAAACTGTAATTTACAACCATTGCTTGTAATTTATCACACCTTTAGCGGTGTCTGTGTATAAGCAATCACTTAAATTTCACAACCTTGCTAGAAGATCGTGCAAACAGCCACGCAGTTTGAAGCGGGCAAGTCGTGCTAAACAATACAAATGAGGGTCTTGACTGCATTTTCTGCGTCAAACATTCGTTTTTAATGATTTGCTTCAAAAAAGAAATCTTGTCATAATTATGTACTTAATGAATATATTGGTTGACACTCTCCTCCTTTTTTCTCAAATTTGGCGTTGAAAATAAAGTATCCTCTTGTTTACACCAGTTATTGTCACAAGAAGAAAGCGTGACACATTTTGACTTAAAAGCCCCAGCTCAACATTGGTAAACTAACTGCAAATGAGTTCACTCTTTGCAAGATATTTGAAATAAAACACAACCTGTGAAAATTTCAGCTCGTTCGTGGTTTCTTTTGCGAGAAAATCGGTTATTTCTGTACGCATTCCTATAGGCAGAGGTTTCGTCTCACTGAGACGAAAACTAATTTTGGATCTTATTTCATTTATTATTTAAAAACGATAACACTCCAGGCAGAAATATTTCAAGGAAAAGTTTCTACCGTGATTATCTTTTTACCATGTAAGGTACATGTAAATCTGTGAACATTTATGTTTTTCTTCTCACCAAATGTTGAACTGGGGCTTTCATTGTAAATGACACAAAAATCTGCAGCCATCGTGGTCTTATCCCATCTGTACACGAATACTTGTTTTGATTACACAAACTGAAGCACCAGACTTGCTTCCAAATCATCCTCGATATGGCTACATTAGAAAGACGTGAAGACCCTTCTCTTGTTACCACCATTTTGTAGTGTAGGCTACCCTTAACACTACGGCAATCATGTTACTGATAAAACCCTGCTTGTTCACCTTTCTTTAGCAACGTCACAGCCTGAGTTTTTTTGTCAGCCAAGGTTGGGGAAACTTCGGGGAGCCATCAATGCGAAGCAAAAACAAATAATCACAGTTTGTAAAAACGTTTCTACAAATATTCCAAATTAGTGCTGTTTATTTTGGAAACAAACCAACCAACAATGGTGATGTACTTTCTTGAAGTAGAAAGTTTGAAAGTTGAATTTGGTCACAACGTCTTTCAACAAGATTAAATGTGCTGCTAACATTCGGCCGTCCGTGACAACCAGCGCTGTTTGTTTGTCAACAAAAGAAAGGTCTTAATTATTCGATTGGTGCACCGGACTAGTTTTTTACTTTACAGCCTCGATTTGGTTACACTGTTTCCAATTGGAGAAATAATACGGCTCTTTTATGATAAGAGTAGTCGCCGACGAACCACCCTATAAATATTTAATTTTGTGCTGCAAATTTACTGTTACATATCAACAGATGAGCTGAGAGTACAGGAAAAAAACAATGGATATAGGCAAATGCATTCAAGTCAGATGTTACAGAAAACATCACCGTCCCAAAATGATTGTCTCGACAACTACATCATGCAATACATATTACAGATAAATTAAGTAGAAGATCTGTACCCTCTCATTTCTAACTACAATATTTGTGTTTAAATGGATATTAAGATATTTTTCTAATGTACGATTCAAATGACACGTATACACTGAACGCCCGACCCGAATTTCCCATTTCGGTGGTTCTTGTGCGATGCCTACATTTTCGTGTGTGTGTCACAACCTCTGTAAAGAAGTTTCAATGCCTTTTTGTTCCCTTTACATTCCAGTGTTTATACCATGCCGCCAAATCTCAATGTTTAAACTTCACCTTTGGTTTCCGAGCTCCTGGTTGGGCTCTACATGTAAACTTAAAGACGGTTTCTTTTTGCTGCGAGACGGCTCGGCATCCACGCGGTTGTTTCGAGTCCGGGAGAACGTCACTTTATAGGCGTGCCTGTAGCGTGAATTCACCATGCCGTAAACGAGCGGATTGATTGCCGAGTTGACGTAGGAGAGGACCCGACAAATTTGGAGACCCAGTTGTTTTTGGGGATAGTTTATGATCTTGCCGTCCTCGGTCAGCAAATTATTGAACCAAAGCAGTAAGGAGAAGATCTCGAACGGGGATAAGAGGAGGAAAAACAGGGTGCCGTTGATGACCAGCATCCGCGCCACCTGGTTGCGCATTTTGACGGCGCGGTCCAAGAACTGGTTGTTCTCCCTTTGACCGTGGGGGTGGTCGACCCGATGGGTCAGCTGCCGTACAATCAAGGTGTACATGGTCGCACTGAGGACAAACGCGGTGAAAAACGGAATGGTCTGGATTGCATTGGCATAAGCGTCTGTCCAACTGGCCACAGAGCCGCAGTAGGCGTAAACATCGTATAAATGTACGAATAAATCACCAGGGGGCCAAGTGAAACAATAGTAGTTGACAGCACAGTAGCTCGGTATTTCACTCGTGGCAACCACCACGGATATCAACCAGGCACAGACCGTCAATTTCACCGTTCGGTTCCACCCGCTGATGACACGCTGCCGCATCGGTCGACAGATCGCATGGTATTTCTCGAGCGACACCAGCATCACGAGAAACAGCGTGGCGAAGTAGGACAAACTCACCACGAAGTTGTTCACTAGGCAGCTGAGCAGCCCGTTGTACACCGGGTGGAAACTCACCGAGGACGCCCCGTACTCGTACATCTTGGAGATGATGCCGAACGCCAGGAACATGGTGTCTGAGACGGCAAGGTTGGCGAGGTAGAAGTTAGTGACCGTCCGCATCTTCGGTACCCGGTACAGCATCAAGATGAACGAGGCATTGCCCAGTACACCGATCGCAAGTATTATCGGCATTAGAACAGTAATCGCCACATCATCAAACCTGGTGTATAACTCCTCCAACGCGAATTCCTCATCTGCCGAGTAGTTAAAATAAAAGGCGTCGATACACCTGTCATCCATCGTGCGAAGTAAATTAAACTAATCACAAATGTACTCTCAGGACGAAACACCTGTTGGTGAAAGTTAGTTCTAATTGTGTAGGTATAGATCACACCACCAGAAAGGCGAAGTAACTAGCTCGTTGTAAACTTGCGTCTGAAATGCACGACGATGCTGCACCCATCCGCACCGCGATCAATCTGCTCTCCAACTTGATCTGGTTCTGCATAGACGTTCCCCCCCCCCCCTCAATCAGATCAAGGTGATATTTTAATCATTCCGCGCAGAGCGCTCGGCTCTCTGCCTACATAGTCTCTTTGCTGTATCAGCCAAACCCGTGGCTACGTCACACGGCATGCTGCACACGACTTCAACCGTCATCCACAGCGGCAAAATAATAACAAAATGCTATTAGCTGGATGGGAATTGATCGTCGGGTTTATCTATCCCCCCCAACCAATGATCAAGATGAAAGACAGAGTACTCATTCCCCATCTCGTCAAATTGACCCGATTGTTCCATTTTTATCTGCAGGCGTAGGCTTAAACCAATCCCTAGTAGAAGGCCTGTGTGTGCCTAATCAATCATACGTACTTTTCCGACTGAAGCTAATGCATGTAATTACGGTCAAGCAGTCGACGTGAAGGATATGAACGCAATGGTCTACAGTCAACAGTGAGTTCATAAGTGACTGTATTGTGGATATTTTGGACGGCCTTTTTTTTTGAGTTTACTTAAAGATCAATCCATCAGAAAGCCAGCAAAACGGATCCAGCGGCGTTAATCAGCCGTGTAATGACGACAGATCTAAATCAATATGTATACATTTTCATCAAGTAGCCATCTTGTTTTTGGTTTTTTTTTTTACATATGCAAACCACTGTAACCAAACCGAGGCTGTGTGTTTAAATAGCCAGGCCCTTTAAAGCCCCAGCTCAACAATGGTAAACTGACTGTAAATGCTTCCATTCTTTGCACAAATCAAGATACTTGTAATAAAAAAAATCTGTGAAAATGTCAGCTCATTTCGTTGTTTCATTTGCGAGAAAACGGTAAAAATGAATTCAGCATTTTTTGTACGCATTCCTATAGGCAGAGTTTTCGTCTCACTGAGACGAAAACTAATTTTGGATCTTGTTTAATTAATTAAAGTTAGTTCTAATTGTGTGATAACACTTCAGGCAGAAATATTTTAAGGACAAACAGTTTTCTACCATCATTATCCCTATACCATGTAAGGTTTCCATTTCTTCTCACTCGAAAAGCACCTGAAATTTCAAAGGGGAAACATGATCTCTTTCATTTTGTGTCCAGTATGAGAAATAACTTAAGAAAAATATGTAGGCCAATACACTTGCAACATGCAGTAAAGGAGGGAACGCTCATTAACAATTGTGTGCTTGGGGAAAAACATATCCCATAATAAAAACCAAAACAGGCTACAGTCGTTGCCACGCTTTGGTCGATTCAATGGCAATCGCTTAATCAACTCCGTATTGCTCATCATTCATTTACTCCCTTCACAGTTGACTTGTTAACGCTAATTCTTATAATGAAATAGCCCTTTACCAACAACGGGCTCTTTTGTAAACAAAGGTAGTTTTCTTTCATCATGGCGATGCTGAGAAGAAGGAAAATGATGCCTTTTGCCATGAAACAGTTTGACTGAGCTAGTATCGGTAAGGCCTTCACAAAACTATTGTGTCTATTGTAACCTGGTCACAAAATATAATCGCAATAACAATTTCCGGTAACCGTATAATTGAGAGGCAATTATTGTTCCCTTGTGAGTTATTACTTCCAAACTTGAATTATTCTGTTATCCAATGACAATATTAACGAACAGGACGACAATATTTTTGTGTGTGTGTATCTATATATTCTAAACCACGATTCTGTTAATTTACTTGAAGGGTTTTTCGAACTATCCTACTTCTTTTCAAGCAGCCCCCAGGGTGGTGGAGAGAGGGTTATGTTGATATATTATTTCCCCCAAAAATAGGACACATGTTTAAATTCTGGCAACAATTGTGACACAATAAACAGAGACCGAACTTAAAGATGAACAGCTCGTGAGCACGTCCTTTAAAAAATAACTCGCCCACGTTCTCCGTTTTGCTCTTCAAAATGTATTCGGTGCAACCCTTCTTTTGTGACAAAAGTACGGGCAGCCAAACAAAAGCAACAAGTACAAAAGAATTATAATGCAATATACGAATTGCTATTAAATTACTCATATCACTGATAAATCAATTATGCCACCATGTTTGTCTTTAAAATTGTGTTTTAAAATGTTTCTATTAAAAAAAAGGACATAGTTGTACCAACCCATTTACATGTTGTGTGTTACTCGAAGCCCACATACAAAAAATGGTGGTCGGTGTATGTTCAACACAATTTTCACAACGAGAAGGAGGGGGGATAACGATAGATGCTTCGTCAGGTAGACATCCCTTCTACCCTTCCCTTCTGTTTTGGGAAACGCTATCTTAGAAGTCATAATGTATGTTTAAGTTGCTTTGACCATGTCTCCCGATTTGTGTCTCTTTTGGGTTTTTGTGCTTCGTTTTTTGTTTGTTTGTGTCTGTGTGTGTTTTTTGCCGAGGTCGTTGTTGTCGTTGTTGTTGTTGTTGTTTTGGGCCGGAGTGACACCCCCCCCCCCTTTGGTGAAAGTGTTTTATTCCACTTATGTCTCTCTCCTATAGGCAGCCCAGCTTTCATTATCTATAGTTCCCTGGTTTTCTGTGAGATTGTCTTCTGGTTCCTTGTGTTTTTCCTGATTGCTTTTTATTTGCCTTTTGTTTTACTCTATTTTATTTTATTTATTTTGCCATGTAATGTTTCTGTCCTCGTTAATTTGCTTTAATTTGTTTAATCGGCAATAAAACAAAGTGTGGGGGCTTTTCATGCAAGAAAAAGCATTAATTAGCGTTCATTTTGAGCCACAAATTTGCTAATTGACTTCAATGGACTGGCCACACAGCGAGGGAGTTTTTAAAGGCAATTTTGACGCAGCCAACTGCAGTACATGCGCAATTATTGCATTGTAGCTCAGGAGTAAACAGTGTCTCGTTATCCCCAAGAAAAAAATGATGTGAAAATTGAGACGTGAATGTCTTATTTTCTGGGAGCCTGTTTTGAGCTCGGGTCGCCCGTAAATTGCCTCGTGTAAAGTGACCCTTGTACCCGTTAGGTGTGCGATTAAATGGCATAAGCGAATTAATGCGCACCGCGTACTTTACACCGGGACACATCTTAGTATTAATAAATGGCCACGTCGGGAGGCAATTTACAGGCAGTTCCAGGCAATCTCATACATGTAGCTACGGTGTTCTACAGCTGCTATGTCGCATCTCGCATCTCGCGTTACGAATCTCGCGTTACGAATCTCGCCTTGCGACTCTCGCGTTACGTTTGCAATCTCGCATCGCGCATCTTGCGTTACGGCTCTCGCGTTACGTTTCGCATCTCGCAATTCGCAATTTGCGTTACGAATCTCGCGTCTCGCACATTTGGCGTTTTTAGAACACCATCAGCAAACACCCCGACAGAGTAGGCACACGCACGACAAGAAACGCACTGTGAGCTTCACCGCGGCGATGCGGAAGCTCACACCATCAATGTAAACAAATTTGAGACAGTGTATCAAATCACCAGTTTACATTTAACGTGAGATTGGAGATCAGCGGCGGAGCCAGGATTTTTTCAACGGAGAGGGGGGGGGACCGGGGGAATTACCTTTCAATGGGGGCAGGGTCTATGTTTTTAAATGAATTACATGTATCTCTTTCTTTTTTTTTCGTGGGGGCACCTGGCGGGGGGGGGGGGCACTGGGAATTAGTGTGGCTACGCCGCTGTGCGAGATGTGAGATTCAAAATGTAATACGAGGTGTGAGACGAGATACAGGACGTTAGATGCGTAATACGAGATGCCAGAAACGTAACGCGAGATGCGAGATGCGAGATGGGAGATGGCAGATTTGGAAACCGTAAACTGCAACGACGTATTCGCTTTTAATATATTCTTGGTGACAGTAGGACAATGTCAGAAGAAGAAAAAAACATGTCTCCATTTGATTTCAAACTGTTCCTTTGTGGGCAGTGCAGTTGGTTACCTTTATGTTGCCTGAACAAATTGCATGGTGGGACAACACCCTTACGTCAAGCAAGCGTCAAGTTACTTAATGCGCCTTCTTCAAAGTACCTGAAATTTGCATAAGAAACCACAAAATAATGGTTTGCAATCTAGTCAGGCATTTTAGTGCAGTAGTTTTGATCACGGCAGTAAAAACAAGAAGTTTTCTACTCCTGGTGCGTAAAACGTGCGCGTGACCTCAGCAATAATCGTGTGTACCCCCTCCCCGCCCCCAATACTCAATGGGGAACAATTTTTTTTTGCATGTATGGCCTACCGGTTATTTACAATTACACTATTACGTAGGTATAAACAATGGAAGTCACATAATAAACATACAAACTATGGACATTACAAATATCCTAATAAACATTTAGGGGGAAAAGTGAAGCATGGTGCCTCTATGCTTTTTCCTGTCACGGACAATTTAAGACTAGGACGAGACAAGGATCCAAACAAGTTTGGATGGAGACCAGAGTAATGAGAGACTTTTGAGACATTAGCGGGCGCCCCAGTAACCGGTCCTTTTCTATTATGAGAGCGATAGAAAAGGACCGGTCACTGGGGCGCCCGCTAACGTCTCAAAAGTCTCCCATTCAAGTTAGATCAATACTAAACAACCTGTGTTAGACCCATGCCCGTATACAAATACACTGATTAAAAGATCAGTGTATTTGTAAACGGGCATTAAACTTCTTATTAATATCATGCTTAATTTGTGAAGTAAATAAGAAGTTTGTAAGAAGTAAAGCGGTGAGACCAAAAGTCAGCCTTACTTTTATTTTTATTGTTCTGTCTTTAGTTGTCCCCCTCGATTGGGTTAGCAACCATGCACCACCCCTTTAACAATCAACCCCCGAGGCATGCGAGTTAAAATTACCATCACTTCGTATGCGTGGCTTATCTTGTTTGGTGGAAGGTATTAACTCCGTCTGGAGTAGAAGTTAAAAATTGCCCAGTATAAAACCACCAAAAAATCCCATCAGACGGAAGTACATTATATAGGCCTATAGTTGTTCGCGTCAGAGTTCCGTCTATTATTAATAATGGCATATCCTGTGTCAACATAATGCCAAGGTTCCTGCTCTTAACTCACTTCATCTTCAGACCGAATTGCATAATAATTGAAATGGTCAGCTTGTAGCTTTAGAATTTCATCCGTAGAGTCCCTACGTCGCGACGGTTTACCAACAGATCTATTTGGGTTTTCAAATCAATTCGAAATATATCTAAGATCGACATTTTAAGTGGTCCACAAATCAAAGATTATAAAACAAACATGCATATAGGTTTTGTTTTTTGTTATGCTCTTTTCTATTGAAGTGTAATGCCGCCACGTGAATAAAAAAAATCTCACTTATCGTGTACGTACACGACAGTTATCTTGTACGTGCACTTTTGTTATCGTGTACTTACACGATAAATATCGTGTACGTACACGATAAGTTTGAACTTATCGTGAACGGACACGATAAGTCAAAACTTAGCGTGTATGTACACGATAATTATCGTGTACGTACATGATAACTTACCGTGTACGTACACGATAAGTTGGGAATTATCGTGTACGTACACGATGAGTTGGGACTGTTGGTGTATGCACACGATAAGAGTGAGATTTTTTTTATTCACGTGGCGGCAATACGCTTTCGTTCTTTTCTCATTTCGCATTCATTCAATTTTGCCGTTTTGTCATTTCGTTCTGTCGTTTCATCATGCCGTTCGGCTATTATACCATTTCATTTGCTGTTTTGTCATTCCGTTTTGTTGTTTTTGGCATTAAAATTCTTCCATTCATTACAGCGTGTTGTCATTTGACTGTGAGATTTTATATTTTCGTGCGTTAGTTTTGTCATTCGGATGATCGTGCGGTCTTGTCATTTTTTATACTTAGGTTTTGTCCTATCATTCGGTGGATTGGCTGTTTGGTTATGCTGATGTGTCATTCCATGGTTGGGTTTTAATCGATTCTCTTTTTTTCTTTTTCTTTTTTTTGCTGTTTGGTTAAGCCATTTCATGATTCTGCTGAGTGATTCTGTCATCAAATTTAACCTTGGCAACATTTGATTAGCTTATTTTACGTTTACATTATATCATTTGATTCTTGCGTTCAACAAAAGCACAGTAAACAATGCGATTGCCCGTTTTCGTTTCTGGACGTCGCGAGTTCATGATTAGATTCGGTTACATTCTATTCGCTTCTGCGAGTAAACCATTCGCTTCGCTGGATCCCCTCTTCGTTCGGCCAAATCATCCTGACGTGCGGTGCTTTCATCATTCGGTGCGCGATGTTGGCGGCCAGCTTAACCGGTTTAACCTTTGGCATGGATGTTTAACGTGAAACTCACTATAATTATTGCTTGATCAAAGGACAACACGCTGCATTGAATGGAAGAATGACCACGTTAAATGCAAAAAAAAAACCACAACCTAATGACAAAACAGCAAACGAAATGGTAACACAGCCGAACGGAATGGTGCAACTACAGAACGAAACGACAAAACGGCAAAATTGAATGAATTCGCAAAGAGCAAAAAAAAGGGGTGGCCACGAAGGCAGTATTGGCGTTCCATAGGTAAACACCGTGCATTATATTTTGTTTAGCTGTGTAAATTTGGATGCCTTTCAGTACCCGGCTTTATAGTGTTTTTGTGTAGTTTTAATATTATACAATTTTTTTACCTATGTAAATTTGAACGCCTTTCAGCCCCGGATGCTTATTTCCAAGAAATTAAACTATAGATATTAATAGTAATATTAGTTGTATGGTTGTGGTGCTACACGATGTATGAAGCCTTGTGCATGATTGCATAAATAGGTTAGCATTAGTTGTACATGGTCAAACATTGAAATAATGTATAGGGGAAGGGAGTTTAACGCGTTAGGGGAGTATGGTTGTGGATTGGGAGTGTGGCTGCATAGGCAAATAGAAACACAAGTCAGTACACCGCCTGTATACATACCAACTGCGTGTGTCAATTTTGTAAGGATTATTTACACAATTTATTACCGAACACCAAATTTTCGATCTGCCTTCACCTTTTTTAGTTGGTGAGATCGTTTGGCGTATAAGTTTTTTTTTCCATTCAGTAGGCCCTAATTATCGCGCAAACGATCTTTGGTCTTACCTACCAAACGACAGCGGGCGCCCCAATATTGCGTTTCATGTTTCTGAATAGAGTGTCCTAAATCTTGGTTTTGTAGTGTCTTTGGTACAGGGGAGTATGGGCTCTGTGAGAGAGTGGTCCACAAGAGTGTTAAACTAGTTCGCTAATAATGTAAATTTAATCAATTTTTGTTCTCTCTTTTAAACGAAGCTCTTTGGACAAACCTCGCTTTGTTTCAGGCTTGTCATGCTCCCTGTATACCCATTGACAATGACAGTACCGGTTTTCAAAACATAGCATCCGACAAGACTGATCTTCCTTTCAGCCTCGCTTCAGTTACTTTGTCTTGTCTTAAACGGATAGAAATCAAATTGTCTAGATTATGATTGCGGGTTAAATATTGAGTTTCAAACACCTGACAGTACGCACCATGACATTTGAAATTGTTAACCTTGCAGGATTGTGCCATATCCGGTTACTTCAGTCGTTGCCAACCCTTAAACCAAACCCTTACCCATTCCCACTCACACTGACTTACAAGACTAGTCATAAGTTAGGACTAGTCCTAAATAAGAGACGACAATTCGTTGGGTCTTCAAAAGCTATGTTATTGACAATATTTCAGAACGAGATATTATTTCCGCGGCGGATTGTTTATACTGGTATGAACTTGATAATGAGTGCTGGGCTTTGTCGTTTCTTTTACCGATCCTCTGTCTTTCTTCAAATTGATTTCCCGAGAGACAATCATTAATAGGTTCTGGTGTGATCATCATAAATAGTTGAGCTTCCAGATTGAAAGTTCTCGGGTCTTTTTGTTACCGTTCATGTCTTTGTCTGTGGTCAAGTTGATTTCCCGAGAGATCGCCGTTTGGTGCTGGTC
This sequence comes from Marthasterias glacialis, assembly GCA_911728455.2. NCBI lineage: Eukaryota > Metazoa > Echinodermata > Asteroidea > Forcipulatida > Asteriidae > Marthasterias > Marthasterias glacialis. The sequence continues at coordinate 8,740,779 of OU452228.1, forward strand.
TGAGTATTATAATCAGCGAGCTTTCAGATTGAAAAGTCATCTTCTTTTTCTGATGACCAACCCTGTACTCTTGTCTCCGATGTATCTGTCTTCAAATTGGCTTCTCGATAGAGAACTGTTTCAGCTTATGACATTCCTTATCTTCACACTGAGAATATAATTATACGCAAAAAATACATTAAATTTCTTGCTGAGTTTGAAGGAAAAGTGTCATATAAAAACCAGCATGAACACATTTCCTTGTTGAAAATGTAGTCTGGCTTTCAACCTTTAGAAATACGGTCATTGACATTTAAAGCCCCAGCTCAACGTTGTCAAGAAGAAAAATATATATGTTCACAGATTTACACATACCTTATATATGGTATAAAGATAATGATGGTAGAAAACTTTCCTTGAAATATTTCTACCTAAAGTGATATCTTTTTTAAATAATAAATGACCCACAATTAGTGTTTCGCTCAGTGAGACGAAAACTCTGCCCAAATCAATTTTTAACGTTTTCTCGCAAACGAAAGAACGAAAGGAGGTGCCATTTTCACAGGTTGGTTTTATTAAATATATCTCGATTTGTGCAAAGAATGGAAGCATTTACAGACACTTCACCAACATATAGTTTTCGACATAATTATCTCGTGCGCACGACTTATCATCTCGTGCGCAAGACATTTATTATCTCGTGCGCACGACATAATCGCCGAGGACTTAGCACATTCTGATCTGTATTTGGCGGCGTCATTATGGGTTTAACATTTTGAGAATAAGGTCAATTTCTTTAAAGATAAACATAGGTTTTCTTAATATTAACTTACAAATATTGTACAGTAGAATTTAGAACATTTGCCGTTTTTAGCTGCGTCATCCAGGATCCTTGATGACACTTGACGTTCAAGTACATTTACTGTGAATTTGGAGGGAGATTTTGCCATTGCAATAACGATACAAGCATAGCCTACATAACGGCCGAGTTGCTACATGGGAAACCTTCCGAACTGTAGAGCTCTTCTCTCGCCGTATAGAAACCCAGAAATTCAACCTTTGTAAGCTAGGCATCATTGATTGCACTTGAAATTCAAGTGGTCTTAATGTCATTTTTAGGGAGGTTGTGGTTTAATGATGCACGCCTTATTTAACACACTGGACGGTCGAGTTGGGACGCTCCCCGACCAGGCTTTAAGCCAGGAATTGTTCAATGAATCACCCCGAGAGCGGTGCATTCTCACCGGCATAAAAATACTCTCGGTTACCCGTTAGTTGTTTGGCTATTTCTTGTGTACATAAACCCCACGACACTTTTAAGGGTCTACCCTTTTTTATTTGTTTGCTTGCCATTGTATCCTACAATACAATGGACATTTTAGGCGGGGGTTAATTTTTTCTCCGACCCCACCCCACCCAGCCCCTCTCCACAATGGTATGTTCTGGGTGCATCACTGATGCGGAAAACTGTACCTTTACTTTTCTCATTTGGCTTTTTTGTCTCGAGTTATCGAATTTCACGATTGGTACCATTCATGCACCGAGTATAATCACCAACAAATGAAGCTTGCATGGAGTTTTTTTACTCCAACGTCTGAGATATCACTGTCACTAGGGACACCAAGTGTGCCCTCAGTGTTCTCTGGCCTGATGCAACTTTCCTAAATGCATATTCAATTGATATTAACGCTTAAAGTTTTGTGTCCGCTACCTTTGGACCTTTCTCTTTTCCGTTTGACTCTGAGCGAGAAAAAGCACGCATTACTTTATTTTAGTAATTCTCCTTAAATTGTAGGGAGCATGGTTCTTGCCATGAGCCTAATGTTTATCATCTTGGAGGGATTGCTTGTGTAGAACCCCCATACAAAAGTGACAGACTATTTTGCCCTTTAGGCTTCGGTATGATTACATCAGTTTAGAATGGGTGAATGACCCCACACTCTAAAAAATGAAAATGTTAAATCAACACTCAAAGGGTTTGGTCAGTGACAACACTTTTTTGAAGTTAGATTCAACTAATACCAGTGTCAAACTTATGTTTCAGAAGCTGAGATTCAACTTTTAGTAGTATAAATTCAACTCTTCAATTGATTTAACTCTTTCAAAGCGTTGTAACTGACCGAACTCTATTCATTGTTGATTTAACTGGTTGGTTTTTATCGTGCACTGTGATGAAGATTTTTAGGCATACGACCCGACACACCTAGTAAGAATGTCATTCTTCAACTCAATCACAGACATTTCTAAAGATCAAAAGTCATTGATTCCTCAAACTCAACTTGCCGACCAGACATCTAAATGTGTTTTCCCGCAAAATGGGGGGGGGGGGACATAGTCTTCCAGAATAAGGTTGTAAAAACAATACACAGCGAAATACGTTCTACACAGACCGTGAAATTAGCATTAGCTTCGGTAACTTGAATTGTCTTCATCCTTGTGTGGACATAAATCAATTTCATCCCTGAAAAAAAAACATATCACGTTCACCTCGGCAGGTCTGCTGATTTGATCTCCTTGTTGTTCTTGTTTTGTCGACCATGTACCACATGATAAATATTCAACTGGAAAGAAATCACTGTATATGACGAGGTTATAGCCCTGGTTTGATCAGTATTCTAGGTTTGCATATGGGCAACCATTACAATGATGCTGGGCACACCGTGTTTTGAAATAGGAATCAAATTGCCAGGTGTAGCTTGTCGTATAAGAGAGTTCCGAAAATGAGTTTTGGGGGTTTTTTTTTACTCGCGAGATGGAACACTGTCAAACACCACAGGTTGGTGCGTCATTGTTGCATATTAATCCAACTGCTTCTATAAAATGTTTATTTATTTATTTAGATATTTGTTTATTTATTCATTTTTGAAATTTATTTATTCATTGGGTAGAGTTGGAGGTTCTTTTTTCCTTGGTGTATACGAATCGTTATAGCACGTTCTTCTCATTTTGTCCTACTGTGCTAAAACGCAAGATTTACAATCTGAGGAAATGTGTGTGTGCAGCCTCACCCTTCCCGGTCACTAGGCCGGCCTGGTAAAAAAAAACACAAAACACGGCGCCATCCTAAGTCACGTTCCGACACCATCGTCCCCATCAATAACAAAAATAACAATACTGGGTTCATACAGAGCTCACATTACCCTTCCAAGAACTAGATGAGGGCGCTGTATACAATCAATTAAACAATAATTGAAATGCACAGCTCTAAATAATAATAATAATACGAGACATTTATAATTATAGCGCATAATACAGGAGCCTCTATGCGCAACAAACACAGAGCACAAAACAAATAAATACATAAAGTAAAGTTACAAAAATATAGATTCAAACAAATGAGGTTTTAAAAGTCCTTTGAAAATCAGATCAGAGTCAGCTTGATGAATATGAAGAGCGTTATAAGTCATTCCAAATTGAAGGTGAAGGCTCTTTGAGCAAATAAAATTTAGTAGAAACAGCTGCGTCAGATCTCATTATGGATAGATTTCATCAGTTCAGTTTTTAGTTTTTTTTTCTTTTCTTGAAGACAAATTGATTGACGGAGTTGGCCGGGGAAATCCCGAACGAAAGCATATTTTGTCTTTTTTCTCGTTTCTTTTCTAAGAAATACAATTAAAATTGCCTCCTGTAATCCCTGCCTCTCCATAGAGAACATCCACTTCTGTCTAATAATAGTGTTTGCTTTTTATTGACTAAGGGAACGTGTTTAACAAAAACATCAACCAACGTTGATATGAGTCTTCATTATGAGTGGTTTGAGAACACGTATCAATCTCATTTGAGGTGGAAAGTCACGCCCAAATAAGAAATATTGAAAATAATGGAAAATTCATTACAGGTGCTCATATTTGTTACAGTCAGTTGAAATATTCATATGAGTGTTTTACTGCGACAAGAATGTGTAATAAACGTGTACATATCATTAAATTACCCTGTTCCTAACCCTTGCCTTATTCCTATTCCTAACCCTAACCCTGACTCTAATCCTAACCCTGCCCCTAAACACAGTTTTGACAGGCTGCTGGTGAATGCCCCGTGTATTTCGTATTTGAAGCTACGTTTACTTTACTTTCCGATGTGCAGACAACAAATGAAAGCATATAGTAACATTTCTCTCCGAGTGACAATTTCTTACGACGTCTACTAGCCACTGATACACATGGAAGCTAGTTGACCCCCAGCATGTCATGCCAGATAATTAATAGAGGGAACTCAGTTGCCCAGACACACCCCTCCCTCCTCCCGCCATTCCATCAAAAACAAACTCATGTTTATATTAATTTTGTTTACAAGTTTCTTGGCATACTGAGGCCGTACAAAAATCACCACCACAGCACTATATGAAAAAAAGTTTTTGAACAAGTAATGGTCATGCATAATAATTACCATTTTAATGATACTGCTATATGGGTGTACCACACTAAATAGGCTCCCATAGCAACCAATGCTAAATGCTAAATATTCAAAAATACTATAAAAAAATTAAAAGTCTCTCAGCCTCTAGAATATATATTTTCTGACATCTGAACTTCATTTTTCTTCTCAATTTTTAGTAGATTAGCCGTTGAGAATTTTTGGTAGGCTGATCCAAAATAAAAACACCCCTGAACGAATAAACTGATGGCCAGACTTCATCTGGGAAAAATGACCCTACAATAGGGCCATTTTTATACGGCCAGTCTACCCAAAATGCCCCAGGTTGCAAGTCAACAACCCAAGGGGCACAATGTTGGACCATTTTTCAACAATCCATAAAAGCAAGGACCCGCAAATCTTTGATTTACAGAAAAAGTTGTGTGTTTACATTTTATCAATGAGGCTCGGTGCATGGATTTCTCTCTATAATAGGTGTAGTGCACCCCTATATGCATCCAGCTCTATATGTCAATGCCAGTCATACAAACGTGTGCTAAGGTAGGTTAATTGAAAAAAAAATTGCATTTCAGACCCTTTGTCGTCGCTTAGCCTATGCATTACTATCCATTTTTTTTGTAATGAGCTGAGGACAATTAAAAACCACCATCTGCAGCTTATGTGCATGGCCTGTGACTTCATTATGATGGTACTGCACCCCCATGCTTGCGTCATGGTACATCGGGCCGTTTTTGTATTTTTTAATTAGCTTAAATTCATTGTTCCTAACGATACTAAATAAAACGGCTCGGTGTTTCTGTCGTCAACTGAGCTTCATCAGTGATAGTTCTTCCCCCGCGGCGAGAGACATCTTCTGCAATCGACCACTCTTCCCTCGGAATCGTGCGTGCGTGGGATAAAACCACGTGACTTGTCAAGGTACGCGAAGACATGACACTTTTCTCAAGACAAGTGGGTGTGTGTGTGTGGGTTTTTTTTTTCTGAAGAAGAAGAAAACAAAGTAATACCTGGAAGTAATGTATATTATTGTATGTGCTTCAGCAAAAGTAGATAGGCCCTACGCTACGAGAATGCTTTAAAGAAGAACGTATTTAGTTATTTGCACTGACAGTATTGGACACACGGGAGGATTTCGGGTGCGTTTGCAATGGAGAACATTTTTTTCCTTCGGATGGTGAAGACTGTTGTAGGGTTGTTTGGTATCCTGGGGAATTCCGTTGTGTGCTTGGTTATTTACAAAGTGAGCTTCATGCACACTTTGACGAATGCACTGATTTTCAACCAAGCGGCGATAGACTTGTTCGGCTCCTCGGTGTTGTTACTGGAGAGCAACATCCCCGTGCCGGACCCGCTGCAGGACACCCCGGCCAACTGGATTCTGTGCCACATCTGGCGGGGGAATCTACTCTTGTGGGGTGCATTTAACGCGTCCACCCTTAACTTGCTGTCCGTGACTTTGGAGCGGTTCTTCGCCATCGTGTTCCCCCTGCGATACTGCGACCTCTTCACCCGTCGCGTTGTCATCGTTCTGGTCTGTTGCTCTTGGTTCCTGGGAGTTAGTCTGCAAGGATTGTACATTTCCGTGGTCCATGTCTTCGCCGACGGCAAGTGTTACTTTGAGTCCTCGGTACGAACTCATCTTATCGGGGCAGTCTTCATATGCATCAAGTTCTTTCTCCCGGTGTTTATCATGATTTTTGCCTACGCCAGCATCATGTTTGTGCTGACAAAGGGCGCCCAGCGCATCGCGGAAGCTCCCAGGGTTGTTACGGTAGTGGGGTCGGTGACGACGACCGCGCCGGCCGAGACCCGGGAAAACTCCCTCCGACGGGCTCGACGAAACACCTTCAAGACGTTACTGACCGTCTTCATATCTTTCTTGGTCTGCTGGGCTCCGAACCAGGTCGTCTTCTTTCTCTTCAACCTGGGCTGGCCGTTGGACTTCAGTGGATTGGTCTACATCATTTCTGTCTCACTCGTTGCGGTCAATTCGTGCATTAATCCTATTATTTACGGAATCAAATATAGGCGGTTTAGAGAAGGCGTACGCAAGCTGCTTGGACGTGTTGATCCCGACGTGTCAAACACTTTCACGATTCAAGGCTGAAGACTAAACTAAAAATAGAAAAAGAAACACTAAAAATTAATGTTTACACTTTATTTTCATTGTGTATTCACTATTCAATGAACTATCTGAATCAAAATTATTTGGAACTATTTTGAAAGGGCGTTACAACTCAAAACCTAACTTGAGTTTACTTGGCATTGAACTTTTCTTAGGTTGCTTCCAAATGTCAAACAAAATGCATTTTTCGAGGGGAAAAGCATAAATAGGTAGGTGCATCTGTGTTTAGGCTATTTGATTTGCACACTCAACTAAGACCCGTTTGCACAAGAAGAATTTCACAGGAAACTCCCAGGACTAATGTGGTTGACCTGTTCAAACTTGTTCTGCTAACTCTGGCAAACTCCTGAGAAATAGCTACCCCTGTTTGGGAGTAGTCTTAAGCGAGATAACTCCGGGGTAAGCGTATACCGAGTGTTCTTTCTTCCCAGAAAAATTTGCATCGAGTGTAAAGTAAACGTTGGGTAGCGGTGGGGTTAAAACTACCCAGGAATTAATTTCCTGTTTTTTATATATTTATTTCCTGGGCATTGGCTCTGTAATATCAAAAGGCCATTAAAGCAAATTGTACAGTTGTTAAGACCAAAATCCCTACTCTTGTGTGGCCATCGTAAAACGTGAAATATCAAACTTGTGAGAGTTTAAGCTCAATCGGCCGTCGGGGTCACAAGAAAATAGTGAAAACCCCATGATATGTTTTCACTTTTTTCAAACATTGGGATTTTTTTACTCGCAAGATCAAAACTATTTAATTTACTTGTTTCTCAAAAGACTATAGCATTTCAGGCACAACTATTCAGAGGGAAGTTTTAGCCAATGATCATAGTATTTATACCACGTAGGCCTAAGTTATGTGCGACTGTATTTTAAAACATTCTATGATTTACATAAGTGGTGTTTTAGTAACGGATATAAATAATCACTTACCAGTATTTTTTAATTCTTGATGATTTCAGCCAGAAGGCTCGGTATGTAGGCAGACAGTACTAAACGCGATTAGTACTAAATAGTACCAACACTGAACACTTTGTGAATAAATTAAAAACAACTGGTCTTTTATGACATCATTGAATGACACTCGTTGCATGCGCACCTCTTATTTAAATTATGTTCTCAAACTTTATGACAAATCCTGTCCACTTCAAGAGGTATTATGTGCCCATACAACAAGCGTCTTTAGAAATGGTGTCTATAATTCAATAAGTCGGACAAATTATCTCTACAAAAGGTTTCTGAGAGCTTCTCAAAATAAATCCATTTATACCATGAATACAAACAAATTAAGTTATACCATGAATACACTTGTACATTTATACCATGAATACAAACAAATTAAGTAATTTAATTAAAGTTTCAAAGAAAAACTGGTTGTGTACACGATTTAATCGGGAAAAGGGTAATACCACGGGAACTTGGAACGTTATAAATGAAAACTCTGAAAACTTCCGGGTCAGGATTCCGGGTCCCAGGGGGCTGACCCTTTCCTGGGTCAGGCTGACCCGGAATCTGGTTGAAAAAAACTTGATATAACTCGGACTCTGTTTCAGTGTGACCGATGGCTAGGTCATTGTGACACATATCCCGGGTCATACACTGAGACCCCACGGGACCCGCAATCCGGGTCAATTATGACCCAGTTTCTTATAGCGTGTACTCAATACGGGTCAGAGGAAAAGCGAATCCGCTTACTGTGTTCAAATGACTCAATACGGGTCAGAGGAAAAGGGAACCCGCTTACTGTGTTCAAATGACTCAATACGGGTCAGAGGAAAAGCAAACCCGCTTACTGTGTTCAAATGACTCAATACGGGTCAGAGGAAAAGCGAACCCGCTTACTGTGTTCAAATGACTCAACACGGGTCAGAGGAAAAGCGAACCCGCTTACTGTGTTTAAATGACTCAATACGGGTCAGAGGAAAAGCGAACCCGCTTACTATGTTCAAATGACTCAGTACGGGTCAGAGGAAAGCGAATCCGCTTACTGTGTTCAAATGACTCAGTACGGGTCAGAGGAAAAGCGAACCCACTTACTGTGTTCAAATGACTCAATACGGGTCAGAGGAAAAGCGAACCCGCTTACTGTGTTCAAATGACTCAACACGGGTCAGAGGAAAAGCGAACCCGCTTACTGTGTTTAAATGACTCAATACGGGTCAGAGGAAAAGCGAACCCGCTTACTATGTTCAAATGACTCAGTACGGGTCAGAGGAAAGCGAATCCGCTTACTGTGTTCAAATGACTCAGTACGGGTCAGAGGAAAAGCGAACCCACTTACTGTGTTCAAATAACTTAATACGGGTCAGAGGAAAGCGAACCCGCTTACTGTGTTCAAATGACTCAGTACGGGTCAGAGGAAAAGCGAACCCACTTACTGCGTTCAAATGACTTAATACGGGTCAGAGGAAAGCAAACTCGCTTACTGTGTTCAAATGACTCAGTACGGGTCAGAGGAAAAGCGAACCCGCTTACTGTGTTCAAATAACTTAATACGGGTCAGAGGAAAGCGAACCCGCTTACTGTGGTCAAACAGTTGGCAATGCCCAAGCAATTCCCGATGTGTTAAATTAGTATTTTGTTAACGCTGGTACCAGACTTGGCAGTAATCTATACCATTAATTTGCAATAGCCTGCCACATTTGAATTATTTCTTCAGGATCAAAAGTTAAATTCTCTTTTCCCAAATTCTTATTACGCAAGAAGAAAATTGTAGACATTGTTAATATACAACTTCTGATGATGGAGCTCCGGGTTTCGATGGGCTTGATGCTTTCGGTTTCAAAGCGGGCGAAGTATGCTTTAACAAAGTCACTTGGTTTGTATCTTTAACTACTTAATACAGGCATTTTCCCTGATCAGCAAGACTCCACCATTTTTTTATACACAATTCATTGGTGTGATAATTGATCAAAGCCTTATTTAGAAGAGCCACGTTAGTGAAGTCTCCATCAGCAAGAGAGCAAAAACTGTTGGTACACCTGGTAATGAATCGTCTAAAGATCTTCATCCCAACAGACATCTGAGTTATTCTTTATAATTCTTTCTTTCTTCCTTACTTAAATTATCTAGTTCTAATCTGGGCCCAATTTCATAGAGCTGCTTAAGCGCACAAAATGTAACTAAGCACAAAACAATTACGCTTACCGGAAAAATGTTACCAGCCAAAAAAACACAAAAACATGTCACACGTATGATTTGTGACTGGTGTCCTGCTTATTTTTGCTAAGGAGAAACTTGTTTTAAGCGCCGTTTGTCTGCTTTTAAGCAGCTCTATGAAATTGGGCCCTGGGGCGGTTCGTCGGTAAAGTGTGACAGACTTCTGTTCTGGTGTTAGAAAAGCGAGCTGTTCGCATTATTTCCAGTGCTGGTCACCCTAATCGCACTGCTGATTTATTTGCAAATCTACATTTAAAAATACATTTACTACTTAAAGCCCCAGCTCAACATTGAAAAAAAAATGCTGCAAATGTCAGCTCATTTTGTTGCTTCATTTGCAAGAAAACATTCAGCATTTTTGCACGCATTCTTAGGCAGAGTTTTGGTCTCACATGAGACGAGAATTAGTATTTTGATCATGTTTCATTTGTTTTTCCAAAAACGTTAACACTTCAGGCAGAAATATTTCAAGGAAAGTTTTTGACCATCAGTATATTTGTACATCGTAAGTTATGTGAATCTGTGAACATTTATGTTTGTCTTTCTCACCAATGTTGAGCTGGGATTTATACTTAGGCATATTGATGTACAATTATATGAACAACGCAATACCTGGTTGTTTTATCTCATTTTTAAGTACGTTCTTGCTTCCAGTCAAGCTATCCATGTCTGTTGCAATCAAACCTCGTTGAATAAAAATAGTCTCATCCCGCGTTGTGTGAATTACTGGAAATGTCTCAGTGAATCTATTTAAACTAGACATGTAGTATTTGTAGATACAAACACTAGGTGTTCGGTTAGGAACGGAATTATGAACTTGTAAGATTGTTAACTACCTTCAAAAAGGACCTTCTCTAACCTTGGTATTTGGTGAACGAATCATGTTCCTATAGCTCTTACCATTTTTAAATGAGTAGCTACTTCCGGTTTGACCGGAAGTAAAGGTCAGAGAGGTCACGCAATGTTTAACAGAGAAGGACCTTCCCTAACCTTGGTATTTGGTGAAAGAATCATGTTCCTAGCCCTTACCATTTTTAAATGAGTAGCTACTTCTGGTTTGACCGGAAGTAAAGGTCAGAGAGGTTACGCAATGTGCAACAGAGAAGGGCCTTCCCTAACCTTGGTATTTGGTGTAAGAATCATGTTCCTAGCCCTTACCATTTTTAATTGAGGAGCTGCTTCCGGTTTGACCGGAAGTAGAGGTCACAAAGGTCACGCAATGTTCAACATAGAAGGACCTTACCTAACCTTGGTACTTGGTGAAAGAATCATGTTCCTACCTCTGACTACTTTTGAATGAGGAGCTACTTCCGGTTTCACTGGAAGTAGAGGTCACACAGGTCACGCAATGTGCAACAGAGAAGGACATTCCCTAACCTACAATCTGATGTAAGAATTGTGATTATATAAATAAAACTTCTTAAATTTTGAAATTTGAACAAAATCGGTCGTTGCATAATGAAGTTATATTAAGGTAAAAGTTTTAGCGCGATCGGCGACAGAGTCTGTACAGTACAGTTACCTCACTGTGTTGCACTCAAGGTTTTGACTGCATGCTCTGTTATGTGTATACATAGCCTATACATACATGTTGACAAGTCAGGTCTTGTCACAGTTCATTGAACTTTGCCATGTGTTGTAAGTTCTATGTGTGTGTTATAATGGCGTCGCCAAGAAAAACTCAAATTTAATTTTGTAATATAAAGCACAAGTTCATGTTTTATGTTCATATTTAGATATTTAGTTGATTTAACTTCATAGGCTTACCGAACACCTTGTTTTTGTGATGTCACAAAAACTTATGTCTATTTTTTTTTTTTTTTTTTTTTTTTTTAATATCCCGGGGGATACACATTTATTGTTCACTTATCTCTCACTAGAACAACATTTAGAAATTAATTTTATTTCTTGTCCTGCACCGTTGTCTGTGCCTAGGTTATAGGGCACAAAGGCAGTTTTTCCTCCACCCAATCCTTAATATTGTTCCTTGTATAATTTGCTACCTTTATGTAAAGGCCTACCCGTAATGTTGTAATTCAACTTATTACAAGTGCTTTTTCCAAGGACAGCATTACAAATAAATGTACTTAAATTGAAATGTGTGTAAATTTGTATACTTTCAATCTTAGCAATGTTGTATGTACACACCATTTGAACTTCCCATGCTAACTGATGAAAATTATTTAAAAAAATGAATATTGTATTCTAAAAGGTTCATAAAGTCGTTGTGCGCCCGGAAGGAAGACGTAGGAACAGGGCCGTAAGCATTCAGTGAGCAAAATGTTGTGCTCCAAGATCTGAACGTGTAATTTGGATCGTTTTTCTGTCCTTCATAAGCCATAATACGAGGGTCAAATTCTGCGTGGGAATGGGAATTTCTTTTTGAAAGAGCCAATTTACTGCGTACGACCTTCTGGAACAGAAAGTAATTTGTGTTGCCTGTAAGGGCGGATACAGCCTTAGACCTTTTGCCGGGAGACCACAGTGTAGTGTAATCAACATGAAATGTTCTGTTACAATATGACGTTTTGCTGTAACAGAAGCTGAGAGGTGGAAATATTTAGTTTAATTCTAAACAGTGGGAGACTTTTGAGACGTTAGCGGGCGCCCCAGTAACCGGTCCTTTTCTATAGAGAGGTTGCATGACCACGGGAAAAGTTCGTTTCGTTCGCAGCCATGTTAGGTAATGCCATTGCTGCGTTCCAATCATCTGGTGTTTGTCGTGTTCACGACATGGGAAACACGACGTGATTGGAACGCCTCCATTGACCTTCATGACCTTGCCGCCTTTTTCTTTCCCAGTCGTGAAGTGGAGAAAAAAAATTCCACCTCGACTTCTCCACTCGTGAACACGAGTTCCCAGTGGGAACGAGGCGTAAAGAACGCTATTCACGACTCGTGAAGTCGTGAACACGGGAAACACCAGACGATTGGAACGCAGCACATGTACAAACTCAATGGCTTGCGCGTCGTCTGCTGAGTGATTTCCAGCGTCTGTTTGTGCACACAGCATTAGGAAAAGGTCTCGGGTGACGTCACGGAAAAGGACTGGTTACTGGGGCGCCCGCTAACGTCTCAATCTCCCATTGGGAAGCTATAAACAAGATTTTGTTTTAAGCGAGAACCTTTACGTTGTCACCGTTCTTGTGCGAGAAAAAAACAACTTCAATTCAGTTACAAAATGTTTTGGTTTTGGGTTTTTTTTCGGGGTATGTTTTTTTGACAATCATTGAATGAATTAAAGTTCTCGTAAAGTGGTGACGTCACGTGAAGACGTTCTTACGTATTTTATCTTTGGAATTCGCTGTCGTGTCAGGAGATTGTGTTGAGAGTTCAGACACGGCACTGCACTTCTCCAATGTCAAGTTCTTTTAAAGTACACCTTCGAAGCTATCACAGATCAACAGCGATAACCCCTGTATTCACATACAACAAAACTTGTCAAGAAATCTGCATAATTATAGAGCAGAAGTTGATGTTTTTTGTCGACTGTGGTTCATTTTGCCGTACTGCAACTCATACAAGCTTGTGATGTCTCATCTTTTTTGGTTTAATATCTTCGTTCTTGTTTTATAATTCCGAACCGCTATCAGTCTCGAAAATTGTATTGTTGTAAGCGTTTTTGTTATTCTTGTTTGTTTTGGTTTTTCAGAAACTAATTGTTAGAAAGTCTTAAAATTCGTATTGTCGTACAGCAGAAGATTATGTAATTATCGCTTGTGGTTCATTTTGTTGCAATTTGTACAAGCTTGTAATCAAGCTTGTAATGTCTCGTCTTTTTTGTTTATCTTTATTTCTTGTTTTATAACTCCCAACTGATATCAGTCTGGAAAATCGTATTGTCGTAAGATTTCTGGTTTTTTTTTTTTATTAGTTTGTTTTTGTAATTCCGAAACTAATCTTAGACAGTCTCAAACGTCGTATTGTCGTAAGATTTCTGGTTCTTTTTGTGTATTTTTGTAATTCCGAAACTAATTGTTAGACAGTCTTAAAATTCGTATTGTTGTAAGATTTCATAAGCAGAGGATTATGTAATTATCTCTTGTGATTAATTTTGTTTGTAATGTCTCGTCTTTTTATTTGCTTTTTTCTTGTTTTATAATTCCGAACTGACATTAGACAGTCTGAAAATTGGAATGTAAGATTTTTTTGTTCGTTTTATTTATTTTTGTAATTCTGAAACAGTCTCGAAACAGTTAGGCAGTCTCAAAATTTGTATTGTAAGATTTGTTTTCTTCTTCTTCCTTTTTCTTCTTTTTTCTTTTCTTCCCGGCAAAAGGGCGTAAGGCCTTACGCCCTTTTGCCGGGAACATAAAGTAGTTTGTCCCAGTAACAAAAGGACGTTAACAACAAAATGGCTCCTGACATGAAAAATACATCATTTTTGTTAGTTTCTTTTTTGCTAGAATTACCCTGAAGACATGTCTCCCCATTCCCCAAGCAGAATTTAACCTTTCTAGAATGACTTTTGCATGGCAACATGTTTACCAAACTTTCCCGCTCATAATTCTCGAAACATTTTAATTGCTTACGTCCTTTTGCCGGGAACTTTCCCTTACGTCCTTTTGCCGGGCACACGACGCAATGTAAAACAGTCTCAAAAATAGCTTTTATTACTTCAGCTTATCACAACATCACCAAGGGATCGAATTAAAATGAAATCCAAACAACTTTTCCTTGATGCAATAGAAAAATACGGCTGAATTACAGTAGGTTTGTTTCTTGATGTTTTGAAAGTCCATAGCTTGATTTCACAAAGCACTATAAGATTCACCTTAAGATTATCCTGACGTCATTTTCAACTGTCAAATATCAACACTCAAGTAAAAAAAAAAAACACAGATAATATTGACAAAATAGGGAGACAATCGTCACAGGGCTAGACAGCTCAGTTGGTAGAGCGCTTGCACGTTAATCCGGAGGTCGTAGGTTCAAATCCCGTTCTAGCCAATTTTTCTTTGATCATTCCCAAGATATCAAAACTCTCTGAAAATTGTAACCATAGTAGTTACAGTAAGCAGGTTTTGCTGTAGTTTGTGTGAATGTCGGATGCAAATTTTTGTGGGAATGATCTTCATGGGAACAGAATGGTGTTTGTGGAACCTGGTTGCTAGGTACCTTTGATGGGTTTTGCGGTCAACGCCATATTTGTGTATATGTTTTTTTTTCTGAGTAATTTAGTTCTGAAATAAGAAATTTTCCTGTTAATGTTTATAGACTGGGTCAGTTTCCTGACAATGCTGACAATGACTTGAGCTGGGTAGCCGACATGTTGAGACCAAACAGTAATCAGCCAGAGGTTGTCAAGATATTATTACGAGAAGCCCCCCCCCCCCCCCCCCCCACCCCCACCCCACATGGATTGACACGATTCATAGAGCTGCTTAAGCACAAAAAGTAGCTACGCACAAACAAAATTATGCTTACCGGGATAAGGTTACCAGCCAAAATAGCATGTCGCGTGTACAATCTGTAACTGGTATCCTGCTTATTTTTGCTTAGCAAAACAATTTTAAGCACTATTTTCTGCTTAAGCATCTCTGAGAAATTGGGCCCTGGTGTTACTGCAGCAGAAAACCAAATCGATATTCCACATCAAGATGTAGCCTACATAATTACTTCTTCGTAATAGTAATACCGACAAAGCGTTCAGTCTTTAACTCTGGTTCCTTTTAAGATAAAGGTTTAGAAAATCAAATAGAGACCACCCAAGGTAACTAATCGAAACGTCGGGTTCTTATACTACTAGCTTTTCTCTACAATTCTAAACAGAACCATACACTATTGGCAAGTTTCCGTCTTACATTTTTATTTGACTAAAGGATAAATGGCATAATGACGTAACAAATGTCATTTTCGAGTAAATGAGAGATGTGAATGCATGGCCGACATCAAAATAAATTTGATCACTACGTTATGTCATTTTCTCCAAAACTGAAGGAGGAAATAAACTGAAATTTTCACATTTTCAAAGGTACATTATCCAAAGTTGGAAAATTTTCCTTTAAGAAATAATTCCATCACCAGATTGATATCTGGTCATGTCAAAAAAAACAATCATCTTTAATCTTAATTGTATATCTTAATGGCCTATGGGTTTTATTTGGAAACACGGTTTCCGAAGGCAGAACATTGGGCTGATGCCTACATTGGAAGGACCTTTGTCACTGTGGAAACCGTTTTGCTCTTCGTTGCCAATGGGTCTCCTCTCGAAACACAATTACTGTAACGACACTTCAAATCAGACAGAAATCTATATATCTACAGGATGGTGAATTTGTGTAGGCCTACTCACTGGTTGCGTGATTAATTGGGCACCGACAGAGGGCGCACTTTTCTTTCAGACATTATGCACAAGTGACTAGATCAACCTCCTCTACCAACCCAGGCTGTACTGCTCAAGGCTGATCAACCGGACCGGGCAACTGCGCTCAGCACGGATAAAAGGGATCGATCAGTAAAAAACAACCCCTCCCCTCCGAACATTTCGAGGCCCTGAATAAAATCCTGTAAATCAAGAGTTAATGGTTGTTTCTTCTAAGGGTTGCGGGAAATAACATCAAACGATAATTTATTTTAGGAAAAAAAACAAATCAAATGCACCCTCAACAATGCGAATGAACCCAAGTAGCAAGCGATGTCCAAAATGTCGGCATTTGCCCCATCACTTCACTTTCAAACCATTTGTATAATAATTACTGGAAACATCGTGGTTTTTTTTTAAATAGCAGTTGCACATGTTTTGACAAGTAATGACACCCAGTCGCGCGGAATTTGGAGACCGTTAGATTTGCATAGCGCCCTCTGTTGTTGAATCAATTCAACCTGACTTGACACGGCCGAAGTCGCCCAGAATTTGGAGACCGCTAGATGTACATAGCGCCCTCGGTCTGTTGTTGAATCAATACAACCTGCCTTTCCTAATCTCCAAAGTTTTGTTAAACCCGTGTACCTTGAACCCAGCCGAAAAAAATAAACGAACTTCATTAGATCACCATACCCAGCCAAACTCTAGGTATGACTCTGTATATGGTACCGGTATATATTTCGGTTTTTAGTAGGCCTAGAAACAATTACTTCCCGACAGAATAACGAAGTCAAAAATTGTTGTGATGCAAATTATGAGCCACAGTGATTTCATTCTCATGGCATGGAGATATCATATGCCCATACATTCGCTAGTGTTATTTCTCATAATTAACAATTACGAAATAAGTTTAGGTTAACAAGGTAATAAAACTGGAATATATTTATTTACGTGGATATTTCCCCGAAGAAATGTTTTGCGCTATTGAAGAGGGGTATTTATACTACATTATTTATTTTTGAGAATCAGATAAATTGAC
This sequence comes from Marthasterias glacialis, assembly GCA_911728455.2. Taxonomy (NCBI): domain Eukaryota; kingdom Metazoa; phylum Echinodermata; class Asteroidea; order Forcipulatida; family Asteriidae; genus Marthasterias; species Marthasterias glacialis. The sequence goes on from OU452228.1 coordinate 8,757,756, forward strand.
AGGCGTTATAATATTTTGTGAGCACATTATTTTGGTCCCCATAATTATTAGGAATATCTTTAATACTGTATAAATAAAACATCATGCATGCAAAGGGTACGGTTGTAAGCTGTTGATTTATTGAAATGCAACCAATTTACCATTATTGACAGACAACTGTTATCACCATTACAACGTAATAAAGATTCAGAATGAAAGGAAAATGCAACTGCCCTTTTTCAGTCAATACAATACCCAATCCCAACTCACCACCTAAAAAGCTAACGGACGTTATTAAAAGCTGAAAGCAGTACTTTTGGGCACTGCACGTCTTTACGTAATGTTACATAATTGTTTTTCTTGTATGCAAATTTTTCAGGAAAGCTTGACATCACCCCAAAGTTTTTTATGTCCAACACATGTAATAATTAAAGAAAAAGTGAGCAACTGGGCGGGGCTTATTTTCCACTGTAATTTCCTAGCTTTCTATTGAGCGAAATTTTGTTAACCTGAGCGGATTTCTATTGTTATGCAAATTATGGGTTTTGAGCGGGTTTTGTCAAATTGCTCATTTTGGGCAGCAAGAGACGCCATTTCCCAAAAAAGCTTCAGCACGAGAGAATGTGCTGCAGCTACGTTCTTCATGTTCTTATTCACGTGTAAAAAAAGTGGTGGTATTTTTTGAGAACACTAAATTTAAATGTGACTCGGGCTCTTGTACCACCCTTCCACCGGCCAGGGGACATTTTCCTACTCTTTGGAATCAATTTATTGCTCAAAAATTAGGCCAAAATTCTGTGTTGAGTTTGTAACCGGCTTTGAGAGGTCTACACGAGGTTGGCATGGACCTTCAACGAGAACAACACCAGAAACTGCAACTTGAACTTACAACTGACCAACTTCGTTGTGGAACTCTTGGCTGTGATGCGAATTCCACAGAGTTCAGGCTGAAGACTGTATGCAACAGTTGAACTAACTTAATGTCGAGCTTGCAGGTGGCTGCAAGAGCTCCGGGAGTAATGTTTGTAGGGTAACCGACAACGCCGAAAAACTTCCACACCGAAATGTTACTTTCCCGTCGAGCTTTTTGGCTGCCTTGCGAGATCCATTGGGTTAGTATGAAGCGTCCCCTTGACCGAGTTAACCGAAGGGTGCATGGACCCATCCTAACCGTGGATGAAGGAGACGGACGGGGATGACGGAGACAAGGAGAAAGGAACCAGGCGGTATGCATGCAGCCACGCCCAGCAGCTAGGGGAGGCCGAGACCACAATCTTCCCAGCAGTCTTCAACAAGACTTCCAGCGCGACTTCGGTCTTCAGCAAGTGTTCCAGCAATGGCAAGTAGTGTTTCTTCAAACACAATTTCTTCCAAAGATCATGTTCATGAAGCATAAATTTCAAAAACTGTATACATGATCTTTTGGAAGAATTGTAGTATGCTACGTTTTGTCTAATGAGCGATTTGTCAAGTACAAGTGTTCAAGCAAGAAATCATCAAGTAGTATGCTACGTTTTGTCTAATGAGCGATTTGTCAAGTACAAGTGTTCAAGCAAGAAATCGTCAAGTATGCTACGTTTTGTCTTATGAGTGATTTGTCAAGAGTCAAGTGTTCAACTAAGGAATCTTCAAGTTTGTTGCATTTTGTCGAATGAGCGATTTGTCAAGATTACAAGTGTTCAAGCAAGAAATGTTCAAGAATTTTGCGATTTGTCAAGATACAAGTATTCAACCAAGAAATCTTCAAGAATATTGCAAGTTTTCAAGATACAAGTGTTCAACCAAGAAATCTTCAAGAATATTGCAATTTGTCAAGATACACGTGTTCAACAAAGAAATTTTCAATGTGCTGTTTTTTTGTCCAATGAGCGATTTTTCAAGAATCAAGTGTTCAGCCAAGGAATCTTCAAGTTTGTTGCATTTTGTCGAATGAACGATTTGTCAAGATTTAAGTGTCCAAGCAAGAAACCACATTGCCTTGCTGTATGACTGTAGTGCCTAACCAAGGAAATGTGGACTGAACCTCAATGTATTTTTTAACTGGACTCTTAAAACCTTGGCATATGAACTCTAGTGCCTAACCAAGGAAATGAGGACTGGACTTCATCTTTTACTTTTGTTTAACAGAACTCGTTGGATATGAATTCTAATGCCAGCCATCAAAGGAAATGTGAACTGAACTTCATTTTATTTTTTTAACTGAAGCCTTCAAACATTGGTATATGAACTCTAGTGCCTAAACAAGGAAATGTAAACTGAACTTCTATTTTCTTCTTTTCTTTCTTTTCTTTTCTTTTTTCCCTTTTTTTACTGAATGCTTAAAACCTTGGTATAATATGAACTCTAGTGCCTGACCAAGGATAACTGAACTCTTAAACCTCGATATTATTATGAACTGTAGTGCCTAACAAAGGAAATGTGGACTGAACTTCATTTTATTTTTTAACTGGAGTCTTCAAACCTTGGTATAATGAACTGTAGTGCCCGACCAGGGAAATGAAAACTGAACTTCATTTTACTTTTTCAACTGAACTCTGAAAGCTTTGACATATGAACTCTAGTGCCTAAAGAAGCAAATGTAAATTTAACTTTTTTCTTTTTTCTTCTTTTTTCTTTTCTTGTTTTCTTTCTTTCCTTTTTTCTTATTTTTACTCCTTTTTTTTACTGAATGCTTAAAACCTTGGTATGATATAAACTGTAGTGCCAGACCAAGGAATTGTGGATTGAACATCATTGTTTTAACTGATCTCTTAAAACCTAAGGATATATGAACTCTAGTGCCTGACCAAGGATAACTGAACTCTTAAACCTCGATATTATTATGAACTCTAGTGCCTAACAAAGGAAATGTGGACTGAACTTCATTTTATTTTTTTTAACTGAATGCTTAAAACCTTGGTATATGAACTCTATTGCCTGACCAAGGATAACTGAACTCTTAAACCTCGATATTATTATGAACTCTAGTGCCTAACAAATGAAATGTGGACTGAACTTCATTTTATTTTTTTAACTGAAGTCTTCAAACCTTGGTATATGAACTCTAGTCCCTGACCAAGGATAACTGAACTCTTAGACCTCGGTATTATTATGAACTCTAGTGCCTAACAAAGGAAACGTGGACTGAACTTCATTTTATTTGTATTTATTTTTATTATTATTATTTTTAAAACTGCTTTTAAAACTGCATGTGAACTCTAGTGACCAACAAAGGAAATGTGAACTTTGAACTTAATTTTTTTTTAATTGAACTAAACCTTGCTATATGAACTCTAGTGCCTAGCAAAGGAAATGTGAACTGAACTTCATTTTTTTCCCCATGAAAACTGAACTCCTAATACCTTGGTGTGTGAACTCTAGTGCCTAACCAGTGAAATGTTGACTGAACTTCATTGTACATTTTTTTTTCTGAACGCTTATTACCTTGGTATGTGAACTCTAGTGCCTAAACCAAGGAAATGGGAACTGAGCTTTATTATAGGGCTAGGGATATTAGTTAAAAATTGAACTCTAAGGAAAATGAACTCAATGCACAAATTGTAAACTGAAATTAACTGTGAATTTTTTAGCTGAACTCTAAAAAACTCAATTTGTGCTGACTACTATCATGTGGAGAGACTTCCCTCAATGAACAAGTCCAACACCTACATGTGTGCATTTCTATGGATATGTCGCGTGTACATTTTGTCTATGGATATGTCGCGTGTACTTTTTGTCTATGGATATGTCGCGTGTACTTTTTGTCTATGGATATGTGGTGTGTACTTTGTCTATGGATATGTGGTGTGCACTTTGTCTATGGATCCTTTGACGAAGATGTAAAGAAATCATCAGTTGGTAAGCTTGTAAGCTTGTTAAGTTCAAGATTAAGATGGATTAAGGTAAGCGAAGGTCTAACCATTTCCTCCCAATAGATCGATCCATTAAGCTCGGCCTACTAATGTATTGACCAATCACAGCCTTGACAACGCCACAGAAAGTCCGACAGAAATTTGACACATTAAAATTTCATTAGAAAAGTAAAGAAACTGCCGCCATTGTTCTGACACACAGCAGCACACACGACTACTAACTTTTGTTTTAATTTTCAAATTTCTGGTGGTGCAAATTCTGCAGCAGTGGTCCCTGTACAGTCGTATAAAACTGGTTTAACAGTGTTCATGTCTGCATTGTTCTTTGGACTCAAGGCACTGCTCAAAAGGCCACAAAACTAAATCCATAACGCTCATGAAAACCATGTATGTGTGTGTGTGTCGTATCCAATCTGTGTAGGCCGCAACCGAACCACCGCTGCAATCGTGGCAAGAAAGTCACACCATGTGCTGTTGCTGGGCAGTTGCTAAGGTAGGCGGGGCTTAATGGATGGGTCTTTTCTCTCCCCATTTTTTTCAGGTTATTTTTTAATATCTAGGTACTTGTTGATGTTGTCAACGTTGTATTTTCTTTCATTGGTGATGATGCCACAACCACAGCTAGTTCCAACGGTCTGTCTTGTGTTGCATATGGTCATAGCCAGTGATGCAAACATCTTAAGTTACTGGCAGTTTTCCCGGGCTGTATAGTGTTTAGGACCATTGTTTGACATGTTCTGCTTGTACATGTGTACATTGTAATAACTTCAGTATGGCGTAAAGCCAACTAAGATTTTTTTATTTTTTTATTTTTTTAACTCTGTAATTTTGGGACACCAACTCTACATCATCTGTATAAGTATTACAGTAGTGTTTCTTTTACAAGGAAACATTACGCAGATTGATATCTGTAGTAAGGAACAAGTAATTCTTTAAGTTAGGCCTTTGTTTATTCAAACTAATTGATTTTATCTTCCCATAAGTGTAATAACAATCTACAACTCAAAATTTTTTGAAAACTGATAGATAAATCACATCAAATGGAACAAATAATTCAGATATCTGTAAACATAAATTACCTGGTTATTTTAGTCTAATGGACACCACCATAAGTTTGTAATTAGTAGCAGGAAATTTCCTGAACATAAAACATAAGCACGCCCTCTATTGTCAGAATGACAAATAAATAACAAAGTTTTGCAATAAAAATTTACTTTATATAAAATGTAATTCTGGGGCCTATATGTTATGTATGCTTGCGCGTCTGTGTTTATGTAATGGCTAGCATTAAATTATCTTTGATAAATAGTTCAAATAGAGTATTAAAAAGTTACATAACAACCTGCAGTTCCCCCCCCCCCCATCAATAAAAATAAAGAAAATATTTGAATCTTCACTATTTACTCACTTCTAAAAAAATTATTGCAATTAATTTATTTATTTAAACCATGTCTAGATTTTGAGCGCAGCGATAGAAACATTATTTAATTGCTGTAAAATATCCACCTTTAGTGGATTTACCTAAGAAAATAATGTGAGGTCTGGGACAGAACAAATATCAAGTGCTGGAAAACTTGAGGCATTGTGATTGCTGCGAAGAAGAAAAAAAAAGATTTCAAGCACAGAGAGCTAGAGGATTTATGAAAAATCTTGAGAAGCAGCTCTTATTCAAGAGGGTACTATGCATAAGCCTAGTCTTCTCCTGGTACCCTTGATTGTTGGAGCCTCGACAGATGATCAGCCATGGAGGAACCAGCTGATGATGCTGTGGTACGGTATGTATGGGTGGTAAGAGATACATGATAGGCCTAGAAGTAAGTCTTAGGCTTAGAAAATATACAAAACTCTGCTCTCCCCTATCCAGATTCAAGTCCAGGTTGGTGTATGGTTTTACTTAGTCTTGGTTCTGAAGCCCTCCTTTTTGGACCCAAACACTTTACAAAGTAAACTCTTTCAAATTAAGAAGTTATTGAACCAAGACTAAGTATTACCACACTGTCATCATCAAGAGACGTGAGAAGATGCATGACCTCAGGTTGGCAAGGTTTGGAATGAGCAACACTCCGTGGCAAATGTTCCAGTATAGCAATGGTTAAGTATCAGGTTAAGTATAAAAGTTTTGTGTGGGTTAAGGTATGGTATGCAAACTCTAAACTCATTATGAGGTATTAATCGTGTTCTCTCCACAGCGTTAACCATTTTCTCAACAGGTTTAACCATTTTCTCAACAGGTTTAACTATTTTTCTCAACAGGTTTAACTATTGATTTTCTCTACAGCTTTAACAAATTTTCTCGACAGCTTTAACCCTTCTCTCAACAGATTTAACCCTTCTCTCAACAGCTTTATTTTTGTCTTAACGTTTTTTCCAGCAGCCATAACCCTTTTTTTTGTTTTCACTCAGTGGAAGTCTTATCTTAACTACAGCATTGTGCATCTGGAAATGGCGTTGGGTAAAGTATATGGGAAAACAATTGTAGCGTTAACCTGGACTTTTCTGTGTATCTTCTTCCACAAACATAACCTTCTTTCTTTTTTTCCCATGCAGGCAATGTCTTCTTAGGCTAGATACAGCATTGTGAGTCTGGAAACGGAGTTTGGTTAAGTATGAGGTAACACAAGTAATTGTAATGTTAACCTTGGTTAATCTTCTTCCACAGCCAACCTGTTTTTCGTTTTCCTGCAGTTGATCTCCTCATATCTGACACTGTGGGTCTGGAAACGGACTTGATGAAGGTACAGTCGTAATAAGGTTTGACATGATCCTCATACTATGATATTAACCTTCTTCAGTCAGTTTTATTTTCTTTGTTACAGCTACTAGATTGTCGTCATTATTGCCAATGCCACTATGTGCAGCCATGGTATCCCCGAGACACTGTACTCTAAGGTAACATAGACAATTTGGTAAGATATCACCAAGTATTCCAGGGTAAGCTTAGCTGTACTTCAGTGAATGCCTACGGTGGCGAAGCCAGAATTTTTTAAGTGGGGGATTGCTTTTCACTGGGGGCCCCAGGTACCATGTTTTTTCAAAAAGAATTACATGTATCTACATTGTTTGTAGGGGCACTGGAAATTTTATTTATTTATTTATTTATTTTTTGTTTGGGTGGGGCACATGCCCCCAAGCCCTCCCCCCCTGGCTACACCGTTGAATGCTTCTAACATTTTACTACTACTTTCCTTTTAAGCAAGTGATGGTTTGTCAAAATTGAAGTTCTACTACCCAATGCCATGATCTGCTGAGTGGAACATCATGTGAAGGAATTGGGTAAAGTATTGAGTGTGAAACGTACAAAGGTATGAGCTTAACTAAATAACTGAAGTGAAGAGAATGAGAGGACATTTTAATGATTTCATCTGCCAACTGGAATTTTGAAAATGTGGTATGGTAATTGTATTTATTAAAGTGATTGTGGGTAGGCCTACCCTGGAAGCAAATAATTTAGAGGGCAGAAATACAAGCTTTACACTAGGGGCCCGGGTACCATTAAAAAAAAAATGAATCACATTTATCTACATTTTTTTATGGGGGCCACTGGAAAAAAATTCGGGGGGGGGGGGGGGGGTACGTGCCCCACAGGCACTCCCTCCCCCCCTTCAGCTACACCGCTGAATGCTTCTAACATGTTACTACTACTTTCTCTTTAAGCACGTGATGGTTTGTCAATATCGAAGTTCTACTACTCAATGCCATGATCTGCTCAGCAGTGGAACATCATGTGAAGGAATTTGGTAAAGTATCGAGTGAAACTTACTTAAATAAAAAGTAACTGAAGTGAAGACAATGTGAGGACATTTTACTGATTTCATCTGCCAACTGGAACTAATATGGGTAGGCCTACCCTGGAAGCAAATAATTTAGAGGCGGAAAAATACAAGCTACAAAAGAAGAATTGGTTGGCTTAATTTTTATTAAGCAATAAACTTGAAACAAAGAAAGGAACTGCAGACACCAAATTTACATAAGAAATATGGTTCGAAAAAAGTATGGGAATTTCTTTCAAAACCTTGCTCTAAGAATAGTCACTAAAATTCTAAGTCTGGGCTACCTTCCAACCTTTACATTAGCCTGCTCTTTCAATCTGAACTTATGTTTCTTTCCCCCAACAGTTGAGCATTTCCTGTGTTTCTGTCCCCTGTGGACGTGTAACAGAGTGGACTACTTAGTCACAAAGTAAGTTTTTCTTTTTTCATTTTTAAACTCCCTTCCTAACTCTCGTGACATTATTTATTGTTGATAAAACCCTCTCAAAAATCCTATCACTTAAGTCTTTGGAACACAATATGATATCTATAACCATGAAGACTTATGCCTATCAAGGGTGTTTGGATGAGCATGGTATACAGTGTTGAATCGATCAAACTCAGGCAAAACCAGGGTTTAGGGACATTGTGGGAATTGGAGTGAACAAATTTGTCAAATTCTAAAGAAATTAGTGAAAACAGTATTTAACCTGTTGCCACTGGGATTTTTCTATTTTTTCCCACCCTGTCTGACATGATTATTTTCTCTGAGTTGGCACAAAGAAACCTTGACTTGACAAATCCAAGAGACCAAAGATTCTCTTTGAAGCACCATATCTTTTGTTTTCTCTATCGAGAAAAAATGTCAAATTAACGCACCATGATTAGCTGGATGCCCGGTTCACTCAGACTTGCCTCCATTGAACCGAAATACAATGAAATGTTGGAAGCCTTCCATTGTTTCCAACAAAGGGACAAAGGTCTTGAATCGGGATTACACAATAACCTTGCATAATGGTCAAAAATCTGCAAATTTGTCATCTGTTCTAGCTGTTTGTGTTGGTGAAACAATTTGTTGATGGAAAGGATGCATTACCTCTTTGAAAGGGTTAACTTTAAAAAGCAGCTGTCAGTAGGACTTCTTACAGACCATAAAAAGAGTGACCTTGTGAATTCCAGGGCATTGCCTGGCAGGCAAGATACCACAATCACTGGTCATAAGGGAAATGTTTACATTTTATTTCATAATTTCCACATCAAATCAAGAGTTATAAAAATGAAAGCTGAGCAAGTTTTTAGATGTGCCCCTTTCTTCACCTCAAAAGTTGATAAACAGCAAGCAGCAATCTCCATACAATATAACATTTAATGTTTTCTTCCTTTGGTTGCGTAGAAATCATGCCTGCAGGAAAGACCAGGCTCTGTGGCTCTTTTGCAAACATGTGATGTCACAGGTCACATGATCTATAGATTTACACTGTCTCCCCTCCCCCCTCTTTCTCTGTCTCTCTCTGTGATTATAGGACCCTGCCTGTCAAGAGCTAAAGACGTGAAGTATTCAAGACCCAGATGAATCTCCACAAGTTCGACTCTCTGTCAACATGATTCAGATGATGGCCTGCCATAAAGTTAACCATGTGGATCACCATTTGTTTCAAGGTCATGGACCTGCTTGGAAGGTACAATACACCATTTAACAATAGACTCCTCTCATCACTTATCCCTCCCGCTGGCCATGCTACAAAACTCAATGGTGGATGGCACTGTACGCACACATATCCTACATGTGCATTTAGTACTCCAGCATGGCAGACCTCCCACATTGAAATGAGAGAAGGGTTTATAGAAAGAGATTCAGCATTGATAAAAGTCTGGTCCCATTCTCATGACACATGGTGTGGTACAAACACATTTCGATCCTGTTGTAACTCGAGAAACATATCCAAATATAGAAAATGTTGTCAATTTATTTTTTCACTTTTGGAGCAGACAGCATCAAACATTTTTATATTTTATTTAATTTTTGTTCATGTCCTTTTTTCATGCAACCTGGATTAATTTTCACCAATACATCATATCTAATGGTAAAACCTCTTAGGTTTGTAAATAATAAAGTTGGCTGTTTATTGAAAACAACATTTTTTTTTATAGTGAATATGGTCGTAGTTAACTGGTAATAACATGCCAACAAAAATAATAAGAAGCATTACCAAGCTTTTATAAAACTTTGTATGCAATTTAACTGATCCATTAAGGCCCATCCCATGGAAGAAACTGTCAAACAAGGACATGTAACACATATAACTCCCCCCTCAATTATCAAGCTAGCACACTGCATAGCATAAAAATGTGCACAATCCAGCAATCCAAATGGTGGCAGACATTAAGTCTTGGAAGTTGCATAGAGCTTGCTCTATGGAAGTTGTCATTAGTCTCAAAGTGATTGGCAACCTCTGGCACAATCTTTCAAATTTTAAAGCGTTAAGTTGTCCTCTCACTGTCTGTGATGCATCTGTCAATGTTGCTGTCAAGCTCTTGTCTCCATCAATTATGTCTGACAAACACTAGCGCAGGTGCAAATCAATATAAACTAATACTGAAGCAAACATTCAATGAAGCCTATTATCAAAAGGGATGCTGCAAAATAAGTGTTGGAAGAGTACATTCATCACAAAACCTAAAGATCCTTCCAAGATACTTTCAAAAGGATTATGGATTTAAAGGGAACAACAGTTTGCATGCTTACTTTTTAAACATTCCACGGAAATAATTGCTTGAAAGGAACCTCATTGTTATCATAATTTTAGTGGGAGCACTTCATACAAAAACATTTCTGGAAGACTAGGTACCTTTGCATTTTACTTAGTGTGTCAAATCTTTAATTGAACATTCCAGTACTTGTTTAACATTAGTTTAGATTTTTTTTTCACTTTGTCCTAATCCCAATGTGTTCTGGAGATGAACTGCCTTGTGTAAAGCTAAACACTAATATTTTCAGACTGGTGCCCCCGGCCTAATGAAAAGATTATTTTTAATGATGCTCTAAACTTTGTCCCAAGTGCATTGTATTCTGGTTAAGAACTGGGGCCAATTTCATAGAGCTGCATGCTTAAGCACAAAAAGTAGCTAAGCACAACAAATTTATGCTTACCAGAATAAGGTTACCGGCCAAACTACCATGTCACATGTTCAATTTGTGACAGGTATCCTGCTCATTTTTGCTTAGCAGAAATTTTTTTAAGCAATATTTTCTGCTTAAGCAGCTCTATGAAATTGGATCCTTTTTTATAAAGCTCATCACCAAGGTTTTCAGACTGGTGTTCCTGGTGTCGTACAAAGATTAGGTCTACTTAGTGCTCTTAACTTAGTCTCATACACATTGTTTTTTAGCCATGAACTAGCTGTCCTTTAGAGATCAACACCAAGAATTTCGGACTCTGTTTCTAACCCTATGCAAAGGTTATAGTTTTGGAACCTATCAAATTCAAGCACAACCATAATTAGCTAGGTTATAAAGGACTTTGTTTGGTATGGATTAATCATCTTCTCTTCTATTTGCAGAGTGTAGTCTTAGACTTGTGCTGCCTTGGATCTCGGAAACAGGAAGCTTACCTCTTCAAGCTGAGGATGGACCATCTGGGCACCAACATTGACTACGAGTAATCTACGATGCAACGACATGTTTAAGTTTAAATATAGGGTACCGCATTGGTCATATTACCAAACTGGCTACAAATATTTAATAGAATAAAGAAATCCCAACAAGAATTTGCAAAGAGTTATCAATAAAGCAGCACAAAATTCATTGCTTTAGTAAACATAACATTTCATTGTTAGTTGCATTAAAAAGAATTCATTAAGAGTCCTTACATAAAGCAAACATTTTCAGTATAAACCATAAACAATTTCAATTTGAGGATTTCAAAACTCGTTAACCAGTAGACGCCAGATGACGTGTATTTGAGCCATTACTTTCCCGAGTCCGAGCCGGCAAACAGGTAACATTTAAAGACGCCATTGTGTAAAATCGGAATACCATAACAAAGGTCACTCAGACACTTTCTTTTGGAGTGTGCACAAAGTATGCACTCACTATGCAAAGCTTCAGTTCACCCACAAAGAGGACAGATGGTGCTGAATATTTGGCCGATTTTCCTCCATTATGCGGGGGTTATTGTATAATTCCCGATTCCAGACCTTTGTCCTTTTGTTCCAAGAGGAGGATTACGAGACATCGAGAAGCTTCCACCATTGTTTATTCAATGTATTTCAGCTCATTTGAGTTAATTCAGAGTGAACCGAGTTTCCAGCCTTGGTTCTGGATTGAGGAACAATCCTCGGATGCAGCTCATGGCCAAGGTTTTACAATTCACAGTGGGAGAATTTGACATTTTCTCGATAGAGAAAAACAAAAATGCTGGTGCTTCAGAGAGAATCTTTGTTCTCTTGGCTTTGTCAAGTCAAGGTTACTTTTTGCCAGCGGTACTCTGAAAGAAAAATGATTCCAAATCCGGCAATTCCAAGAAAAAAATCCCATCAGGCTGGACAGAAAAAAATTGAAGATTCCTGGCGGCAACTGGTTAAAGTGCCCAATGCTGTACCTTATTTTTTAAACCATGACCTTTATAACAATACGGCCATCTTGTTTGGATATCCTGAATGATTTATAGCCCTTTTCAAAACCAAGTCATCGGCTTCGGCTCCAGCTTGTTTGAAACCCCACACCAAAAGCGCACATTTTTAAAAGAACTGTTGGAGCCTAAGCCAAAGCCGTGGTTTCAAAAAGGGCCTACTCGCTAAATGTAAAAGAGTGAAAAACCACTCATTCTGTCCCCCATACCACTCTTGCAAAGAGCCATATGGCAGACAACTCATGTTAGAGTGAAATACGGGTATTTTCAATTTGAAACAGAGTGAAGTTCGCTCCAATTTCACTCAAAAAGGGTGATGCACAGTGAGTTTCACTCTGAGGAGATCGGAAATGACACCACTCGGGTGAGAGAGTGAATTTTTCACTCTTTTACATTTAGAGAGTATAAGAGGCAATTTGTACAGAATAAACGTACCTGCCTAACTTTCAACCAAGGCTCTTTAAGGTCTTGAGCTTTTCAGAGAAAAAAACACATGATGACCTCATTGTAATAATGGTTGCTACCAATATACTTAGTTTGTTTATGCCTATTATGGAGGTTTGCTGTAGCACCATTGAAATATATTCCAAAAAAACATTTTTTATCCAAAACAAACTTGGATTGTTCCATGTTGCTACAGCAAATCTCCCATTTCAGTGGTGCATCCCATTGCATGCCAGAATGCTTTCAATTCTTTCATTCTTATACTCAGTTATTTTTTTATTAGAGAGACAAATAAAAAGGGAAGAGAACATTGTTTAAAAAGAGGAGCATTAAAGGCAATGTAAGTTGATGGCGGTGAGGAGTACCCTGAAAAATGTCTGTATTAGCGATTTATTTGCCACTGAACTTGAGTAGTTTTTTTCTCAGGCCTCCAAACATCCCATGTAGAATTTGAAAAAAGGAGGCATGACCTAATAATGCACCCAGTGTCAAAATTAGGGCACTAAGTAAAAAAAATGTGGTATTTTGATCACTGCAATAAAATCTAAGATGGTATTTGCAATTGTCTAAATTGAGTGTCACACCTTCCTACATGAGTTAAACAAAAATACTTCTATGCCTCAGGCCGAGACCCTTTTGGGCTACATTGCACTAAATCTATAGGGGATGGACCGTGGTATTTGGGTGATGAAAAATGAACAATCTACAGTAACTGATTTTGATCTATACTATCTCTCAGAATAATCTTAATTAAATAAATTGTTGAGAGTATTTGTGGAGTAAATAATTTTTGTTCAGAATGCTTCAGGGAACAATTGATGTAATCCTCAATGACAGAGCCAGCCTAATGAAAGACACAGCTCTATATGAGAAAAGATGAACATTTTGAATGATGTACAACACTGTCTTCAATCCTTTACTCAAAATACATATGTATTTATCTACTGAACTAAATTAAATTTGACTTAAATTTGTTAAATAATTAATAACTCGTTAAAAAATGTGTTTTTGATTTTATTGTAGATTATTGTAGTTTTTTAAAAGTAGATTGGATGCTGAATTCATTTGGCTGGTTTTGTAGCTTCCCTTTTAGTTGTAGTAGTAATATGGTAGGAAAATATTTCAATGCCGTGTAGAGAACTGAAAAAAACACATACCAAGTTATTGTCGGCATTCCTCACAGATGCCAAACCTTCATGCAGGATGCAGTCATACTCAGATGTCATTCATAAGAAGTGTGTATTACAAGTGAGATAGTCTGAACTGTATGAGAAACTGAATGGTTTTAAGAGTAAATGTATGAGTAAAATGCTAAAGGGCAGGATGCAGATTGAGTGATACATACGTGTACAGGATTGCGAGTTGCTAAATGTTAGATTGTGATTTGCTAAATGTGAGATTGTGATATGTATGTTCCATATTATGATCAACATCTTCCATGTAAGTCGCTCAGCATAGTGAGTTGACACCCCAGATTATGGGTCGTATGTCCCAGTGAGTCGTAAATGGCCAGTAGTACACTCCAATCAGTGAGTAATACTAAATGAGCTGTATATCCCACACAAGATGTACAGTGTATCCGAAAAAGTGAGTCGTACATCCCAAACAGCTTGAGGTACATTCAAAATGTTAAGTCTAATGTCTCAGACAGAGAGTCGTCAACCCAGATAGTGACGTGTACCTATCTGATAGTAAGTCATATGTTGTTCCTGACAATTAACTCGTACGTACCACATAGTGACTTGTATGTACTAGTAGTGACTTGTATATACCAGAGAATGACTTGTACATACCAGATAGGGACTTGTGCATATAAGATAGTGACTTTGTACGTACAGGTAGTGACTCATACGTGCCAGATAGTGACTCGTACTAACCAGATAGTGGCTCTTACGTACCACATAGTGGCTCTTACGTACCAGATAGTGACTCGTACGTACCAGATAGTGACCACTGGTACGTACCAGATAGTGACTTGTACGTACCAGATAGTGACTCGTAAGTACCAGAGAGTGACTCGTACGTACCAGATAGTGACTCGTACGTACCAGACAGTGAATCGAACGTACCAGATAGTGACTTGTATGTACCAGACAGTGAATCGTACGTACCAGAGAGTGACTCGTACGTACCAGAGAGTGACTCGTACGTACCAGAGAGTGACCCGTACGTACCAGATAGTGACTTGTACGTACCAGATAGTGACTTGTACGTACCAGACAGTGACTTGTACGTACCAGACAGTGACTCGTACGTACCAGATAGTGACTCGTACGTACCAGATAGTGACTCGTACGTACCAGACAGTGACTTGTACGTACCAGACAGTGAATCGTACGTACCAGATAGTGACTCGTACGTACCAGATAGTGACTCGTACGTACCAGAGAGTGACTCGTACGTACCAGAGAGTGACTCGTACGTACCAGAGAGTGACTCGTACGTACCAGATAGTGACTTGTACGTACCAGACAGTGAATCGTACGTACCAGATAGTGACTCGTACGTACCAGAGAGTGACTCGTACGTACCAGAGAGTGACTCGTACGTACCAGATAGTGACTTGTACGTACCAGATAGTGACTTGTACATACAAGGTTGTACTATTGTATGACGATTTTTTTTTCAAATGGAGTTGTGTGAGTGAAATTTGTATTTGTTTGAATGAGAAATGAAGTGTGTTATATGACACATACAAGGTAAATCTGGCTGCATTCATGATGTAGGTCTTCATGCAATTTTTGGACAGACACAAAAGCTATAGGGCTCTACATGGCATTTTAAGTTGATGTTAATATTAAAGTGTATTCAATTTTGTTTAATCATAGACAATGAAAATGATATATCCTTTCATTGAACTGGTTGAATAAGAATAAATTGTAGTTATTAATAAGAGTAACAAATCAACGTCCACTCAGTGGAAGAATACTATTTGAAAATGGAGTAACAATGCTTTTACAAGAAGGCAAGAGCCATCTGCACACTGACAGGCTAGACTTCCATTTTCTTTGTTTTAAAATATAGATAATGATGGTAACAATAACAATATTTATAATAATGTATTGTAAATTTACTTGGAGAGTGACTTCAATTGAGGAGAGTTATCTTAATTTTAAAAGAAATTATGCTACAATTCACGCATTCCTTGTATGTTTTGCAGGGTTTTCCAGAGAATTTTCTCAAAAATGAGTTTTTTATCTCTGGTTTTTCACTCTGTAGGTGTGTAAAACATCCATTTAGTACAAAGTCACAATTGATTTCCAGCCATTAAGAAATGTACATTTCATCGAAGTTAATTAAATGTATCTTATTGTAGAGCTTGTACATAAGGAACAATAATGTAGGGTTTCTTCTGTATAGCCTATTGAGCCCTTGCATCACCTGCAGCTACTGCTCGCCGTTTGGGGAGTCAAATTGCTTGTAAGCGTGGAGTTGTCGCTTTGCCTAAAATTTGCACTACAAACTGTACAATACATGGTGGTGCTGACTCCTAAAATGGCGCAGCCAAGATTATTGTGATGATGACGTCAGGTGAATTGGGTCAATTGATTGCTCAGACAATGTTGTAAAATTTGTGTGTTATGTATTGAGAACAACTATTAAAGAAATTCATGTATTGCAGTCCAACAACTGTGATTTCATAATTTTTTTAATTTGTCACTTTTATTATAGCATTTGTTCGCGGGCAAAATTACTATTGGACATTTTCAATTACTTTAGTTTCCACATAAGAGTGGATTAAGATTTGAGATGCATCTCCAAATTAGTGTTTGAGAAATTCACTCTCAAATCTGCAAGATTATGTACCATCCTGTATTTCAACATATCAGCTCCTTTATAAACATGACTTCACAGAAATGAAAACCCTATTAGTAAATTAGTTTCGTTTTGTGAAACAGACCATTCATCTCAAAAAATGTTGGCATCATTTGGAAATGACTTTTTGAAATGACTTATTTGTTTTGTGTTACTATTATGTAAGCTAACCATCTTAAAGTGTGGGTCTAGAAATCTGAAGTGTGGGTAGTGTAAGGAAATGTATGGTTATTTAAAATGGCATGGTGTAGATCAGAGAGTCATTTTGCAGGATTGAAATGGGTGGGCGAGGATGCTATAGCATTGATCTAATGGGGCTTTATTAAGCAGGCCATGGAAACATTGTTTTACAGTACCCCTAACAAAGGTTCTCGTGATCGGTTTAGAGTGTGTTACATGATGTTTGTTATTTTTACTACACGGCCATGCTATACCCTTAGCAACAACTGTACTATACCCATAGCAACCAGTTTACTATGCCCGTACCTATGTACCTTGACGTCTATATGTATGGGGTGTTATAAAACAAATATTGACTGCTCCAAGTGCTATGGACTGCTTCAAGTGCAATGGTTGAAACTACGAAAACCTATTTTCCCTATTTTCCTTGGCTTTGCCTCGCCAACATTTGTGTTGTAGCTTTGGGGGTTGGGTGGGACTCTCAAACCTCTCTAGATGCCACTGTTATCATTCCATCCATTGCACTTACGCAATGTGAAATATTAATGGCTGTTGCAGTTGTACTCTCTAAATGTAAAAGTGAAAAATTCTCTCGCTTGCCAGAGTGGTGTAAGCTTGGCCCTTTTGAGAGTGAAACTCACTCTTCACCACTCTTTTTTGAGTGAAAGTGGAGTGAATTTCACTCTGAATCTTATGAAAATACATGTTTTTCACTCTAAAAAGAGTTGTCCGCCATATGGCGCCTTGCAAGAGTGGTATGGCGGACAAAAATTGTGGTTTTTCACTCTTTTACATTAAGAGAGTAGGGGTGCCCAGCAAAAGGGTGCAATTAGCAGTGACATGACTAGATATGTTCTGGTGGGGGGGGGGGCAAGTGGGGAAAAGACATAATGGGGGGGCCTCGAACATTCATTCGGATTTGTGCATTTTTCAATCTCAAGAGGGGCAAGAGGGGGTGGGGGCAAGGGTTCTGAGTGGAGGGGGGCTCCTGCCACCACCACCTCGGCTGTCACACTCAAATCTGCATTAAGTTCGAGACTGTTGTATAAAAATGGAACACATTGTACCATCCTGTGGGTCTAGAAATCTGAAGTGTGGGTAGTGTAAAAGGAAATGCTGTATGATTATTTAAAATGGCATGGTGTAGATCAGAGAGTCATTTTGCAGGATTAAAATGGGTGGGCGAGGATGCTATAGCATTGATCTAATGGGGCTTTATTAAGCAGGCCATGGAAACATTGTTTTACAATACCCCTAACAAAGGTTCTCGTGATCGGTTTAGAGTGCGTTACATGATGTTTGTTATTTTTACTAGACAGCCGTGCTATACCCTTAGCAACAACTGTACTATACCCATAGCAACCAGTTTGCTATACCCGTAGCATTAGCAACTTCTCTGTACCTAGACGTCTATATGTATGGGATGTTATAAAACAAATATGGATTCTTCAAGTGCTATGAAGCACTATTTTCCCTTGGCTTTGCCTCACCAACATTTGTGTTGTAGCTTTGGGGGTGGGGTGGGGCCTCTTCCACACCCCTCTAGATGCCACTGTTATCATTCCATCCATTGCACTTACACAATGTGAGATATCAATGGCAGAGTGCAGTTGCATTAATCTTGGGCTGCCCTGCAGAAGGGTGCAACTAGCAGTGGCATAACTAGACTTTTTTTCTCTTTTTTTTTTTTTTTTTTTTTTTGGGGGGGGCTGGAACCATGCATTTTTTCAATCTCAAGAGAGGGGGCAATAGGGAGTGGGGCAAGGGTTCTGAGTGGGGGGGGGGGGGCTCCTGCCATCCTGCTACCCCCACCTTTTCAATCTCAAGAGAGGGGGAAATAGGGGGTGGGGAAAGGGTTCGGAGTGGGCTCCTGCCATCTTGCCACCCCACCTTTTCAATCTCAAGAGAACGGGCAATAGGGGGGTGGGGCAAGGGTTCTGAGTTGGGGGGGGGCTTCTGCCATCCTGCCACCCCAACCTTTTCAATCTCAAGAGAGGGGGCAATAGGGGGTGGAGCAAGGGTTCCGAGTGTGGGGCTCCTGCCATCCTGCCACCCCCCACATTTTCAATCTCAAGAGAAGGGGCAATAGGGGGTGGGGCAAGGGTTCTGAGTGGGGGGCTCCTGCCATCCTGCCACCCTCCCCCTCCCCCCACACACCCGGTTACACCACTGGCAATCAGTGTCTACAACTTGCTTGGCCACAAAGTTCATTTTGTCTCAGTAGAAGCAATAAAATGGCTTGTTTGAAACGGCATAACTGTTGAACATTTGTTGCATAAACCAAAGACATGCTTTAACTGTTTTTATGTGGATTTGAAGTTTCCCGTGACAGTGGCTTGTGAACAACAGATAATGATCGAACCTTAATCGAAACACAATTTTGCGCATTGATTGCTTAGAACCTTTCACACTTTCGTTACAGCGTCCTGCTGGGCACAAAACAATCTTTTGTTGCTCTTTAGCGACTTTTGACATTTTTGTGGAGTATACACTAAATAAAAAAGATGGCATAAACTCTGGAGTATGATATACACTTTTGAACCTCAAATTTTGGTTGGGGTATTCTTGTAAAATGACCACAACAGATCAAAATAAATGATCACATTGTTTATTCTGGTGAAGTTCAAATATATTTTAAGAAAATTGCTTAAAATGTGATACCACAATTACTCGGGCAACGTCCTGAAGAATAATCCTAGTAGTATGATATAAAGTTTCCTTTGTTTCTTATGTACACTTGCACAAGTAAAGGAATAAAAATGTATTTATACAAAAACAAAACCAACTCAAGGGTGTACAGTCTGCCCTTTTCATATTGTAGCCCGACCTCTATTGTTTAAGCCCTGTTGACCGACCGATGACCGTCTGCGCGCCTCGGTATTCTAAAAGAGCGCCCTCCACAGCTAAACATCGGAGACGGGCGAAGCTTCGCAGACGAGCTTGTCTCTTATTGTTTTCAAAATCAAAACTGAAGACTATAGCATTTCTGAATTCTGTAGGAAAGAAGTTTCGAACAGTTTAAACTGAGAATAAACCAAACATTAGATTGATAAAGGTCAGACTCAAAGATGCTTCCTCCGATTTATTGCCAAAAAAAGTTGATGGTTAAAATATTAATTGAAATATTTATCACGTAGCTAAGTTATTTTCCTAAATTACAAAATTTAATTTAAGGTAAGGAAAGGAAAAACACCTGCTTTATACAAACAATAATTATTTGCATGTTACAAATTTCGTGCGTTTTGCTTGGCATACCCGAAAGTACTGTGGGGTTTTTTTTCGTTTTGGAACAGCAACGTCTGTCAAAACTAATTACTCTAAATGTTACTGTCTTTTGGCCAAAAATCGGCGATGCAACTTTGTAACGGGCGCCAACAACCATTTAGAGAGGCAGTTACATCCCGATTGCCTCAAATTAATTTTAATTTTCACCCTTTCCCGTTGTAAATGTAAATACCTTTATTAAATTTTCATAGAATAAGAATGAGACTTATAGATGATTTAAAGTTCGTCGTCATGATTAATAGACTTTAAAATAAAATCTGTCTTGGAGACAAATACTGTTTTGTCAGGCTGTTAAGTTATCTTGCAAGGCACTGTAACGGTTTTAATTTTCTCGAAAAGGAGATTAGCTGAGCAGAAAAATATACTTCTTTGACAATTACTAAATAACGTCTATTGAAAAGGTTTTTTTTAACCCTGGTGTCAGCCGGGAGGTTAAAAAAATAATCCAATGGTTACCAAATATGGTCATAATTGTTTTAGGGAAGGGAGGTACACAAACCAATTAAGTTTTCAAAAACTATTAATAAAAAAAATAGTAAAATATTAAATGAAAATGTCTTCTATACCAATTTTTTCGAGTAAGCTTTTATAACTGTCATGAATGGCAAAATCCTCAAAAGTGCACTTGAGGATTTTCCACAGCAGTAACTTGAATTGTCCAGTAATCTCTGAAAACTACATAGCTTCTGTGAAAACTACACACCGTGTTTGAGAGTTGGAATTCAAAATGTGCATATATTATTCTGTCTGCTGACAGCCGACACCTATCTTTTTTATTCTCTTACTATTATTATTATCATTTTTTTTTATCAAACATGATATGTATGTAGACTCTTAAATGGATCAGCCTCCGGCAAAAAATCTCCACTTTCTGGAACGAAGTTGTGATTCCCCAACCGATTTGTTGGGATGGAATTCAATCATGCCGCCTCTGGAATTTATTTGCACTTTGCGTATCAAAAAAAGTATTTTCCGATCGAGAAAACAGTGTAAATGTTGAGCTGGGTTCCTCTGTTTTGTTTCTTTTATTTGTCTTTCCCATTTTGCTTGACAGAAAAAGGCAGGCCGCCCAAATTTAGTGGATTCGACAGCTGCTGGGGATGCTGTTGTGGCTAGATCACAACGTTAGCATGCGTTGAAGCAGAGGGGTGTCCTTTTAGCAACAGCCGGAGACGACAATAGACTGAAACCATTTTGGGCATGTTCCCTGTATCAAATAACAGTAGTTGATGCCAATATTCATTGTACAAAAAGGAACCAGACTATTTGCCCTTCCAGCCTCGGTTTGGTTACATTGGTTTGAATGGCCGCACCATGATAAAGGTCTATTCTGACACGGCCTTAGAGTACTTTTAGTTAAAACTTGTGTAAGAATATAAAAGCATCTCGTGTGGACAAAAAAACATTCACACGCAAAAATAATAACAAACCCAACAGTTTAAAAAAAAACAACGATATTTCGAACGTCACCGACGTAGGCGTAAGAGCTGGGCATGGGGGTGGGGGGCATTTCCCCATAAATTCGGGCAAAACAGTGGAGAAAATTCGGGCAAAGTAAGAATAGTAACAACATTGGTACATATGGTTTTAGCCGTGTATTCGGGCAAATCCACCCCTCTGCCCCCCCCCCCCCCCTTTAACCAAAGAGTCATCATATGCCTATGGTCATCGATACTCGTAAACAAATTACTTGACACGAAACAAACTGTCAAATTTGCGATTCGTTTTTATTCAATCCATTAACCCCATTTCCCCGCTACGAAACCCCCCTTAAACTGAATTAATCTTAAATGCTTTATCACTACATACGAGTCAATTACAAAACAGTGACATTCGAAGCTGATATTTCATCTGCCAATCGATTAAATTCCCCTAGGGAATTAGAGTGAAAACAGACCCTTGTCACGCTGTCACCATCAGGTCGTGTTCCCTGTAGTGATAAATACTGATTTCCAATCCTACAACTTAGGACCAGTCTATTTAGTTCACCTTGCAGCCTCGATTTGGTTACATTGATTTAAATGGAAGAAAAGCAAGAATGCTGCACCATAAAAGGTTCAACATACAGCTTTAAAAGACCACTTCCCAATCGGTATTTGTAAAATATTATGAAGAAAGCTTTAGTAGGGCTATGTGCAGAAAACTGGGCTATCCTGTTGGTTAAGTGATGGCGTTTTGGAGCCGAAACTGTAATGCAAACGAATGGTATACATTGAACATTCGTTACACTGCACTTCCAGCTCCAAACGTCATCACTTTAATACCAATATGATTGACCCCTTGCACTGACGTCACACGCGGCTATTGTCTGCTCATTGTCGGCCCATTTGAAAGTCAAAATGCCCGTAAAGACATAGTGTGCGTCTAACTGTACGCGCGTGTATTAAAATGCACACCACACAGTTGTAACACACATGGAATCTGACTCCGAATATGGCGCTGGAAAGATTTATTGTGTGATGACGTCAGGTGTTTAGGGTAATTACACGACTGAAATGCCTTCGTCCCCAACGCGTTCAATTTCTCAGTTACTGGCGCCAATACTTCCCATAATTTCCATCTAAACAGGTAGTGTCTTCTTAACAGTTAATTATTCAAGAGTTTTGAATGCATAATCATGCTCTCACCATCTTTGTTGAGTTACCAACGTGCATTATATACCAATGATGATTTGCATTATGAATACGGATTCTCATTACACCAAAACGGAGGCAGACAAATTTCAAGTTTGATCAAACTGATTTGAAAATGAAAATGGTTGCACCGTGATGAATATTTGGCTGAGGCTAGAAGCCAGGTACTCCGTCTGTGACGTAAGACTTGTTCACAGTGCCCATCTACGGATTCCTAATTCGTCAAGGAAACTCATCATTACGATATCATTATAAAAGGATGCTGCGGACGTCTTGTTTGTCATGCTAGAAGTCAAGGTATTTGTTGTCCACATCATAATTAAAGCATAGTTTGTTGTCAACAAGTTGGTACGCGATTGGTGAATACATTCTTACCCGGGCACTGTCGTGCATGGATTGGCTTGCTTACAGCCCTAGCCGATGGATTTGGATACCATGGGTACATTTTTTGATGAACCTCGTTCTCAAGAAGTGATTAACCCAACAGTACTGTTATCTTCCCTGGTATAAACAACAACGAAAACAAAATAGTTCATTTGACTGTTGTTTTGGTACATTGCATTCTTTTATTATAAACAACAATAAATAAACAGATATTACAACCAACGAAATGAAGATACAGATCCTCCCTATTATACGACTCTACGGGAGTAAAAAGTGTCTCAATCTGTTAAAATTCCCGTCCACAATGTACTTGTAATTTAAAAACAATAACCAATTCAATGATCTTG
This sequence comes from Marthasterias glacialis, assembly GCA_911728455.2. NCBI lineage: Eukaryota > Metazoa > Echinodermata > Asteroidea > Forcipulatida > Asteriidae > Marthasterias > Marthasterias glacialis. Next base: position 8,781,055 of record OU452228.1, read on the forward strand.
GTAATGGAAATTAAAAACGTCAGAAGCAGATTTTTCCTTATGACATGCACTTAGCAAACAATTAACGGCCACCAATGCAAATTTGCAAAACAATTACAGAATCATAATTTAATGGAAAAAGATCACCGCAATTTAAAAATGTTGTTAACGCTGGAAATTTAAAAAGGTAATTTTCATATATCTCTGTAAAATCCAGTGCGTACGATTTTACAAGATATAATCTGAAGCCAGCATTTGGTGTTGTTTGTTTCAACCTATTAATAACGTTGGTAGGATATGATTAATTAAAGACATTTAAATGAGCTGATAATGTTTGATGCTAGAGTCTAAACTGATGTACGTAATCATCCTCATTGTCAACCCAATGCAGCATGTGCGGCCTTATCACTCTCAAGATGGTACCGCAAGGTGCAATTTTGTGTCCTCATCATCTCAGTCGTCTGGTTCGCATCCTGGAACAATAACTAGACACTGATGCTTTATAGCACTAATAAAATAGATACCCGTCACCCAGACATGTACAGCTTCGCAAGAAGGTTTAACTGCCACAAATAAAATGTTTCACTAAAAATTCTTGAAATCAGACGTAGACTAGTTTCGAAAAATATATCACCAGCCAAACAGTATTTACATGTTTATCTTAAACACTTAATAAATCAATCTATGACTACAATAAATATGAGGGAACAACCTCATGTATATTATTATAGTTTTTTTATATTATATTGTAAGGTATTTATGACGTCACACTAATATTAAAATACTTATACACCATTTACACATCATCATTATAACTGAGATATATAATTATCTTGATTTATACATGGATTTAGTTTCATTCTAAGGCGCGCTTGTTCTGTTATTTGTATGTATGTTTGAACACAAAATACCGTTTCTCTCTGATCACTCCTTTTCTGTACATTATATCAATAAAATTTGTTTAAACATACTTTATACAAGATACAGAAGTTTAAATCAGGTTTATGCAAGACTAAATAACCGAATTTCTTAGATTTTACCTCAATTAAAGGTAACTGATATGAAATACGGTACTTCTGAAATTAAATTTCATTTTTGCAAAACATTGCACAAGATAGTCTTGAGTCTCTGTACAGCAGCGTAATTTGCCTAAACGAACTTCCGAGGATCCACCCGAAATACGAATGCTCACCAGTGCAAACAGACGCCCGTGCATTGACACGCGCGTGACCCTAGTGACGACACTTCCGCGGGGTCACTTCAGAGCAATGATGTCACTAGACAAGGATTTTAAAAAATATCTCAAACCGCACAATTTCTTAAGCTATACATGCATGTAAATTAAGCAATGCTCGTATAGAAAAGCTTCTTGTGTTACTGAAAAACTGGACACAAACTAATACCAAATACACAGGGGTATGGATACATCCACCGCTGCAAGCTCAACTTCACCCCAAAACAAAATGCTTACAATTCGTTCATGCCACCTCGTAGTTAATCGGTTTCAGTTATTACTGCAAACCTGTTGACCTAAATCATTGGCTCTTAGGAAGATAAAAAAAATGTTTCCACTCAAAACTCCTTCTTTTCTTTTCTGCACTATTTCTATTCTACCTTTACAGTTCACGCACTGAATTCAATAAACATTTCCTGTTTACTTACAGCCTGCTACACAATACAGCCACAATTCACCCGCAAATACGTATCATCCCTCTCCCTCGTCCAACCGTCTTTCTCAAATTTTCTTTATTTCTTTGTCACCCCAAAGTTCACACCGCCGTACTCTGCCCTTCTCTCTTCCTTCACCCCATGCACTTTTTCTCGGATCTTGCTCCGGCCCCCACAGTCTGTATTCGTATTGTCAACCTCCTCCCTGATCTATAACACACGCTGTAAAGGAACAATAGCGCGGGGACGACAAGACTCCTTTGTCAATATCATGGGACGAGGAGAGGCATGGCTGTGTTTCACTATTATGTACTAAAATTATAAAGAAAAAACCCCTCATGATTATGTTTATATCTTTATATAGAAATCTTGCTCCATACATTTTTAACACTAAGTTTTTCAAAGGGTGCCGTTATTTTTTTTAACGAACTTTAACTTAAGGGGTTATTTCACTCCAGAGAGTGGTTCACAGTGAGAGTTTACAAACATCCAGTTTTTAACAGATTTTGTTTGCAATTCTTCAACCAGGGTTAAAAATAAGCGGTCCGCCCACGACTATTGACGTATATTAGGATGAAATTCAATTCAGTCATGTTAATTCTTGCATCAGGACTGACGACACAATCGCCAAGTCGCATCATTTGGCGAAAACATGTTTATTGTTGGCCTTGATTCTGATTGCCTATCTCATCGTTTTTTATTTCCAATTATCTTCCGTTGCCACAACCTTAACACCTCACATCTATCCCCCCTTCTTATCTTTCAACAACACTTTTTCACTTCTATTCACATCCGTCCACTTCCGGCATTCTTTATTATCCCTGTGAAGTCTTCTCGGTCCATCCTTATCCTCTGTTCCCCATTTTGTTTTTCTTTTTAAATCTCAAGCCCCAAAGTATACCCATCCTGCTCCCCATACCACCGTTCTTCTTCCACCCCATCATGCCTGCTCCATCAATTCACTACTCTCCGACGCCTTCCTTTTTTGCGCCCCTTTCCGCTTTCTCCTCTTTCTCTCTCTCTGAGATAAAATTCCTTTTAACACCCTCTTACTCTTCGAACATTGTCTTCCTCCTTCCATTATCTACACTCACTTGTCACTACGATACCCGTCTACCGTTCTCTTAAACTCCTCCTTTTTCATGAACTCTCTTTTTTCCCCATTCATCCCGCCTCAATATCTCCTTTCCATTGCACCTCCGTTCTATATCCCATCATCTCTACCTAGGGCTAATCCAAGGAAACTTGACCAGAGTTAAACCCAAGGCAGAGTTCCGCCTGAATATCTTGTTTGTTCCACCATGAACCTGCCCATGTACTAAACGTCTCCTTTTCTTTTCATATTTATGCCGTCCTCATTATCTGTTTGATCTTTTACTTCTCTTTTCTTGCCCAAAAATCAACTGTCTCCATCTAATAAAAATGGTAATCGTGATATTTTAAGGCCATTTTGTGACATTTACACCAGCTGCACCTACCGGTATATTACCGCAATAGTGGGCATTTTAATTCTTCCATGCCCGTTATTAAACCATACCAACAAGGTATTAAACTAGTTCAACAATATATTAAACCATATCAACAATAATATCTGTCTCATTATACGTCAGCCTGCACTCTTTAAACTTCCTGGGTCAGAGTTTTGACGCAGATTCTGGGTCCCAGGAGGCCTGACCCATTTCTGGGTCAGGCTGACCCGGAAACTGGTTGCAAAATGGGATTTAACATCGGGTTCTGTGTCAGTTTGACCCTTTCTGGGTCATTTTGACACAGATTCCGGGTCATACTGACCCTAAAATGGGTCAGACCCTACGGAGTTTTTAGAGTACCTATACCCCAATAGTTTCCCTTTTTACTTACGCCTCACCAGGCTGCTCCACAGACCCAGCTTTAAAACACATTTCAAGTTACAACCGCAAGCGAAAAAACACTAACATTTTAATACGACACACCAAAAACCTTCAAATATGGGTGGATAGTTTCTTACGACTTAGGGTTAAATAAACAAAAAAACAAACCAATTGTGTTAGTTAAGACCGACAACAATATCAGGTTGTGTGATTTGTACATGAACAACAAGCATAAAACATTTAAGACTAAAGTTGGGACATCATTAGTACAAATAGTAGATTAGTGTGATTCCTCGTGTAAGACGAGGTATCAGAGTTGAAAAAACCGTGCCATCCAGAGTTTTACTTCACATTTTACAACTAACGACCGTGCCTGCCCTGAATGTTACGAAAATTATCTGGATGACTTTTTGGATGAGTTTTGGTCAAGCCCAATCCTCTCCGAATCCTTCTTAATCCTCAAGTTAAGCTGATCTTGCATGAAAGTAAAGGAACCAAGAATCATGTCTTAAAGAAAAAATGTTCAGCAAACAAAATTTGTAAAAAAAAAAAACTAAAACCCCTAAGAGTTTGCGGATAAGTACATGCACCCGAATCTGCAAATCAAAACTGTTTTGTTTCTAACAAGTTTTAAAGTTACGCGAAATGGTACCGGTACCTAACTATCACGTGGGTCCGTAAAACCAATCATTCTGTATAATTGAAAAGGTCTATTATGTTTAAGAATTAAAATAAAAACCAGTTTTGATGGTCAGAGTTAAAAAACCTTTGCGATAAAATTCTACGGAGGTTCAAAAAGGCCAAATCGCCAACTATCAACCGATTACCACAGCGCATCGAACGCATTAGGAAATCTTTTGCAAAGTTATGTCTTAACTCCATTGCCTGGACATTTTAAAAGCATGCATCTTTAAGCGAACACAGATGTTCATAAATTAAGTTGTTGACATTAAGAAGAAGTTCAAAACTGATGATTCACTACTCCTGCAACTTCTAGCTTATGATGAAAAACAAGCTCGAATGCCATATATCCCAAGAAAAGATCAATAAAATGGACTCAGAAGATGTCTAGTCCGA